>CM076738.1:8816395-9198583 GCA_038501795.1 Pseudopleuronectes americanus
TGATGTCGGTGGGGTCGCGCTCCAGGCTCGGGTATATGTTCCGGGGTTTGTCGGTCTCGCTCCCTGACTCGGGGTCCGAGGAGGAGATCGACCTCGTTGGGCTCTCCGTGTGGTCTGAGCGCTGGTCGAACACCGGGGATGGACTCGCACTGTCCTCGACGCATGAAGCGGTCGTGCAGGTGTCTTTGCCTGGAGACAACTCCTTCTTGGCACTTGGGGAGTGCAGCTGTGTGGAGTGGGGTGCAAAGAGGTGTCGACCCATGAATCCGTTGTAAAAGTTGTACTTGCTCAGTTTGTCATCTGAAATGCACATGAAAGAGAAACATTTAGTTTAAAGTCGTGTTTGCATGGTTATGGGTGCATCCAAACTGTGCGTAAAATGCGCACAAAGCGAGACCTTCCAAAATCAAAATCGCTTAATTTGTGATGTGCATATAAACTAAATTTAGTAACACATAAATGGGAATATGCATCCAAATTGTGATAATACAACATGATGGAACTCACAATAGACACTTTTTATTTCAACGTACCATCCTTATTGTTCTCTCTTCCATAAACATCAAAACTGGGAGCTGTTGAAGTGTTGCTGGTTGTTGCAGGCACCCCCGGGCCCACATGTGACCCCTGAGGGATCCCAGCTTCCCCTCCGATCCCTGGCCCGGAGTACAAGAGCCTCAGCTCCCCGGCCTCGCTCTCCTCCTGGGCCTGCTGCCTCCTCAGCGCCACCTGCGCGGCCATCACCCGCTGCCGCTCCGCTATAAGCGTGCACTTTGCGCACACGCAATCTCTCCAGCGGCAGAAGCGCTTGTGGCCCTTGAGCGCGGACACCACGCCGTGGTTCCTGCATCTCGCGCACTTCGGTGTGCGCGGATATCCCCTCTCCATCATGGGGTTACAAGCCCGGAGGAAAAGAGGCGGAGGGCGCATGAGGGAAGAGGGCACCTGCATGCCACCAAGTTGGTTCGCGGCGAGGCCGAGCGGTCTGAGTCTGCTCTCCATTGCCTGAGGGAGCACAGTCTTCCTTCCAATACAGTTATTCAGGTGAAGTCCTTCAAGTGATGTGGCCCCTCTGTGCGTGAGTGTAGTCTCTACTGCCGCTGGCACCGTACACCAGCGCGCCTTAAGTGTCTCCTCTCCAGGTGGTTTGACGTGAAATACAACACCCTCGTCACACCCCTTTCCGCTGCAGCCTCTTAAAACCCTATCCTGTTTATTTGCATCCCGGGTGAATAGTGGTCTAATCTGATGCAGTTGAACCTATAGACGCAGCTGTGGTTTGGAGGGGGGAAAAGCGAGGCCTGCTTAAACTGGATGATATTTAATTCCACCTTTAAAAGTGGAATCTGGTGGCTGCTGGAATTTCATTGCTGCAGGATTGACAGAGATTTAATATGCATATGCAAATGCAGGGAAGGAACGTCATGTAATGAAAATCATTTGGCCTCAGGACAGCCACATACAATGACCCCCTCTGGTTTTCCCCTGTACTGAACAATGAATATTCCCTGTTAGGATGTTTTGAACAAAACAATGGGCCCCTAACAGCCACAGAAGCAAACAGGTAATTATCTACCTGGTTATTCTGTTGAACAAATTACCTTGACAAAGGACCCATCTGTCAACAAACACTGATTGGCGGATAACTAATCACACCTTGTCACATGTTTCATTCATTTCTCGCCATTCAATTGGGATCCGGTTGCATGTGGCAGATTGTCTTACCGTTATTACAACAACTTGGGCATAATGTGACAAGCACGGTTGGCAATCACCAAGGGAAACACATAACTGAACCATTGTCAGCCGTTTATACAATAGTGTCTCAGCCATTCTTATATTCACTGTACATGGTAATACACCTCCTTTTGTTCAGCCTAAACATCCAATATACAACTGTATTAATACATTTAAACAGGTCAAGTTAAGTTCAGGTTTGAGTGTCTATATCTAATCTATATCAACAGAAAAGAAATACAAAGAGGAGAGAATAATATAAATACAGATGAGTAACAGAAGCTAAAAGAGCTCAGTTTCATTTCAAGCAAAACGTTTAAACAGGACAGCAGAATACCTCATTCTTTGATCCGTGTACTTTTATACGAGGAGGCAAACCCCTAAACAATAAATGAAATGTTAAAACTGATGGAATTCTAAGCCTACACATATCCCCTGATCATCTTTAGTTGTAAGAGCGAGACATCAGTGGCTTCTCCCGCTCTCCCTGTAGATCATCCTCCACTAGATTCCCTCTGAATAATGGATGCGGGTTAAAGAGGTTGTGTGTGGAAGCACTTGAGTCCCTCGTGGCGTTTTATTGAGATAATGATCCTCTGAGGGGCATCGCTGAGGAACATGTGCTACAACACAGGCCAGAAAAAAAGACTTAGAGTACAATACACAATGATTTGATGCAGATATTATTGGTCGTTGATGTCAATACTCAGACTGGGAGGTGTTTCAAATGCTGATAAAAGAAGTCACTAATGAGTGACTGGTGCTACATTTCCCACCTCTTCTTAGCACGGACGCCTGCTCCATCGGCCCCTAAGTGCTGGATCTATATCAGCAGCCCTGTGCCTCCCTAGTTTGCAGTAGGGGAAAGATGTAATATGCACATTGACAAAGTGCAAAATGCATATTGTGCAGAAAAACAATCCCCGGTCTTGTGTGTGTCGTAACAAAAGCATCCCGATGATGACTTCTAGAAAAGTTTGAGATTCACAGAAAGATGCGCCTGAAGTTACGGGCCTCCCTGGATAGATAGGGGTTGGTACAGACTCACTCCAGCTAGGCAGGACGTGAAAGTAATCAGATCATGCATCCATCAACACGGAGCGCGTTCGCTTAAAACATAAATAAATGGCAGTGATGCAGATGCAGCGTGGACGTAAATGCAGCTTTTATCACTTCATCCACTGTGAAAGGGAATTTGAGGTTTGGATTTTTGTGGCTGGCAAGTTTATCCAGGCACCTTAAGCGCTCTGCTCCTGGATTTATACAGACCAGTTGAAGCTTTTTGGAAACAGCATAGTACACATTGGTTTCTCTGTATATTATAGTTAAACTTAGATTCATATTCTGAAAGCGAGACAAAAACTGCCTTTTTGGTAAAGCCTATATAAATTGAATCATAGATAAAAAAGCTTCAGTGTTATATTTACTAATTTATTGGATCTTGTGTTCGCCTCTCAAGGCCAAGTCAGGCCGCCTGTTTAAAGTGCCTTCAGTTGAAAAGGTGATTTCTAAACTAGTGTGTGCCTGTTGATCATAAACTAATCTGCAGGAACACACCACTGTTATTTTTGGCAAAAAAATCATTCATCCAGTTCCACGGTTTATATGGAGGATGAGTTTTTAAGTCTTTTCTTCCAACCTCAAACCCAACGCAGAACAGAGGGAGGGATTATCAGGAATAAGAGCAGTACGAGTAGATATGGCCAGACACTGTCTTAATTGTGTTCTTAACAGATCTGCTCACGTCAGATATGGCGTTTCATCACAGCCATGCGCACCCCGGGGTACAGGGCTTTATCAGTGCAGCTTCTTATCTGACACAAGGTGGCTGCTAATCTACTCACAAAATCTCACAAAACCTGATTATGTCTCCCACTGTCAGAGAGATGAAGGGAGGGAGGGAGGGAGGGAGGGAGGGAGGGAGCGAGGGAGGACAGGTGAGAAGGTAAGGCAGAGAGGAAGAGTCATTTAACTATAAAGCATGGCATCTGGACACATGATTTTCTCATAAGGTGTCTTTAAAATCAATATATTTGTGTTTTGGATGTTTCTGTGCATTTCAAAGTTTTCTGTCGCACAATGCGTGAAAATCAGATCACACTATTTTCTCCGACTCTCACATGACTCGACATGGACATGGAAACATTGCAGCGTCTCCAGTTACACGAATGCAGCATTGTTTCTGAATATACGGCTCTCACGTTACCACCGATTCCCCCTTTCTTCCAGTACGCGGAGAGTCTTGACCTTTGTGTGTTTGCTTTCTCATCTGTCACTTCACACCCTTGTCAGTCAAGTGCCACACAGTAGCCTCCACTTCACTGGTGACGCCCGAGCGGCCACCAATGACGGCCAGCCGGTCGCTCCGGTTGTTGCGGTTGAAAATAGAAACATGTTTTTATGTGAATGTAACTTTCTCAGCGCGCCGTTGCACTGTTATGTCACTGACACTTTGATGTGTTAAAGCTCCGGGAAAAATAAAAAGCTGGTTAAACCGATTTGCCTTAAATGGGATGTACGTGGCCTCAGCGGAGTTTCAACAAGCGACTTTGCTTTTAGTGGAGCTTTTATGATTATGTTTTTATTTTGATGCCCTGGGATGTTGATTGTCGCCGTGCTGTTGGACCGGGTTCCTCTGTTTACATCGCCTGGGGAATCAGAGACAACTCTGCCTGCATCATGTGGAAAGATTCTTATGCAAGTTTCAGACAAAATTGCATTGAAATGTGTTTCATTTCAAAATAAAAAGGGACGAAAGGGATGACATATGCTTTTATAAGCAGAGATTGAAAGTAGTCTTTACTGCATTGACAATTAATATATATCTACAGTTATTATATTAAAACTACTTGCATTTTGATTGATATTTCCATGTGTGCAATTTGGTACTTTTAAAATTTTAAGGAAATATTGCAGTTTTTAACAATCCTCTTGTACCTAAAGTAGTGTATTTGATTTAAAAAATGTTGCTATGATAAAAAATTGACAGTGGCTTTTACTGGATGGTATGTTTTTACATTGGGAACATTTAACTTATAAGTATAGGACCCTTTAAATTGATAATTCTATTATAGGTGGGTGAAAATGTGGGGGTTACACCTGACATTCATAGTGGAGTGTGGTCCCATAAGGACATGACTGTTTCACAGGCCATGCACAGAGGGGAAGCATCCATATTACCCTCGCACACACTTGTGCATTTCAGTAAATGGGACAATAGATATATTTTTTTCCTCCGTTTTCCTGCCTCTCCATTTCTACAATCTCTCCTATCTTCTTCCATCTTCTCGTCCCCTATTCAATATTCCTCCATTTACTCTCTTTCACCTCCTCTCACACCTTTACTGGTGGTCTGAGTCTGGTAGGTATCCATCAGGGCCCCTCACTTAGCCTGGGGATGCCTCAGCGCCAGTGAACAATGGTGGGCCGAAGACAGCCAAGTTTGCTCATGAGCACTGTGTGTGGACATGTGTGTGTGTGTGTGTGTGGGAGTGGGTGGGTGGCTTGTGTGTGCACCCCTGTGTGTACCTGTTTTAATCATGCATATTACATCTGCATCAACACTGTGCATCTATAAGGAAATGCAGGTTCATTTTTAAATACTGGCTCCCTGCTTGTGTGTGTGTGTGTAGGTGTGTGTATGTGTGTGTGTGTGTGTGTGTGTGTGTGCGGCAGGAACATTAGTAGCCTGAAAGGTTCTGGTCAGGTGCCCATGAATGCAACCTTCACTGTCTAAACAGGTTAGGAATGAACCCTGAGAGTTCCTCATTCTGCACTCACTGTGGCTACACTGGCTGTTTATTTCCTGTCAAAGACACTTCTCGATTCAACAATACACTTACAAAGAAAGCTTTGCCGCTCAACAATGCATAACTCAGTGGCAGACGAGCACACCCCTCGGTGGAGGATTTGAAGAATCAGGTTTCTAAGTGTGTTTTTTTCATAAAAATGTGACACTAGACAGAGAAGCTAAAAGGACATCAACAGAGAAATGGATGTTTTAATGATAGACGTGGTGTGGGAAAGAATCCTCTGTTGGTACAATCCAAATATGAATATGCACTTTAGAAATCTCCTCAGTGAACACTGAGATTTCACCATGTCAGAGAAGATTGACAGGTATGGAATAATTTACAAGTTATAAAGTTTTACACTTCTTCTAAAAAGTTTTAGATTTGTAAGTGTCGACATTCAAATGGGTTCAAAAGGAGCTGAGCAGATTAACTCTAGCTCTCTCACCTCTGGTCCAATGCACATGTATGAAACCTAAAGAAACCGAGACTCTCCCGCCTCATTCTCTCAAACAAATAGACAAACAGCTAGACCTCCAAAGTGTTGTTTGCTCGGTCTCGGGGGCGAAAGATCTGTCGTCGTCCTAATGGGAATCGGACTCTGGTTCATTTCTGTTTGCTGGAGGGATTTGTCTCAGCTGTTTGGGTCTTCAGATGTCTGCGGAATCAGATTAAGAGAGTTAAAACCCTGGCAGAACACAAGATCTGACGTTAACCTCCGAGAAAGTTAGGCAATGTCTGACAGAAAACCAATTTATCTTATGAGTTATCCTTATTTTGGGCCACACATTTATGGCGACCTCACAAAGTTGTTAGAGCAAATATGTTACTACATAGCCAGGAGATGCAGAATGTATTTGAACAGTATTTGTTCTCCTTTGAGCTCCATTTTAGTCTCCACCACCTCAGACACAAAAATCAGTTTTAAATTATGGGCCGAAGTGAAAGGTAACAATTCTATTTGTTGTTAATATAAGCATATGGATCCAACGCCGTTTATACAACCTTAAAAAGGTATGTTGAAAATGTTAAGTGTGTGTTGTTTTAGCTCCTGTAGATCAGTTGTGTTTAACTGTGTCAGTGTTGCAATACCAAGTCACAGTGACACAATCTCAGACACATCCAGATCGCAGTTAACAGTTGAGAACAAAAGGACAGACACAGAGAGGGGGGGAGGTGAAGCATAAAGAAGGAGGCGAGTGCACTATCAGATGAACACGGTGGACAGGAAGAGACATCAGCCCCGTACATCTCTGCCAGGGTGTTATGGGAAAATATTCCAGGCTTTCAGTTACAGACAATAACAGCTTGGAAATTGTTAAACATTGTCTCTGATAGCAACTGGCATCTGCACTCAGATCAGATGAGAGTTGCTGCTGAGATTAGGGGAAACATGAGACCTGCCAGAGAAGGCTGATGCATTTAGAAAAAAGTTTTGCAGAGAATTTATGTGATATTACATACAGTATATGTTTTAGTGTTTTTAATATAACTTTAAACATATGTCATTCCTCGAGTATTTTACCTCAAACATGAGGTCGTAGAAGCAACCGTTCTGTGAAAGAAAACACTTGAAATTCTGACCAATCCTGCCCTGATGTGTCGCAAAGGGAACAAGTGAGAGGTGATAAATCTGTTACAGGTGAGAACAGAGATGACAATGCTTCCTTCATTTTTATCGTTATTCCCACAGTACATGACCTGACTTGGCATCAGATGGAGGAGCAGAGCAGCACATACACCAACGTTTAAAAGGTCACACGTTTGATTAGATGAATAAACTGCTAGAAATGGCAACAAGAAACACATTTTGAGACGTTTATACTGTGGAATAAAACTCACAACTACAAATCTTTAATTTCACTTCACAAAAATCCTTATTATTACTTTCATCTAGGAGGTTTTCTTCAAAAAAATTAACTTTTCCTCCAAAAAATGTACACAGTATGGACACACTAGATATTAGAGCTTAAGTTATTCTACTTGTTTCCAATATTATAAATAAATAAGTATATATTTCCGTTATTTTTACAAGAAATAATATATACAAAACATCACATGTAAATTGATCTAATATGGAATATCCACATTTTAAACTAACGTAGCTTTTCATGTGATTTCTAAATGGTTGAGTTGTCTTGGTCTAATACATCATGAAAATTATTATGTTGTTATTAATAATAATAATAGCTAAACTGATTTATACTGTGACTTTTAAATACTTTCATTCACAGCACAATGTAATTGTGATGTAAAAACTGCTATTAAATATTTATATCTTTAACATTTCACTGCAAACCTTGAGTCTAACATTAGGTGACAACAAAGATCGTGATTTGAAGTAAGATGTGTTACCATGACACATAATGTATTTGGCTCCAAATCACAGCGACGTGCATCGACACGGACTGACACCTGGAGATGGTTCAAAACCACCGGGGGAACCACTGCCAGCGAGCTACAGAGACAGAGGAACTGATAACAACACACAGTGCAGTCTATTCACAAGTAGAGACTGCAAAAATGCTGGCTGCATGCAGATTCAACTCAGATAAAGGATAACTACAAAATAAAGCGCTGACCACAGGTGGGAACAAAGCACCACTTTCAAAAACACTTCTAAATGGGGGGGCTCGGTGGATCTCTGGGGGTCTTTTATTTTTTTTTAAAGATCTTACTCCTTCTCATCTACAAACCCGAAGATAAATGGGATCTTTTTATCAGTTTAGATGTTGTATAATTGTACAACTAGAGTCCCAGCATCAGTGCGGGCTTCAGAGTGTTAGAACTGCAACCTTTAGTTCACAGGCCTTTGGAACATTATCTGATCACAACGCCCTGAATCACAAACACGGCTTATCGTGGCCATCGTTCACATTTTGGTTAAGATCCTCACAAAGCTTTATAGAGTGTGAGAATGTACTACAACTTGTTTGAAGTTATATAACTGTTTATAAACTGTATAAAGCTTTTATTAAAAACTACTTGTGTTGGATAACACTGTCTGAAGTCTATCCTGAATCGGACAACATATGAGCACACTTGTCTAAATCTATCAAGCAGTGGTGCGTGAGAAAATAAATCATAAATATGAATAATCGTTGTTGGTAGTAATATGATAGAATCTTCAGCGTCGAATGCAAACGATTAAAACTTGAGGCATTTAACCGTCACCAGTGTTTCCTGTCTAACAAGCCTCTGGTATGTATCATGGTTTTGTGTTCCACTAAATCTTTATTTAACCAGTAACATGATTCTCCTGTTGTCATTTCAGCCTCACACACACACATGAGAGGCAGACATTCTTCTATAGATCATTAAAAGTGACTATGGGCCATGTTTCAATAGATAAATTCACTGGTATTAACAGTAATGTACAATAAAGCATCATCTGCATATAGTCAGCGACAAAAAAAGGCAGAGACACTTTGGCAGAATGTGGTTCCCATTTAGACCACTTGTCTTATTTAGGGGTCTGATATGCACAACCATAACTTTTCCCCCACAGTGTTTTTGTCTGAGTTCTATGGTGTGAAATCTACTGGAATACTCCTGTAGCACTTGTAGGATCTAAACAAGTATCTTAACAATAACGTTCACGACGCAGCCAGTTGCCTAGGCATGCATTTTGCTGAAGGTTATATTTAGGGGACTCAAAGTGCAGCTAGTAAAAGATCATTAAGTTGCACACACAAAGGCAATAACCCATTTTGGACCATTAACTCTGTCATTTCCCATGTCACTGCAGCTATCAATAAAATTAATGAACACAGTCTCCTCTGTAAAACTTCCCTGCAGTTTGAGGACGGTGACAATACTTAATCAGGGGAAAAAAATGTTGTCTGAAAAAAATTAAAATGACCAAACCAGCAGATAGGGTTACACACCAGTCAAGAAAACTTCTCCATGTCTTAACCCTGACACTCAGGGTCACTGCACGGTCAGATGTGGTGTTCGGAGGGGCTTCTAATTTTGGGATCAGAGCTTAATGAGAGGACGAGAAAACAACCTGCTGGTGAGAACGAGGGGGACGGCCCCAGAGACGACGCGCACGGGGAAGGGACACAAAGGACAGCTTAGAGGACCTCTGATGTCAGCCCAGCACCAGCAGAGCAGCCCATTGAAACCAAAGTGCCTCTGCTGTGTTGCTTTTGTCTGATTCTTGTCGAGCCCGTCCCTCTACGCTAATAATGAGTCCTTTGACGAGTGAATAAGTTCGTCTGGGCCTTTAATATTTTGATTTGCTTACAAGTGTTTGTGTTAATTGGCCGGCCTCGGTAAACAGCTTTTCATATGGACACCTGAACATAGATGGAAATGAGTTAAAAGAAAAGTTTTCATTCATCCTCTAAAACTTGAAGTCCACTTACTTGCTTTAATTCTCTATGTTTTGACCACATCTTCATCAGTGAGCAATGGAAACTTTTCTAAGGTGAAGATTCTGGGACACAGTTGAGAGCTCTGGTTAAAGAAAAAGCAGGTTTCTTGTATTTTATAGTTTGGATTATTGAATACCGATGTATCTAACAGCAGCAGAAGGATTGTAATTAGCCTTTAGCCTATTAAGCTTAATAAGTTAGTACCTGTGTTCCCTTTCCCCTCTGAAAAGAAGGATTAAGTTTTCATCCTGAAATTTGACAGATTTGCTTTCCCCTCAAGACGCAGCTTTGATCCTCTCAGGCCGGCAGGGGGTACGGGAGTTGACAAAGAGATGACCGCCCCCCGATGGGAGAATTGTTTTTACCCCAGCTGTGATTTGCTTGTGCTGCAACATCTAATTCCTCACACTATTTTGTCAAATCAATGGCCGGACTTTGTCTCATTAAGGCCGACCTGGTTTCCTATAGAAAGCAGGGCGCTTTAGCCCCCCGACAAGGGCGGCACGCTGAGGCTGCCCCTCACAACAAAACAACACATCACTCCACAGCAGCATGACACTTCCTCGACCAGCAAATGAGATGAAAGCTTTAAAACCATGAAAATAGTGGTTTCCAAAGGCTTCCGAAGCCCCCGCTGCCGCACCGGCTCAAAATAAAGACGGGCCGTCCACCTGCAACAAAAGCTGAACACAACAGGGAGACACATCAAAGTGCGATTTCATCAGAAAGAAACCACTGATTTGTTGGGATGAGCCCACTGAGCAAAATGCAGGTGAATTTCCAGGTAATAGCACATTGCTGTTAATCGCTACAGTTGATTTGTGTTGCTTACTTCTCCTCACTATGACACCTTTCATTAGTCTTTCAACCAAACTTTCACCTCCTACAGCTTCTGCTGCCGGAAACGGTGCCAACACATCCAATCACAGCTTTTCATTCTTTTTTTGCCTGGAACTTGATCAAGATCCACATTTAGGAATTAATTTGCATAATTCAAAAGTGATTTTGTATGTTTTCCTGGTGATAGGCATGGATTGTTTTGCACTACGAGGTAGAAAAGTTTAAATAAACAACCAAAATTTGACCCAAAAACATTATTTGTACTTCAACCTTAAGTGCAACTGATTTGTTGAGGTTTATCTAGCTGCTGACGTCTCCTAAGCCGGTGTGCAGTTTTCAGCCTCAAATGTGCAGCTGTGAACGAGGTGATTTTCGTTAACAGCACAGCTTTTGTTCTCGGAGCACAGGTGGATTTACCTGACTGTGTGCAATATGATCGCACTTTGATCTGAGTACAACTACAAGGAACAGGCTTAGGGTTTAATAAGGTGTGAAATTCCTCTAACAAGGACCTTTTTGTGGCACTCGGAATAAACACCAACCTCTGGAGAAAATGACGTTGTATCTTTGAAAGTCAAACTGAAGGGACACAAACTCAAATAAAGGTAAATCCCATATCAATATATGCCAATATATATATTTCCACAAACCATTCTCCTTTAACTGTAATCTATATTATCTAATAATAATAATAATACATTTTATTTGTAAGGCACTCTTCATCCGAGGATCTCAGAGTGCCACAAGTACATAGTTAAAATCAAAAGTCCTAAAACTCAACTCAAAGTAAAAACGCCTTCTTGAATAAAAAGGTTTTTAGGCCAGTCCTAAAACTCTATAGAGGTTTACTTCCATAAACCATAATCTACTTTCTTCTTATTCATGTGCACATATAGGCCGACAGAGGATGAGAATCCGTGCAGTTGTTATGGGACACGTCAGCCATGCGTTCTCAGTGCAGGTATGCACATAATTCTTGGATATTACATCGAGGAATTCAAAAATAACCATGTTCACGATCTCACTGTGAAATTCCAACGATTTTAGGAATAAACTGGTAATCAGATTTTGCCATGCACTTGGATGTTTATTCGATGGGCTGCAGTGAGGTGTGGGAGTCAGAATGCAGCACATTCCCCAGTTTAAGTAGTGTACAGGCTTGTGAGTAGAGGCGCGTGACAACGACAATCAAACTACGATAATCTCGATTACAAATCACTTGAATGTACTCAAACATATCTTTGCTTTAAAAGACGTCTCCTGCTCAAACTGCAGCCTGGGCCCATGTCACACAGTGTTTAAGCTCTGAGTCATTTTCTGAATCCATTTGAACACTGATGAACAGTGAATTCCATCCATCTCAATACATGCAATGTCATGCAAGTGTACAAAAGTGGGAGGCGTTCTTTTTTACGGAGATCGCGATCTAATGAATAATTTGCAGCTGCAGGAAGAAGGATAGCAGACACAACTTTGTGAGTGAGTAATTGTACCAGTGGACTCATCAGCATTAGGGAGAGTGTGTAGAGTAATTCTCATAATTTTCCATGTGGAAACGTTTCACAATTATGCAGCCGCACAACGACAAAGTTAAAAAGCAAATCACTCACTGAGTTTTTATGTAACAACTGATATATTCTAGCCTGACAGCTACTGTGCAGAGATTTGGAAACGGGAGAAAGGTCGTTCCACATTATTTTATCTGTGGGTGAGTTTTAATTCCCTCAACTTCCAGCATGCCTGTATTCCTTCCACCTGACTGTGCACTTTGGTCCAGCCCTGTGTGCCTAAGTGGCCGTACTCTGGTTCGGGAAGGCTTTCAGGGGCTCTGTCTTCTAGGTGATTGACTCAGAAAAAAACAAACATGGTAATCCCTCAAATGTTTCCCCTGTTGTTTGAGGAGGGGCTGCCGAGACCCGGGGAGTCCTGCCCGGTTGTATGCGTGTCATGCTGGGCATTAAGAGCAGTGGGAGGAGCAGGATTTCAACAGGTGGAGCGATACGTCCGGAGCAGGAAGGGCCAGATGTGCCGGAGCTGAGACAGTGTCAAGGAGTTTGATCCAAAGGTTTAGATTTCTATCATTATTTGATTATTCCTGTAATTTTAAGTTAATTTACATTGAAACAAAGAAAACCAATAGTCCTGCTGTGTTGACCATGTTAATCTAAGTGGCCTATAGCATCTTAGCGTAATAAAATGTATGTACATCTTTTGTTAAGGACATTAGTTTATCAAGTATCCAAGAAACCGCTTTATACCACAACCTGAGATTTACAATTGAACTGTTTGAATAATGCACCAATGAGAATATTGTATGTCACTGTACTGAAACCATTATAGTGGCATGTTGTTACTCTATCACATTACAGGTTTTGCAAAACATAAGCATTCTTAACATTATTTAAGCATTTTTTGCATTTTGCAAACTCAAAAACTGTCAAAATGAGGACAAGAGAAAAAGTTAAGTGATCACCAAAGTTATTATAATTCATATACTGAGAGGGATGTCAAATATAAATACACGTGGTGAACCAGCAGATGACCATAGACTGATAATCGAACCAACATTTCCATCCACTGGGTCAAGCTTCTAACTAGACATAGGAACCTGATTCCTGTGTTGTTATAAATTATATCTCAATCCATCTCCCACAATCATTACTTGCCAGACAAAGACTCGCAGAGAAATGTATAGACCATTACTCATCAGCACGTCTGTTCTGTCAACAGGCCCAAAGTGATGGATGAGTGCCACACTTTTCCCAACAAAACAAGCCCGTTTGTCTCTGTCTGTCAATACCTTAGACAATCCTCTGGATCTGCTGGAGGAAGATTTAATCTAGAATATTTTTTTATTTTTCGATCTAAATCGATTGATGATAGAAGTGCATGTTTACATTATAATGAATTCATCAGGGGATTAAATGCAGCAGAAGATATGGAATATTCAACAGCGGCGTGTTTTTTTCAGCAGTTCGAGCAACACATCCAAATGAATTCATCTGCTTAATGAGCTCCCCTCTCCTCTTCGTACTGGAAGAAATGAGCAATGCCATGAGCAATGGCAGCGATTCCATCATGCTTCATCACGACCGGCAGATAAGCACCACCACCCACATTAGCACGCAGGTAATTATTTGGATTTCTGCGAGCAGGTGGCGATGGAAGCCGGAGAGTCCCGTGATCAGACTCCAGAGCATCGGCAGATAAACATCAGGGACTCGGAGACACTCCGACACCGGCCCCATGCAACACTCACCGGGAGCCCCCATATCTCGACCACAGTCAATGCTTACTGCATGTTGTCCCTGCTTTGGGTTAATACTTGGACCAGCATAGAAATAAAGACGTTTCTGTCAAATGGGAACAGCACTAATGAATGAAAAGTCAAATAAAACGTTTCTTGACAACGATAATGGAACGTGTTATATATCCATTACTTTTATAAATAGAATAGTATATGTTCAAAGCTGTGGATATTATTTCTTCTGCCGTTCAGATAGAACATTTGAAGCCTTCCTATTGGGTTTCATGAACAAATGTCATCTTTATATATATTTCATCAGTATTATTATTGCAGCCCTGCAGAGCTGAAACATTGTTGCTGTGTTTTTCTGGCAGATGCTGCACATACGTGACAAACCCATTTCCACTTTAATCGGCTCATCTTCTGTCTCTCTCTCTTTCTGGCTGTTGCCGCTTTTGTATGGAGGTTTCAAGTCATCGCAGATAAGGAGCGTTTTCACACTGTTAATCAGATCGTCCTGACGATCTGCTCCCCTGGAACATGAACGGCTTGGCATGGTGTTTTCCTGTGAGACATTCGCCTCAGATCTAATCCCCATGAGCTCCAATCCAAAGCACTGATGGGAGATGGCAGGCGGCTGCGGATGAGTTACCTTGGAACGATTATAAATGCATCATGCAGGAGAGAACGGCTGGGGTCGAAGGTGCTCACTAGTAAAATGTCCAAGGAAACTTCCAGTTTTCTTACAAAGTCCTATCACAGTTTTCTAACCTTGCAGTTTCTAATTTCCATTTCGACTTAATCCAGAGAACGTTTGCTTGTGTTTGCTTTTTTTTCCCGGTGCCGCCTGCTTCATATTCATGCATTTCAGCGAAGTCGGGGGATCAGCTCTTTGCTTAAAGGCACAACTCCACTACAGGGACATGACATCACATAAAATTAATAGACCCCCGCTGACATTATGAAAAGCTCCAGTGTAACTGTGGAGTGCTGACCGCGACAAAAAGAGACAACAAACTAAACAAAGCTGAATTGTTTTTTCTTTGTGGCAAAAAAGGACAGTTTCCATTTCCCAGGGATGAGTGAAAATGGCTCCTTCAGGGCTCCAGTCCTCCATTTTGCCGGCAGTCATTAATTAGATCTAATCAACACAGCAGGGAAAAGTTACTGTCAAGACTAATTAGCCAAAATGGAGCTTCTGTAATGGGAAACAAATGAACAACAATAGTTAACTGTAGCAGGCTGCTCCGAGCTTTATGACTCATTCAGTCTCAGCAGGGGGGATTTTTTTGGAGAGGCGCCGCACAGAATCATATCAGCAGTTGATTATTATATTGCGAAAATGTCTGAACATTAAACGCACTGATGGGTTTTGAAAGACAAAATGATTTTGAATGGGCTTTTCTGTGAAGAGTATGTATTTGTGTCACTGTGCTGTAGTAAAAGCAGGGGCAGATCCAGGGGCAGAGAGTCAGGGGGCTCTTGCTCAAGCTGAATTTTTGTTTGCACAAATTTCTTAATATAAATTATACTTGAAATGAAAAATAGTTTTACTGGATTTTACCAGAAAAAATTGTTTTAGGGAATTCTCTAAAGATATTCAATGATGTGTGCTTTGCTCAAAGCTACAGAGCAAACAGTTAACAATTAATGACTTAAATATGAATCTTACTGAATCATGAATTGTGGATTTTTCACATGTCTGCTCTGTGTAAATTGTGGCCCAGTCTTAAATCCCCTGATTTAGAAAAAGCCTCAATGGACCAATGAGTAAATGTTAATTTGTGAAGATCTGATACATTCACACAAACACACACACACACAACTCTGCCAGGTTGCCCATTGTAAAGCACCACGCAGGCTCCCCTCCAACCCCGGGCCTCAGAGGTCATGAGAATTGTTGACTTAATCTTCTCGTCGTCCTCACACTACTTCTGAGCGTCAAGGCAGGGGAGTAAAAAAGAAGGAGCCTTTGTTTCTCCCTCCGCGCTGCGAACAAAAGGGGTGAGGATGGGGGGGGGGAGAGTACGCACACACCACCTGCAATTAAGAGCTTAGGGTTCGTCCTCTTTGGCACAAAACCCCTCTGCCAGCAAGGAGAGGAGAGGAAACGTCAAAGATTAGGTGGGAAGTACTACGAGGGAATTAGAAAAGCTGTGAGAATGAAGACGTTTGTCACAGAATATTACTTACAGGATGCCAAAGGACAGTCACCTGATACCCTGTGGAAGAGTAATTGTGGAGGATTTGATAACTAGTGGCTATTGATGACGATTAAGCACTCTAACGACCTGGGTCAGAGGTTTGCACCGCGGTCACACACCCATCGTGAACTGGCCTCTGTTCGCCTGCCCATATGTCGGGTGGAGCGATTAACACGTGGACATCTGCCGAGGAAGAGAAGGTGTTAAGTTGTGATGAGAAGCAACGAAAAAAAACTGTGATGATATTCAGAATACAAGCAGAAACCAAAAAAGTTGTTTTGCTCGAGTGAACTTTACTGAAAATGCCAACTTCATTAAAACAAAATTGGGTCAAATGCACCGAGAGCAAATTAAAATCAAGCAGAGGAGATGAGATGATTGTAATTAACGTCTCTTCAATCAGGCGGTGAGTGTGGGAATCATACCGTCAAGTTGTAATATTTATCGCCGAACTCCGGTACAATAAGATGTTAGATGAACATTCACGTACAGAAATATACAGGTGACACACTTTTTGAAACTTGATATCTATTAGATCTACGTTATGTGCTCACAACGATGAACAATGAAAATATTTTCTGTGATTGTTTCATTTACATTATCATTCATTAAAAACTACATTTTATGTAAATTGTATGATAGTTGTAAAACAAAACTTATTTCCTGTTACCAGTAGGTGGCGCCATCATTATTATTGCATACAGACTAACAAATCTGTTCAAGTAGGAGCTCTGATGCAGCATGAGCAATTTTGTGTCAATTGGACAATGTTACAGCAATTATTATAATCACTTTTTATGCTTCATAAAAAAGTGATTATAATACGAGGAACAAACTCAGACTGACAATGGAGGAGAAACGGCCCATATTGATCTGTGAGTTACATTTCATAACATTGTGTGAATATCCCTGTGACTCTCTAACATGTTAAGTAAGTTCATCCCCGATAATAGCTTCGCCTCCCTCTTTCCTAATTTGGATCAATTATCCCAGTTCCCCTTCGCGAAACACTGTTTCTCATTGGGCATGATGCGCACAGTGATTTGTCAACACCATGGTCATGTGCTCACCTTCTCACTGTTCATGTACACTCTCGTCAGGCTGACTGAATGTTCGCTGTCTCTTCCACTGTCTGAGGCTCATTTGAAATTCAAATATTGCCTCATTGCTGAGCCTCAATAATATTGACTTTCTCTTCCTCTGCAGAGGCAGCAGGGGATAGGTTTGGGACAGGGTTGTGTTTTTCCAACAGTGCGAATGCATCTGGGGCTTCTCCAGACTCCTGGTGGTGAAAGTCACAAACTGAAAAAATCTATTTAGCTGCTCTCTTTAAAATCCCATGAGGCTGCTTTTAGAGAGTGACATTTGAGCCTGAGCTCTGTAAAAAAAAATCTGTTGAGCAATCGGGGGAATAAACAATGCAACTCCTGAAAAAGTTTCACCCAAATCGAAATACCTGTGGTGGAGCAGTTTTCACAGTAGGAACTTGACAGGATCCCCCATCACAGAGTACCTGCACCACTCGTCCATAAGATGGCGCTCTACACTAGTAGATTCTTCCCCCAGCAGATTGGAGCTACATGAGTCTGTATCTTACGTGGTTTGATTACTAATCACATAAGGAACTCCGTCACTTAAGTACAGCATTCAAGTAAACAAGTGTTTCTGTTGTGCAGTCAATGATTGGTTATACTTATATTGATTAATCAAGATATATTTTGGGGGAAAACTTCATAAAACTAAAAAAATCCAGACAGATTTGAGAGTTGCTTTTATAACTTTGTGGCAGCTGCAGCAATCCTGTTGATTTTAAAAGGTTCATAAGTTAAAGTGAAGCTCTATGAAGTGCAGTCACATGTTGTTGGACTGGAAAACTGCAGTTGTTGAATTGTTAAGGTATACAACACTTCCATTAGTTATTTTTCAGAAATTCATATTCAAGTAAATATTATATAAGTAGAGCTTATCAAATAGTCTCCACACAGTTAAAAGTAAATTATTGTTTTGATAAATTGTCTGAACAAGTGGTCCACAAAAGAGAAAAAAATGCCCATTACAATTTCTAAGAGCCCAAGTGGACGTCTGTAACCAAATGCTATTCTATTTACATTATTATAAACAGAGAGAAAGCAGTGAGTCCTCAGATTTTAGAGAGTGGAACATTCGGGGGATTGTTTAAAAGGCCTTGAAAAATCTATTTTATCAACCTCTCAATGGGAACAATGGGATCCTGCATCGTTACAAAAACATTGTATCCAATATTTGGACTGGTTTCGTTTTTATTACAAGTGAGGGAAATGTTTTTGTCTTGACTTTTTTTCACTGGTTTAAATCACGTGTTTTATGGAACAAGGTGATATTGGACATTTCTTTACAACCGTGAGGAGAATCAAACTGGGATGACGGTAACAGATTTGTTTTCTCGTGTTGGCCGATCTTAATCAAATCACCTTCACAGTCCTGATAAAGCAGATTATCTGAGTTTTAATCTGCTTAGATGCATCTACTTATCTACTGCTAATCCACTTATAACAGTATCTTTGATGTGTGATGCAATTTACTGGTTTGTCCAATTGAACTGTGCCCTATGCAACAAAAAAAGACTTAGATTAAATACACAAATACACAAATACAATACAACACCCAGCAGGGCCAGGTGTGGTGCTCACACTAATAAGAGTAATTGAGACCACTGGGGCTCAGCAATACGCTGAAATGATCATTGAACTAATTACATGTTAGAAACAGGAGTCATTAGTGAGATTATACATCAGTGTGTGACATCAAAGTGTAGCATCGCACACACAGACACACACACAGATCTCAACAGGCTAGGTTTACAACATGGTGAAGGTGATGGTGGCGGAGGACGAGCTGAATACTCGCAACACCCCAAATACTAACACAACCAAATACTTACACTACCATATACTTAAACTACCAAATACTCGCAGCACAAACAAATTCTTACAAGATAATCAAATATTCACCACACAACCAAATACCTACACTACTCAATACTTGCAACAAAACAAATACACACAAGATGACCAAATTCTCAAATAATTACCAAATACCCACAACACAACAAAATACTCACAACTTAACCAAATACTTAACCTGCAGAATAAGAAATGTTCGCTATCCCTAAAAAAAAATTCAGATACAGATATTTTAGCTTTTTAGTATTTGGCTGTGTTGTGATTATTTGTTTGTGTTGTGCTTCCATTTGCTGAACACATTGAGGAAGTTTTCTGTATTTGCATGTGTTTTTCTGAAGTTGCAGTGCATTGTCCTCACAGGGCCACCGTGCATCTGAGTGTGTGCTGCAACAAGGGTGGTATTTATCACGTTAGATACACATCATGCCAACAGTCTATAGTACACAGTGTATCAGGCGAGGCCAATAAAGAGTCAAAGTACAAACAGTGTTTAACAGGCAGCTGTAAAAGGGATTAAGACAGGAGACACAGCTGCTATCAGACACTAACTCGCAGCTCTATCATTACTTTTCAGTGACATTTACTTTCCTTGATGTCTATTGTAAAACCCATTTTATAGCTGTTGTGCTACGCAGCTAAATATCTTCTGCCACTTTAGGATACCAGCCTGCAGGAATCTAAATAAAAAGAGGATTCAGCTGCATTTCCATCCTCAAATTCAAAGTCGACTTTTAACGACAATTTAACTAAACTATTTCAAATATTTTCAAAAAACATGACAACTATTGTTTTCTACTAAAAGTATCAGCTGCTGTTTCCAGCTTTTGTCTTTGGGCAGTTGGACACTAGAGCTTTATTCTGGAGAGGAAATTAGTTCACTCGGGGCTGGACAATGAGATTATGGACTATATGAACAATGCTGAACGCATTGTGCACGCCCCTCAACACACAATGAGATGCCACGTCCATTTAACGTAAAAGCATTGAAGCAGAGAAGCACTTAAATCTACATATACATCTATCATACACAAATATATTTGGATTCAGAGATTGTGTGTAGTTTTTCTTATATTTCTGATATTACTGTCATTCTAACATCCTGTATTTGCCGTTTATGATATAAAATGTTAACAATAAGTTAAAACTTAGTGGGAAAGTTCAGTCCTGAACATGATAACAATAATCTGAAGAAACAATCTCTACTCCAGGTCCATTTATTTACCTTCTTTCCAGAGCTTTCAACCACGTCACAAGTCTCAGTGTTTTAAATAAGCTGGTGTGAAGAAGGATTTAGTCTTATTTCAGTTTGCTGAGAAACCCAATCGTATACCTGCATGTTAAATATCATGGGCTATCTTAGCACAGCTTAGATAATTATCTGATTAATTCACATGTGGTATCTTGAATGTTCTGTAAACCAAACCAAAGTGTTGTGAAACTCTGAGTAGTTTTTAATCTTGTGTGTTAAATAAACAAGCTATAACAAGTTAACTAGAGTGAGCATGTCAGGAGCTTGGAGCTGAATCATCAAACCTTTTCACCACCCCCACACACACACACACACACACACACCTCGTGCTCAGTGCCGTAATCTGCAGGAATAACTCGTCTCTGTCTGCAGGAGCTGCTTGGACAGTTGGAAACTAGAGTTTTATTTTGGAGAGGAAATCTGTGCACTTGAGGCAGGACTATGAGATTATGGACTTTACGGAGCTGAAGTGATTTCAGCTTGCAGGTGTAATTAAAAAAAAACACAAAACTTCCCTTCCCTTAACTAGTATGTTACTCCACATTCCAAAGACGTGTTGCATCACGCACTTTACACACAATAACTAACGGGAAAGATGATTTATGGTATTAAACTGTAAAAAATACAGCACAGGTTAGTAAATCACAGATAACAATCAACGAATGTTCCACATGTTGGAACGCGCACACACACACACTGACAAACCTCTACAATCACACTAGTATGGCTCTCTTTTATGCACAGATGGAATGTTTCCAGTGTGAAGTATTCTCTCTTCTGGGTCACTGCTCTTTGTAACGTGCCAGCTCAAGTTGTCAGCGTCACATAGAAAGTCCTGCACAACCCATTTCCATGCCAGGCACAAACAGGGCGACAAAGAAAAGACTGTGGGACAGAGAGGGGCTCAGCCGAGTGGCTGCCATGGGCATCCATGCAAACAGCCCACTCTTTTATTTTTTCTCTCCTCTTTTCTCTCCTGCAGAACAGTGCGACAGTGTTCGACTGTGCCAGATTCACCGAGGGGGTGTGTGTGTGTGGGTGTGTGGGTGTGTCTGTGTGTGTGTGTGTGGTGTGGTGTGGGGGTGTTGGGGTTGCCCTCCAGTTTTTTATCAGTGCACCCTCGAGGTCGCGCAGCCATCGCCCTACATTTTGCCACAGTCTTTAAATGGCCACATCAGCAGACAGATAATCAGCGAGATAAAGGAGGGCATCTTCCATGCCAGCTCGGGGTGGGGCGCGGAGGGGTGGGGGTGTGCCGAGCAGGGGGTGTGTGTGTGTGAGTGAGTGAGTGAGTGTGGGATGGGGAGAGGGGAGGGGTCCGTATATATATGGAGGCCCCCGCGGCCACTCACTGTCCCACGGTCTGCCTGTGCCTCATCACCAGCCGCCCCTCGACCTCAACGCCAGCCTGCAGCCATGACGTTCAACGGAACCTGGAAAGTCGACCGCAACGAGAACTATGACAAGTTCATGGAGAAAATGGGTGAGTCTGTGTGTGTGGGTGTGTGAGAGAGAGAGGGAGAGGGTGTGTGTGTGTGTGTGTGTTCACAGTTTGTAAAGTCGTGTTGGAATCTCTGCTCTTCGAATGTGTCTGGGCTTGCGATCCCCTGTAGTTAACGACTGTGTGTTCAAGTGAAGTTTGCTCCCTGTATGAATGTTACAAAGTGTAGTGATAAGCTCAAAGCATCTATGGCACCACCCATAACATTCACTGCTGCTGGGCTGAAGTTTATTCTTTGGACTTGGACTCAAACTGGAGAAAAGAAAACTTCTCACTTATCCTTTTCGCCCGTAATGGCAACTCTTCATCCTCGTATTCCTTTTTCTTCTTTCCTCCTCTTCCCTATAACAAGATATCAATGTCATGAAGCGTAAGCTGGCGGAGCACGACAACCTGAAGGTCACCATCGAGCAGAACGGGGACAAGTTCCACATCAAGGAGTCCAGCACCTTCCGCACCAAGGACATCGACTTCACCCTGGGCGTCGTCTTCGACTACAGCCTGGCCGACGGCACAGAGGTCTCGGTGAGTGTCCCGAGCCAGACCTCACGACATTTCATAGAGTCAATGTTGCCAGAAACTGGAAAATAAGACTTATTTTTCCCAGTGATGGATTCATCTCTCATGTGGAGAGAGTAGATGAGGCTGGAGAGGCTGCTGCCAATGAAACTTGGCAGCCAAACATAGAGAGCTCCCGTCAACCGAACCCTTTGTGTTTTTTTTGATCCAGGGTATGTGGGAGATGGAGGGCGACGTGCTCAAGGGCAAATTCACCAGGAAAGACAACAACAAGGTCCTGACGACCACCCGAGCTGTGGTGGGAGGAGAGCTCGTACAGGTCTGTACCTCCTCATGTGGCTCGTCCCAGTGTAATATGTTAACTGGTCTGAACTAACACTCACCTCCGTCTCCTCCTCGCAGAGCTACAACTACGAGGGAGTGGACGCAAAGAGGATTTTCAAGAAGCAGTAACCTGCAGCGTGAAGTTCATATCTTATTTTTTATATAGACGACACCATATAGTTTCTTTCCCCCTCCCACTAACAACAAGTCATGGCAAAGTCTCGTGGGATTTTACTGCATATACCTCAAAATGTTTTCTGATAGGAGGCTAATGATCCACAGTGTTTTGCTGCTTGAATACCAATGACACAATGAGTGGGGGGAACTAAGTGGGGACCCGACGAAAGGGCCGATCCGACAACTCCAAACAATCCTGAGAAGAAACGAGCAAGTTAATTAAATCAGCAGCAGCAGTAAGAAAAAAAAAGCAGAAGTCATAAATATTAAGTCAAACAAGCTGAGGGAGAACAGCCGTTACCATGTGGCGCCCTCAGGGTCTTAAAAGAATCACACCCACGAAAAAACAGGATCCCAGAAGTGGCCAAACAAGAGTCGGTTCACACACTTTTTAAAAGAACATATTTCTCATGGTCGCTTCATGCATATATTTAAAAAATTTAAGATGTATTCGTCCAGATTTTGAGATTTATTGGAAGATTTCTTTCTGGATCATTTAATGGAGGAGGGGGTTCCAGGAATTGGGATGTTGCCATAGAAACTCCAGCACCTCCATGGTTTTGGGCAAATAAAACCCCAAACTTTGCAAATGATTGTATGCAGCTACATGTGAGTGGGACACGACGGTCTCTGGGATTTGGGTGAAACAACCGACTTTAACTTCACTTAACTTCAACCCACACTAATCTCCATCATTGTGAAGCAGCTCCATAACAATCCTGCACGACACGAGATACCGCTTCGTGTTTGCCAGCCAATCTGCACCGATGGCTCATGTCCATTATTCAGTTTGTAACAATAAAGCAATTTTAATATAACACACGGGTCTATTATTTATTTACTTTCTCTCCCTGGAGCAATGTGTGCACAGCCTGATAAATGAATTATCAATCAATCAATCAATCAAATTTTATTTGTATAGCCCATATTCACAAATTACATTCATCTCATAGGGCTTTAACAGGGTGTGGCATCCTCTGTCCTTAACCCTCAGCAAGAGTGAGGAAAAACTACTAAAAACCCTTTTAACAGGGTAAAAATAAGTAGAAACCTCAGAGAGAGCCACATGTGAGGGATCCCTCTCCCAGGACGGACAGAAGTGCAATAGATGCCACGTGTAGAAAACATTCATCATTAAAGTCTTTAGCGGCATTGATGCAGTCCCGCTGCAATCACAGTCCATGGTCAGCAACCAGCAGGACCACGATCCACCATCCAGATCAGAGGCCACTCCAGTCCTCAGTCACCGTCCACCGCCGCCCACCAGGACCCACCACGAGCCATCGCCGTGGCCCTGGTCCACCTCCTTTACCCAGTGCCAACGCGACACAGGGTCCGCCACCAGCACCACGATCAGCCCGACACGACACAGAATCCGCCACACTGGGTCCACCACTGCGACCCCCGATGCGCGATCCACAAACAGCAATCCATGGTGCGGCCACAGAGGCCCTGGATCTGCGGGTGTTAAAGCAAAGGGACCCCGGGGAAGGGGGGGGGTTAGGGATGGAGAAGAGGAAGGAGAAGCTGGAAAAAGAAGCTCCGTGTGTCATATGTCATTAAATAGAGCAAGTTACGTTCTGCCTCACTAATTAACTCTAACTATAAGCTTTATCAAAAAGAAAGGTTTTGAGCCTACTCTTAAACAAACAGATGGTGTCTGCCTCCCGAACTGAAATTGGTAGATTATTCCACAAGTGAGGGGCTTGATGGCTAAAAGCTCTGGCTCCTACTCTACTTTTAGAGACTTTAGGGACGACAAGTAAGCCTGAATTCTGGGAGCGGAGTGCTCTAGCTGGGTTTATAAGGTACTAACAGCTCTTTAAGGTAAAAAGGCGCTATATTATTAAGGGCCTTGAAGGTGAGGAGGAGAATTTTAAATTCTATTCTAGATTTAACTGGAAGCCAGTGTAGCGAAGCTAATACTGGAGAAATGTGCTCTCTTTTCTTTGTTCTTGTCAGGACACGTGCTGCGGCATTTTGGACAAGCTGTAGAGTCTTTAACGACTTACTGCTGGAGCCTGATAATAATGAGTTACAATAGTCCAGTCTCGATGTAACGAAGGCGTGGACTAGTTTTTCTGCATCTTTTTGCGAAAGGACATGTCTGATTTTTGAGATATTACGCAAGTGGAAAAAGGCAGTCCGAGAAATTTGTTTTAAGTGACTATTAAAAGATAAATCAGGATCGAAGATCACTCCCAAGTTCCTGACTGTTTCGTTGGAAGCAAGGGCAATGTCGTCTAGCGCAGCTATATCATTAGATAATTTATCTCTAAGGTGTTTGGGGCCAAGTATTATAACCTCTGTTTTGTCTGAGTTTAATAAGAGAAAATTGCGGGTCATCCAGGTTTTTATGTCCTTGAGACATGCTCGAAGTTTAGTTAATTGATTACTTTGTTCTGGTTTTATTGACAAGTATAACTGGGTGTCATCCGCATAGCAGTGGAAATTTACCGAGTGTGTCCTGATAATGTTTCCTAGTGGAAGCATATATAATGAGAATAAAATTGGGCCGAGCACAGAGCCCTGTGGAACACCATGGTTAACTTTGGTGCGCACAGATGTCTCATCATTAATTTGCACGAATTGGGAGCGATCAGAAAAATAAGATTTAAACCAATTAAGGGCAGTTCCATTAATTTTAATTAACTGTTTGAGTCTTTGTAATAAAATTTGATGGTCAATTGTGTCGAATGCTGCACTGAGATCTAACAGAACGAGGACAGACACAAGTCCCTCGAATTATAAAAGTCAAACTGATATTGATTCAATAGCTGCAGTCATGTTGCCTCCAGGCCACTTATATCATGTGTTATCAGTACGTCCTGTTTAAATGCAAAGCTCATGTGTCAGTGAGAACTTTACATGATTTTATTAATCACTGGATAAATACGATTTTTAAAGAAATATCACATCATGGCAGAATTAAAGTCTTTCTTTCATAACTTGGCTCTGGTTGGATCACATGATGACAGCAGGGTCTTGTGCTATCATGCGCTGGCCTCTGTGTGTGTCTGTGTATGTGTGTGTGTGTGTGTTATTGTGTTGTCCTCAGGTCAGACAGAAAAACACACGTTAGAGGAGTGTGGGTTTCTCACATGACGGGGTCGTGGACGTGCTATGAATCATGACGTTCATTCAAGTGGTAAAAACACTCATGGAGTTGCCTTCTCTGCTTTGACCATGAAGCGCACACATGCACTGAGCCTCTTTCACCACAAGAGGGCGACCTGTGTCTACTTTACAGTTGCACTAGAATCGTTCAGTATGACAATAGTAAAATAAATATGTCTCTATATGGCAAGATGAATATTTTCCACCATCTTGATCACCACCTGGTGGTGGACTGCAGTATGGGTCACCTTGTCCATGTTAATGTATGGGACATTTAATATTAATAAATTCATAATTAATATTAATTTGTCTAAACTTGAATTTCTTCTAAATAAGAAGTACATTTACACAAGTACTGTATTTAAATGGAATTTTAATGCATTACTATTAAAATGTAAAAATTATATACATTTCTATTATACGAGAGAATTGTTGCATTTTTTACTTTTTACTCTATGTCTGACAAATTGTTAAGCTTTTATTATATGTTTACTAATATTTGTATACTTTGAAATATAGATTTTACATTGATAAAGTCTGTTTAACAGGTCATACACAAACCAATAGTAGACCTATTGGCTTGAATGTTTTGAATACAGAACCTCTACTTATAATATAGTACTAGTAGAGTATTTTTACATTGTGGTACTGCTATTTTCACCAAACCAAAGGGTCTGAGTACTTCATTATGCTTGAAGCATCATGTTCTGTATGGTAGATGCTGTAATGTCTTGTCCTGACCATTGGAGAGCGCTGTGGAGCTCTTATCTTTTCTGAGGGTGAGGGCCTCAGTCATCCTATGATGTCATCCTCAGTCAAGTTATCATATGACACACACAACACATACACACACACACACACACACACACACACACACACACACACACACCTAGACAGTCATTGGATCTGCACTCAGATTAAATTAAAATAATATCTCTTTGTACTTATCTGGATTCAAAGAGCGGATTGTACAAGCATGAAATCAGTGGGAGGCAGGGAAGTGGTGGGAGAGGGTCAGAATCCTGGTGTTGTGATTGGGTGCAGGGGCCCACCCAAGAGAAGGGGGGGGGAGGATAGGGGAGTTTCAGATGAGAGAAAAGAGGAGGAGAAAAATAGTGGACGGTGAAAAAGTCTGAGGGCGGGGGCACGAGGGGGAGAGATGGGAGGACGGTGCAGGGAAGCAAATCACCCCACCACCATAATCACCCCCTGCTGTGAAATCAAACGCCCTGACTCAGTCTGAACTCGTCAGCTCATCGTGAAAAAAAGTGTGTAACGATTCACAGGACGCCATCATTAGGGAGTGTCAGGGGCTTTTTGGTCGGTGTAATGTTTCCAAGAAGAAGCCAGCCCCTGTTGGGCCCGTCCCTGTTTAGACAGTGACTGTGCAGAATCTGTGCAGTGCAGCTGAATGATGAGTCACCAGTTAGTCTGCGCTGAATACTGTATCTGAGCTGCATTTAACATGATGAACTACCTCAACATTCACTACAGGAGGTAAGCAGCAATGGCTCCCAGAGAATAATGACTCAGGACATTTTTTTTTGTTGCATCATGGTTCCCAGATGATTTCTCCGAGGGACCTGGAAACATCTCCTCTGTGCCCGCCCCTCCTCTCAAGGCTGATTCTGTCGGTTCCTTCAGGTTAAAAGTGACTATTTATATTTCCACAGTCGCCAAGTGCTTGGTCACTATGGGAACTGATGGGGTTTCTTTATAATTACAATGTAAAGAGCCTTGAATAATGCATGTTGGGATTTAGCACTAGACAAAAAAAAGTTGTGTTAAACTGAAAAGGACAAATTTGAAGTATTCGGTATTTGTAATTTCATCACAGATTCTTGAGGCCCAGACAAAAATGCAAATCTGGGCCTAGTTGGGAAAACATGTGTTGCTCTCCACAAGGTTTAATCTTGATGTCGACATAATGCAGCCCTTGTGGAAATAGCACGAAAGTAATTTGGGCCACCTGTGGTTGACAGGTGGTATTGCGTTAGCCTACTTGTGGCCCAGATCTGGCAAACTGGAGGTGTGTGGGCCGGATGTGGGTCAAAACAACTTTGCTTTGTGGGGAAAACATCATCAGGTCAGAAGGAGGGTTTGTCCTACTTTCTTTTATGAGTATTAACCAAAGAAGAAGATCTCTACTTCTCACTTATTGATAATTAGCAAGCGTGCAAATCCACTTAAGTAGAACCAGAGAGTTAACTTGATAAAGGACACACTGTGGATCAGCATCCAGGCACCGTCTGTACCAGCCGCAGATGATAACATATCACGGTTGCCTAAAACACAGAGCAGTGGTCGGTGAGCCAAGCAAAACAGTTGATAGGGAGATGAAAACAAAAAACACATGGCCCTGGATCGTCTGCATCATGGATGAATCCAGAGATGAAGATTTGAAGTGTCAACTCTTCTGTACGCACATTCGGAGGAGGATGAGTGACAGGGGACCAGGGACATGTCTTTAATGGACTGGTCAAAGGGAGTAACAACATTACAGAGTGTTGCTGGATCGGACGTGTGCATGCAAGTCCACCGCACACCAACATATCCGTCCCCCACTCTGCTGTGCTCCGACACCCTGTGTGAAAAGCCCTCAGGCGTGGACGAGTGAGTGTCATGTGAGAGGCTGGTGTGTTCCACCTGGTGTGACCGAGCAGGACAGGAAGAAGGCAGCGGAGAGAGAGAGGAAAGTAAATTGGCTGTGGCCTGTGTCTCAGGAGTGGCCGGCCCCTGGGTGAGGTGGGCTATTCTTATAGAGGGCAGCGAGAGGTCTGCGGCTCCCCTGCCACACAAACCACTTTATAAGAAGCCACATCATGTTGTCCCGGCCTCCTGGGAGCGGGGGGGGAGGTGTTATCCAATGACAAGTGTGAGAGAGGAATTAAGCCTCAGTGCAGGTGGATGTCTACGTGACTTAACTCACCTTAAATATGGAGGAGCTATCCTGACCAAAGCTTATGATTATCTCATCAATTAACGAATTATATTTATGAAACTAAACATTGACTTTTCCCTTTCTCCCCATTTGTGCTAACGGTTTAATTTAGTCAGCTTAAATTAAAACAGTAGCCAAACACAAAGCTAGCTACCAACCTGCAGCTGTATTTCCAATGAAAACATCATGCTAACTATTGTTTTTCCCCCTTTTTTAGATTTCATTTAAATTACAGCATTATCTTCAGGCAATATTAAGCCTTTACTCCTTATTGAGGACTTAATGGAGAGACAAAGAGAATTTCTTCTGAACTTAAAATCAGGAAATAGTGTGGGTAAAGCTGAATTCTCTATTTTTTTTATTTTACATTCCTATTTGGAATATTTATTTTGATGATGTAATAATTTCCTTATCTGCCCTTCTAACTGTGTTTTGTCAGTTTTGAAACGCCAAACCTCTGTACATATAAACGCTGTAGCATCACAATAACATTCACATTGGGAACAAAAGTGTGTAATCACGACAACGAGGAATGACGTCAATTTTTAATGGCGGACAGCCTGAAATGTCTTCATTTAACATTTTTATAAAAACTTCTCATTTTGATCACCTTTTTTTGTTCAAACAAACACACCTCTGCAATTCACTGAAATACAGTTTCTCCTTACAGCGGCTAGAGTACATAAATATCAACAGCACTGTATGCATTTAAGGAAAAAAGAAAAAAGAACACACACATGCCGTGAACATGCACAGAAAACACACAGGTATGCACACGGTATACTGAAACGGGGGGGAAGGAGTAGTTTTCATCTACGAAAGGAGGGATCGTCTTGTTCACTTCCAGGAACTTCTGTACCGTACTGCTGACAAAACACAAATAGATCCATTCGTTCAAAGAGCAGGTTTTTCCTCTGGATTTCACAGTGAAGATAAAACAGTATTCATATAGCACATACAGTTTGTTCCAATCAGTCAGATACAAACACAAAAAGTAAAACTCTAGAAAAAAATGAACCCCTACGGTAAAAGGAATATACAATTAAACTTACAATAATACTTACAATGAATTATATGATGGGCATCTTCTATGAAATTCAAAAACTTGACACCCATTAAAAAACGCACACACACACACACACACACCTTATAAATACTTATAAATTTGGTGCCACACTCGGCGTCAAAAATGTCCGTAAAAGCAAAAATCTGCTTAGAATCAGTCGATATGATGTGCGTGCATATTATCATTATTATTAATTACAAACACTGACTATATGATTCGACCGGTCCAACATGATTGTACACATCTGGGCTAAAACGTCACCGGGAAAAGGTTTGTTTCAGTTTTTTTTTGATTGTCACATCACTGCGAAATGTGACTTCACCTCGCCGGGGAAAAGTTAAAGTCTCACAGGTTTTGTTTTTGTGCAAAATGTGACATGAACGAGAATTTTGGCGTCAAAATGTCACATGAACATTATCGCTCGACATGTCGTACAGTAAAGACATTATTGCAGGCCCAGAATACACACGATTACAAAAGATGTGTTGTTGTTTTGTTTTTTTGCTCTCTGCGCTCCAATCACCGGTATGTAAATTCAGAATTTACAAAAGCAGGTGGAGTCACATTGGCTCCCTAAAAATAGACAAAAGAGACAAATCGCCTAAAGTGAATATCTTCTCCGTTTCAGACTGGCTCTTTGGAGTGACACCAAAAGAGACATTAAGCAAAAAATAACGTCACACTTCATAAGAAATCAGATTGAGGACTACAAAGCAGTCAAAAAAACTGAATAACTCCACTCGCCTAGAAAGCTCTCCAGTGTAAAAAAAAAGAAGCCTTTGGTCTTTTATGTCTCCATACTGTGCTGCTGTCCTGCTGCTAGACAATGAAGAGACAGCTCCTAATTATAGCAGGACTCAGTTTGCCATGTTTTGCAGTCTCTAGGGGGGAGTCACTCTTCCTTCACCACCGATGGCTTACTCCTGTCAATGCCTTTTTTTTGTTTTTACACGTCTGATTACGTCAAACTGCAAAATGAATCAGGGCGTCGACTGCTCGGTTGAACCACAGCACATCGGACTAATACGTTTTCCTTCATTGGGGGGGGGGAAGACGCCGCCACGAAGACACACACGGGCAAACCTACGTCCACACAGTATGTAGAGAAGACAAAAAGCAAAATCGACAGGGCTGCTTTGGTATAGCAGGGTGACACACCATTTTTTATAATGGCACTAAAGAGAGAGGGCTCCAAAACAAAAAAACAGAAACAGGAAAAGTTCCTCACACACTTCAACACACAACATAAAACCAATCAAACATTTCAAACATCGTCTGGATTACAAAAATACCTTTTTTGTATTTCTTTAAAATATCTAAAAATGTACAGCATTGTTTTTTTTTCTTCGTTTTTTTGCAAAGTCATGCTTCAACATGTATTTAATAATCATAATAACATTAATATGAATGATATACACAGGAGTAATAATTATAGTAATATAATAACATTATCGAGCAGTGCTTGGGCCGCACGTCCACATGTCTGGCCTTGCAAAGTGAACACAAAGCAAGAGAGCGGCTAATGTTGAGCTACGTCCACATTAATACGCTTAAGTTTTAGAACGCGTAAGCATAGCAACAGCCGTGTGTTTTAAAACTTAAACATACCAGTGTGGATTGTAGCCTCAGACAGTCACTGCGGTCGAGTGGTAAACAAAGGGGGCGTGCCCGGTACCTTTTCACAGAGTGGTCAGTGGAGGTGTGGCCAAAGCACTGCCAGTAAAATCTAGAGTATGTAACAGTATAAAAAAAAAGAGTTGGAGGGACTTCGGGGGACGGTGGTGGGGGGTCTCGATGTGTGATGGAGGCTGGGGTCTAGAATGTCCTGAGGCCCATGAGGCTGCTGCTGCCTGAGAGAGAGAGAGAGAGAGAGAGAGAGAGAGAGAGAGAAGGAGGAGGAGAGAGTCAGAAAGGAAAGGGGTGAGGTTGTCATGGTCACCACACACAAACCTTGTGCACTAATGAAAACACAGGGGATCACGTGGAACTGGTGCAAGACTCACTCACACGCCTATTAAACCCACACACAAGGGTAGATATTGTATTGTAGAAGCACCAGCACTAACACAAAATGTATCTTGTGTTCCCCTCCATTTCTATCACTTGTCTCTGTGATGCCCAGACCACACACAAACACACAAACACACTTTTATCCCACAAATATGCTTTGATGCTGGGTGTGTTTTCAAAACATTTTCTGTGGAGCAAAAAGCTGAAACACACAAAAGATGAAAGTTGACACGCTGTCAATATGGCTCGGTGGGGTAATGTTCATGCCAGCAGATGTCGTTGGCAGTGTGATACGACTTTACGGTGTCGGGATCACAGTGAAGTCCGAGCCACGGATCTTGATCAAATGAACTTAGCACTCTCAACTAACGATTGAATCCCTTTAGGTCGGATGTCACCAGCAGGTCTAACCAGGGCCTCCAACTCACCGACGGTACGCTGCTCCGGGTGCTGGAGTCAGGTCGGTCCTCCTTGCTTTTCTAATGGACATGAGAAGCAGTCAGCAACGCCCGTCACAGCCGGCCACGGCCACCATCACACATCAGGAACCTGGGGACACAGAGGGGAGAGAGTTTTACTCACGGGATGGAGCTGCACTGCCGGTGGAGAGTTTTTGTTAAAGCTGGTTTCTAAAGATGTTCAGATTCATGGTAAATATGAGGCCATAGTTAGTAGTCCACTGTTTATGTATCCAGCACATTGACTGTGTGTAAAGAGTATGTGCAGTAGCGATCAGGGGAGTCAGTCTCAGGTTTCAATCATGATGTTAAAGTCTGTCTTTTATAGCATCAAAAAAAATATTAAAACCAAAGTTATCATACACAGGAACACTTGAGAAACAACAGTGTGATAAGAACGACCAAAAGTGACAGAAACAGTCTCTGTGTCATCACTCTTTTCTTTCTATACAGTCTATGATCCACTGTATATTCATGATTGAGATTGTGATTATTCCGAAGGGATAAAGACAAGAAGTGCAGTGGCAGCTACTTCAAGCTCAGCGTCTCAAAGCTGCACCGAGACCAGATAGGATGTCATGGATCACATTTCAAACCGGGGGACTCGCAGGAGATGAATTAAAAACAAGGGTGTTTTAAAATCAAAGCAGCATGAATGCTGAATATATCGGTGTCTCTCCATTCAAGTTATTTCAGGATACAAGGACCAGATTCCTATTTAAATGAATCTGGAGAGAGCAATAACAAAAATATCCTTTCTCTTAAAAATGTGTTTGGGGAATTGTTGCGTTTATCGATAGGACAGAATCTAATTGGCCGGTTAGGAATTGAAGCTGCAGCTGCTCAAGATCTTTTAAATGTTATTATATTTACAATTCTATGTCTTCAGTAATGTGCACTTTTAAGTCATTCCTTATTTAATGTTTGCTCTATAGCTGTGAGTCACACATTATTGAATATTTTAGAAAGTTGTCTCTTCGAGCACATCAAAAAAATAATTGGTCATATTTACTGTCAGTCTATTCAAAGAAGAACGAGTGGGGCCGGTCAGATTTCAGCTGGGACCAGTGCCCCCCTGACCCCACCGCTGGATCCCCCCCTGCTTCTTCCAAACTCCTGTAACCCTCCCTCCTACACTTCCCATAATGCAACCCCCCTCATTAGATACTGTCTGTCTATTTAACGCCTACACCTTTCCAGCTTAACACCACCAGTCTGGGCAGCGGCCCTCTCAGTTATAATATGTAGACAACAAGCCCACGCACAGATTACTTCCAGTAAGTGACGTCTCTGAGGCAATTCTCACAGACTCCAGATCAGCACACGAGAGAACACACAGCTGGTTTCTCACAGAACTCCATGTTACTTGTAAACTCCATCAGATGTGTAAAAAGTGGAGGAATGTGCTTTTTTAACGGGACAATTTTCGCCAAATCTTTCAATCTCAGAGTCCAGCTGTGGCGAACAGGAAATCAATTTCTGCCTAACAACCCTATCTCCCACGATGCCTCCCACCACCACCAGCAGACCGAAGAGATAGGTTAACCCCTCAGACCTCCCCCTCCCTGCACCAGCCCCCCAGATGTATCGCCAAAAATAGACTTCTCTCCAAGACCGTGGTAACTCAGGTTCAGGGGGAAAAGAAACTCTTCGGAACAATAAACAATTAGTAAACCAAACATGACCTTAAGAGGGAGAAAAAAGAGAGAGACGGATGAAGGAAGAAGAGAGACGAGCTGGGAACTGTTCCCCCCCAGTCCAGAGAGCAGTGTGTATTTTGTGTGTGTTTTTTTTTGAAGGGGCACGGCTGGCCTGGCTAATGCCCTGTTGCGTGTTCGATCAAGGGTGAGGGAATCGATGCGTCGTACTGCCGCTCGGCTAAGCTGATGCGACACATACTTGTAGACCGCCGCTATTTGCCCTGGCTGAGAGACGCCGAGGTTAAAGATTGGGTTGATCATTGAACACGTCTGTGTGGATTAGGAAGAGGTTTAGCGATCCACTGGCTTAATGTGTTACATCCAATAACTCAGGCCCGGGCACATGATGTGAGATAGGTAAACAACAAGTGTTTGGGAATGTGAGCGGGGACTCGGCTTGCTCGTGAACGTGTGCACTGGTTTGGATTGTTTCAGCTCGGCTTCCTCTAGCGAATGTTCCTTCCCGTGTTATCAGTGATCATTGATCTCGTGCTGCAGATGAAGGAGAGAGAAAGAAGACTGGTTTGAATTTAAACCCGACATTCGACAGTGCAGCTCAGTGCATCGCTGGTTTTATTCTAGCTGCTAACACTGAATCTGAATTGATTCTTTTCGAAATAAGAGCCAGACAGATATTATAGTTTATCACAATGAATCCCATCACATATTGGTCACAATTTTTTATATCCCATTTCGAGGAATCCTTGAATCACAAATCGATACAACTTTTACTATAGCAGCCTAGATTAGGGTTTGACCAGAAGAATGACTCACATCATACTGGACTCTGCCACCTCGACCTTCACAGTGTTGTGTGGGTAGTCACATGCACACCCAGACGCACTTCTCAACCAAAACCAAGAACACAAGGAGCTCAGATCACAACACACATGAAAGAGGAGTGTGAACTCCTGATTCATTTCAATTGCAAATATTATTTTTTTCGCTTTATAATGGAACTAAACAGAAGTTTACTTTAATTTATATAACTTGAGTTTTACATTTTAATAATAATAATATTTATTGAATATAGTAACGCAGTACCAGTGCCAACATAAATCAAATTAATCTGTACTACAAAAACTGCGTTAACATGCAATGATAATGTAAAGTTGACAAATAAGACCTATTTTTACTTCCTCTAACAGTCATGAGGCCCGAATGTAAACCATTAACCACCTGATGTTAATCTGTAGCCAGCCTTCATCAATGGTTGGTGAAAGTGTAAAGCAGAGTCGATTTGTAGTGGAGGACCAAAACCTCTGAATGGTCCTTTAAGAGTTCTACCTGTGCAGCACAGCCATGAAGAAGAGACCCCGTCTGAAGCCGCTTTAATCCGGAGACAAGCCCTTAGGCTCTGGCCGTGGTTCTCACATACCAGTGATGGCTGCTGGTGCTGGGTGGTGATGAACGCAGCTGCTGACATGTATCTAGCTCCTGAGACCCTGTGTGGGGAGGAGGCCGCGGTGTAGCTATGCTGTACAGTTCTATGTGTGTGTGTGTGTGTTTTGTATCAGTGGGGGGTGAGGGGATAAAGTCCCACTTCCTTATTAGATGGGGCCCCAGCTGGCCCTCAGCTCTCCAGTGGGAGTCAGTCCAACATTGCACAGGAACCATTGGTTTTGTCGGGCTATTGGCCAAAAATGTCCTCGGGGCAGGCGGCCAGATTACACAAACACACACACACACACACACACACACACACACACAGACACACTGAACTCTCTCAGACTCACACACAGGCATGCATGATAGGGGCACGCACACTGCACTCCCCCACCCATGTCTTGTCAGATGGAAAATCCGGCTTACCTTGCCCTCCAGTTCACTAGGCATTAATGTCCACTATTAGGTTGTCTTTGGACCCAGTCCTGTGCCAGAGCATGAATGTCAAATATAATTCAGCTTCACAAACATTCAGATGAGTGACTGGGCTTCAGCCCCCGGTGGTAATACAATAACAACTGCAGTTACAGTACAGTAAGTTGCAAAGAAGCCGACGCTGAGTGCAGCGATCACTTTAAAGTGGAGGCACTGCTGTAAATAAAGTCGGCAAAAAGCAGCTTCCTGTGACGGACAGGATGTCAGGTGATTAGGACGACTCATTACAAACCATGACTAAAGACTCCTGGTCAGTAGTACACGTTCAGCTGTTGTCTCTTACACACACACACACAAACACATACACACACACACTTAAGTCTCCCGTGGATACACTTCCGAATTCGAGCCACATACTCTGGCCATGAGTGGTCCCCGTCCTTCAGATGCCCAGACGATGGCTTGCCGACCACAGGCCTCTCAGGGCTGTGGAGCTGTTTGAAATCCCACTGCGAAGGTTCACTGTCACTGGCGGCCTTCGGCATGAGCAACAATTTACAAATGCGGATTCTTATTTTTTTTTACCCGCCGATAAGCAGACAGATTTTAACAACGCTGGTGCAAACACAGACAAGCGTCTCTCTGCAACCTCAGATCAAGTTTATTCTTGTCGTCCTGCTGCTGGGAATTGTTTCACAAGAGCTTTGGGTTCGCTGATTGTGTTGCACAAATAAGTCACAGCCGTCAAATCAAAACAGGAGTGTGTGTCTATAATGACTGCATCAATTTAACATGGAGGATGACCTTAATAACACAAGGTCTGTGTATATGATAAAGATAAATACAGTGAAAGATGAACACAGGAGCCGGGGTCCTAATTTTGATACTGATATATAACAATAAATACAACATGTGTGTTGTGTTGAAAACTGGAGGTGAAACCTTCTTAAAGAGCCAGTTCCTGAAGGCCCCGCCTCCTCTTTGTCGGCACCTTCAACGACAAACATGCGTTTCCAGAGACAGCTTTCAAGAGTAATGGAACGGGGCAGATTCTGGATACACACACGGAACTGCTGAATTATTCAAGTGTAATTTGTAAACGCTGTGAGCAGCACAAACCCATTTCCCTGCACCTCCATTGTACAGAGGGAGGGAACAATCAGAATAAAATGAGCAGAAAACCTGTTCACTGTAACGTGTATGCAGTTGAGAGTGCTCGACTTCGAGAGGCACATCATATAAACTACACAATCTCAGTGTGCTGCATGTGTGTGTATGCATCTACTGCAGTGGCCTGTAATTATCACAGGATTCTGACTGGTGCTGTCTCAACTTCTCTTCACCCTGCTGCACCGTGAGCCGGATGTGTGGATGTTGTTGTTTCATACGGGGGGCTAATATCCACTGGGGCAGCCCGACCGACCAAACGACTTCCTTTTGGTTTGATAGAGTAGTAATTATTTCCTCCAAGCCCCTCCCTCCTCCACTCCCTTCCTCTTTTGCCCCCCCTGACAGAGATGAAATCCCCCAAAACATCAAATTACTCCAACAGCTCTTTGTTTAGTTTTTTTTTATCTCTTTCAGTGTGTGTTTGGATGTCTGGAAGAAAGCTCTGACGCAGGGTGAGAGGGAGACGGCAGAGGACTCGCATCAATCAGCAGCCTGATGATGTTAGCCTCCACAGCTACTCCCGCCTCCTCCCCCCCCCGCTCCCCGCTAGTCCCTAGGTCGGGGAGAACATGTTCCATCCTGTCCCGAGACGTTGAAGGGAGGGTGCTGGTGACAGTGTGATGGCGCCGGAGCGCAAATGCACACAGTCAGTCGACACACAGATACACAAAGCAGCAGGGGGATTTGTCGTGCTTTGTGTTGTTTTTCTTTTTTCCTCCCTGCGAGCACAACGGAAAGCAGAGAGGAACACATACGGTGTAGCTCAGGAGTGGTTACGGCCAACTAATGAAGTTACCAAAGCGCTTATTAGAAACCGGCTGCTTCGAGTACTCTCTGCACCCCCTCCCGCTGAAATTATTTAATCTGTAATTCGTTTTGTAACGGAGCCCAGAGCTAATCAATTTTTAATAAAGATTCATAAAAGTAGCCCTTCCGGCAGTTCCCAGGTACCTCAGAGGTTCATAGTGCATATCCAACATTTACGACCTTTCGGGAGCATTTCACGTCCGCTGCCTCGTTCTGTCCCGTCTCCTTTAACAATTCTCCACTGTGTACTTCTTCACAATGCACGAATGCCCGAAAAAACCCTTTCTAAATTAAAAAATGTATTTCATCCTGCCAGGGTTTGACAAAATGACAAACACGCCATAATATCCGCTGTATGGTACCCAACACTATTATAGGACAATATTCAGTGTTTATTATAGCAATGTTACAACGTGGGCATGACAAAATAAAAATAAAACTTCCTCAAATACAATAACAATAAATATCAGGCGGCAGATCTGTGGAGCCGATAACTTTGACTGATCCTGCACCAAAGCAACTCAACTTAATCTCATTTCAGAAGCGTTAAATTCATATTGGAATTAAAATCAATTACAATCACTGGTGGAACTCAGATCATTAAAACTCCTTAGCAGCTGTTTTGACTGTAGAGTGTGGCGGAGGTTGCTCGTACCGACAAACCAACCTAATTATCGCTCTCAGCGCTCGAGTGAATCCACCGAGTGACTTTTCGCCACTGGTTAAAATAACTTTACCTATCAGAGCAGCTCATTTGAGCACTTTGGACATATTTGCTGACTTCTACACCGTCTGCTTTACTGGAGCTCGTTGCACATTCCGTTTGACTCGCCGCCTTTGATGCCCGAGATCAAGCGTCACTTCAATGGGAGAAGTGGAGCCTCTGTACCCTGTGACCCGAGCGGAAGAAAATAATGGAGTTCCCCCTTTAAATTGTACCTTTCATCTCGTGTGATGCCGTGCGAGTAGCGGCCGCGGTTTAATTGACCGGCTTGATTTAACACGTCCACGTTTACTCTGCATAACAGGCTAATTTGTTTTGTGTTAGCGAGTAGTATGTGCTCACCGGCAGAAACGTGACTAATTAGTTGGTTAGTGAGATGGAGGTTTTTTTCTTCACGTGAGGTTTCAGGGTAGAAAAGGAGGGGGCGCTCACTTAACGCACACACGCCACGTGCACAGAGTGAAACCCTGTGATAGTCCCGACATATGTTTAGGAATATCTCTGCGCCTGTTTAAACAAAGTGTCATAACATTTACCGAAGTTATTTTATGGCAAGGCTCGATGTACACGCCTTTGTCATAGCAGGGTCAGGGCAGAGTGTGTGTGTGTGTGTGTGTGTGAGTGTGTGAGTGTGTTGGTACTCACACATACTTCAGCAGAACTGCCTGGACTTCCATCCCTGAGGAGTTCCATCTGCAGGTGGGAGCCAGCGAATCTAAACAAACAGTCACACTCACATTAACAAATGATATGACTACACACAATTTATATTCATACAAACTTTAATGTTCCAGTAAATATCTAATTTACTGGCACCTTTTAAACACTGAAATCTCAAGGACATGTGTTGCACAATAATGGTTTCACATTTAATGCAAAAAAATAAAAATAATACCCTTAGTTGTTGAGAGATTCAAAATGTATGAAAGTCTGATTCGGTAAATACGAAGTTACAATGAGGAACAATAAAGATGGAGGATGCACCTTCACCTCCTAAGTGAGAATGTTGCACTCTTCTTCTAATTTATACTTTTAATTTCACATGTATAAAACAGAAAGCTGTAAATATCTGTAACAAACAAGTTGCTGTGTCATAAAGATGAATTGACTCATGAATTCCACAATGTGAAATCACCCTGTATTCAAAATGAAGTTCACATGTCACACAACAGAAGGACACATTGTGTTTCTACTCTGCAAACAGATGCTAACAGTTAGCAGCAATCCCACATCCACTGTGCCCTCACTGCAGAGGACGCCAGCATCTCAATGAGCCAGAGAGCTGAGCTCATGTTAACATAAATTAGATTTGATCAGTTACTCGTGTGTGAGTGTGTGTGTGTGTGTGTGTGTGTCCGTATGTGGGCTTTACCTGTTTATATCCACATCTAATACCTCACACCAGCTTCTACCCTGGGTCAGAAGAAGATGCGAGATGCTAACCTACACACTATTAAAAAACTCACAAGTCTGGATTTTCTTTGTGTGCCTTCACATGTGGAAAAATACCAGCTAGGCAGATTCAACTCATTTTGAATTCTGACATCATCTGAGCTTCTGCTTCAGTGTCTTTGCTAGGGGGCCTTTATGCTTAAATAACCTTGGTATCTGCGTTTTACAGTATGCAGAAATACACTCTATATATAGAGAGATAAAAAGACAACGCACAACAGATACTGAACATTTCAAGCTTAAAATACTTCAGAGAACTGACAGATCAATGCAAGATTGAAACCCAATCAACAATAACCCCAAAAAAAGAGTCAGAAATAGTTTGTTTAAGAGTGAGATCTAATCGGGGTCGGCCGGTAGCTAACAGGCTTCATGAGAAGAATTTCAAGAGATCAATAAGGAATTCTACAGTGAACTCGCAGTGGAGCTGTGCAGCTTAGAAGACCTTGATAAACTGGATCACGGTTGGTGGAGAAAAAAAAAGAGGGTTTTAATTAATGAAGTAGGTGATGATCAAATGATGATGCAAACCTTTTAAAAAGAGCTGCAGCTTCCAGTAATGTGTGTGTGTGTGTGTCAGTGAGTGGAAGGGGGTGATTTAAATAAAGTGATATATGAGCTGTTATTGATTCACAAAGAGTATAAGCTGTGGATGTAGATGTTACACTTTGACACAATCTTATTTTTATAGAAAAATATGCTTATCTGAATCAACTAGGTGCTTTCGTAGTTTTTTTTGAATACCAAGAAATTGTTATATTTATTACTTATTTGTAGTTTTCACGATTTCAAGGCAGAAACAGAAGTACCATTTAAAAGATACTTCGGTTTGGGGGAAGTTTTATTTCGAAGACTCGTGATTGGTTGCAATCAGGATAAACAGGTGATTCAAACTTCTATTGTTTAAAAATGAACTATTTGGAATTTCAGAAATCTTATGATTTATACAATAATGTCCTACTTGGACGTCTTACGGGTCAGATTAACACAAACAGGCCACAGGGTTTTTTGAAGAGTGAGATTAGCTTGATTCCTGGAAGTTAATGGGATCAGGTATCAGCTCCGCTCAAGAGAGAGCAGCATCATTACAAGCTAAAACGCACTACAGCCTGGAAATTAAATATTTATAGTAAAAAGGTCAGAGATTTCACCATCAGTACGCAAATTAAATTATGTCCGATTCCTAATTCATTTCCTGCTTCCGTTGAGCACATGAACATGACCGACCAGATCCTAGTATGAAGCTATAATGCAACTGTTAACCATGTGCTCTTTGGAGTTTGGGTCTCCATTCAACATATCTGTCTACTGGGACAAATAAAAACCAAATAAATGTGTTTACCTGGCTCTAAAAAAATAGATTCCCCCTAAAAACCAATTACTTTCCTCGGCTTTAAACCAGTACAAGGTCTGGATATTTGAATTAACCTTGCAGCCGTCAGTCCTTTGCAAATCTGAAAAATAACAGTGGCTGGGTGGTGCGTGCCCTGAGGATGGAACAACAGACAGATGATTTCAGGGCGGCAGCTGTTTCCCCCGTGGGCCCAGGAGGAGGTGAAGGGGCAGTGGTGGTGGTGATGGTGGTATAGTGAGCGAGGCAGGGGAGGGTCTGCAGGTTACCTGAGCGTGGAGCGAGGAGGGGTAGGTGAAAGCGGGTGGGAGGGCCTGCGACAGCTCCGCCGGGTACAGTGGGTATGATGCCCACACGTCCTGGCTGCTGGGATATAGAGCAGGCACTGTGAGCTCATCTGTGGAAAGAAGAAGAGGAGGAGTGGAGTGAGGAGGGTGGCTCGTGGATGGGTGGGGGGGGGGCTCGGGTGGAGGAGGGGGTGGTCGTGGAGGTGCGCTACAGCTGAGTACTAATTATCTCAAGTCGCTTCCTCTCATTTGGTTTCTTTAATCCAACAGTTAGCTAAACGTAAAAGAATATGGGTTGAAAATGACAAAAATCGATATTGTATTCTGATTAGCCTCAAAGCCTTAGCCTGGTAGCTTTAGCGTCTGTAGCAACATCTTGTTTAATTATACATCTTGTATGATTATTTTTGTATCTAAGACGCGTCAATTGTTCGCAGCACATATTTGTTACGTGTGAGAATGGAAGGCTCAAAAAGCAGCTAACAGCCAATAAATATTAATATATCTGACTAATTTCAGGGGGAAATGAGAGGAAACCATCTCAGATGGGATGATTTACTCAGTGTCGAGTGTAAAGTGACAGTGAAAAAAGAGTGTAGTGAATGAGGGAAGATATAGATGACAGTGCAGAATGGTACAGAATGTGTGAACACTTAAAAAACACAGGATCGGTTGAAACAGCAACTCACTGGAGAAACATAATGTTGTGGTAAAATTAAAGGAGCATTTTTCTCTTTGCTTTCTGTCTCCTGGTAAAATGTATCAGAGCATGATCAGAAACATGCCTGATTTAAACATCTATTATCAGGAAATGACAGCAATTTCACTCCTGGTGATTACGTCATGGTTTCATTAATCGTTTCCTTCCATTTTCCACTGGGGCCTCGAGTACACACCCTCTCTCTGGCAGATCCATGATAAGAGCAGTTTGGTAATTCAGGAAGAATGTACAGCCACAGCTGGCCTATGTTCAACTATCAATCGCTGATTCTCACAGAATCCTCTCGGAAAAATATTTACCTAAACTGGAAAAAGCGAACAGGGCTGCATTCCGTACACGCCTGGTACTGAAAGGCCTTGAAACTGTGAAACATGTACTGTTGATCTAACAGAAGATTTAAGGGAGGGAAGCTCTAAACATGTTGAGCACAGGATGACAGTGTTTCAGTTTGGAGCAAACACACATTTAAAAGATAAAAAAGAATCTACTTTTCAGTGATTAGAAGCCAAGTTCATCTCCATTTTCCACAGATGCAGCTGAAGCACAGACACTCCTCTATTAATGTACGGCAAAAAAACAAACTAAAAGGAAACAGCTGTCCACTCAGCTCCAACAAGTGACGCTAATGTCCAAAGGAAGCAGCAGCAGCAGCGGCACAGACGAAGAAAAAGTTAGACAAGCTCGGGGACATAGAACTCACATGGGTCTCTGCTGATGAACTGGGGCCCCGGGCTCTGCTGGGAAGGGAGGGGGTTGGGAGTGCCAACCAGCTTGTTCTTGGCCATCTTGGTGTTGGCCTTGGCGAACTCCAGCCGCAGGGTCTGGGGGATTTCCGGATCAAACCTGACCCCCTGAGATCAGATGGAAAGATGCATCAGCGATTGTACAAAGCTGTTCTACGTGTGGGGTAAAAAGAAACAGTTAACGTTGGACTGATTCTTCAGAAACTGTATAGATATTGCACTTTTAAAAACTTAAAGGTGGGTGTCATCCTTAAGTTTTTTAATTTTTATAATAGTAACAACACTCCCTAGATTTAGTGTGGAAAATGGTTCTAGAACCCATGGAGAAAAACCTGTGAAGTGCTCCAGCTGTCAGTATATTAAGTCCAAGTGGTTGCTCTACACAAATAATTGTGTATAAAGCATGTGATGGCTTTTCTTTGTTAAGTTCTCTGAGATTTCTTTGACCTTCACCTGTAAATATAGAGGATGTTTGTAAGAAAAGAAAATAACTGTGCAGAAATCAGATCATTAATTTAACTATGGGTATTTAAACATATTTATTCTAAGATTTTAGCATTAATCCCTTGCAGACGGTAACAAGCAAATGATTTTGTTCACCGCTGAAGTGGCGACGCTATAAATAATAGAAAGCAATTGACAGATTTGCTGTCGTATGCTTTGAAGTAATGATGAAGCAGACTAATTTAGAACACTAAGGAGTTTGTTATCGTGCACATCTTCCGCTTTTGCATCCTCAGCCTTGTTGTGTGTTATTTAAAAGTCCATCGGGACCTTGCTGGTATCTGCAATTGTCACTTTGTGTACTTTTCATCTTTCACCATTTCCCGAACTACTCTACTGCCAATATCTTTACGCTTGCTTAGACTTTGAAGCTCGCTGTAAACGGAGATACTGGGCGACACCCACAACTGAAAATCACCACCTGATGACACAAACCTGGCCGGGGTATGATGTCACCAACACCACGAGCCACAAGGCCCCCTGCTGTGCTCGCTGCTTCTACTTGTAACGTAATATCATGACATCAAATGACAGTCATTGCTTCCAGTGAGCCAAAGATTCTGGTGAATTCTTCAGATGCCAACGCTAAAAGCTTTCTGACATAGCAGTGCTCATGACAAGCCGAGTAAAGGTTGTTTGTCTCTCAGATCTACATCAAACAACTCCACATGTTGCTCTCGTCCAAATCATTTTTTTCTTCTCAATTACTTTGGCCTGAGGAGGAATAAGGAATGTGACACAAACAAAGGTCTTCTTCATCCCCCAAAAAACAACGCTGCTATCTGTTTGGTTTGCTTGGAGCTAAAAACGGCAGGAGGAATTTCGCCTGCGACCATAAACACCCTTTAATTAACCCCCGTTTGAGAGAAGAGCAAAAAAACACGAAGGTCAGATCGATGGAGGAGAAGAGCAGTCGAGAGTTAAAGTTCTCCGCAGCAGAAGAGTGAGAAGCTGCGGGGTTGGGTTTCTCGGCTCGTCCCTGCAGGCTCGGGGCAAAGCTGAGCTGAAACAAGCGAGGGATGACTCCTCTCATGAAGGGGAGGGAATTAACTGGGATTGCCGTGGCTCAGTGCTCTCGTAGCTTCTGCCAGTTGAGGCTGCGCCGGTATAATAAGGTACATGAATATAATGAGGCCTGAGTGCATCTCGGTTTGAACTGCGTGGAATCTTTACCTTGAAATGTGTTTAAGCTTCTAAGCACTTCCTTTGGACTTCCGCATGCAATGTTTAGGTGATTTAATGGTGTTTTTGTTCTTTTAGAAATTATAATTTACCCATATTAAACTACCACAACAGGAGACAAATCCCCTTTTTCCTACTGTTTCTCCGTCTTTCCCATATTTCAATGTGCAGAGAGATGTTTGCAAACTCTGGCTTATCTCCATATGACCCCTGGGACGTAGCTTCCCCCGAAAAACAAGCGCGCTGCTCAATTCTCAGCCCTGCTGAGCGATTCTATGGAAACAAGTCAGACTATTGTTGGCTCATAATAAGATGATAATTTTGTATCCTTTCTTCAACTCTCTGCTCCGCGTTTGATGCGCACCAATATCTTCCACATCTGAAGGTTGACAGATTCTGCTCGCGCTGTCACAGTCTCACTTTTAGGGAGGATGAGAAAAAACTGATCTTTTTCCGAGACAACGAGATCAACAAAAACTTAAGATGCAAAATAGGAAAAGGTGGTGTATAGATAGATGCATTTAAAAAAAGAAACAAAGGGAAAATAAAGCTGTGAGTTCATTAGTCTATCTTTGTTTCAAGAGAGCCGAATAAAACCCTGAGCACGGTCAACGTTTTATATCTGAATCTGCCTCATCAAGGCTTTCTCCTGAGCTTCATTCTGATATAAGTGAGATTAAAAGTAAACCCCAGATCAATATGTTCTATTTATATGTGGTGCAAGAGCTAATTTTCCTCCTGACCTTGCAGGATCCACAGTAAATCTTTAAGAAAAGATGCTTTATTTACTTATTAACATTCCGACATTCAGCATTTAGAGCAGCCCTGCAGTGTTTCTCTTCTCTACCTTTTCCCCCCAAATTGTAATATAGGAATATCTGGATTCCCTCCCCCACCCCCCCGCTGCCCGACATATTCAATGCATTTGCACAGAAGGCAGAACGATTTGATTCCAAGTCATCACAAGATATAGGAGCGCTGAGCTGGTGCTGGAGAGGAGCACGGAGAGGGCATGACACTTACGTTCAAGGCATTCTTAGCAGCCTCCGCCTCTGATCGACTGTCAAAGCTGACAAACCCCACCGGCTGGGGAGACAGGGAGACAGAACAAAAGGAAGAAACATGGTTTAGGGCAGAAGACTGAGTCTGCATTTCTGTCTGAGTGACATAGACATGTTGTTCTTTATATATATTTTTTTTTATCATACCCACACCCCTCCTCCTCCTCCTCCTCCTCCTCCTCCTCTCCTCCTCCTCTCTCTCTCTCTCTCTCTTGCCCTGTTTATAAAGCAGTGGCGACCGAGAGAGGAAGAGGGGAAGAGAAATAGAGGCTGGACGCTCACTCTGTGCGAGGAGAGTTCATCATTCATCTCCCCTATGCCCAAATACGGGCAATGTGAGAGCAAGAAAGTGCATGTGAGTGAGTGTAAGAGAGGCAGAGAGCTTGAAAAGGAGAAGAAACAGAAAGAGAAAATGCAAGGGAGGGGTGTTGAGAGTTAGAATTTTAGAGGTTAAAGGTGAGAATAGCTGGACTCCTCTAACAGGCCTGTCAGTGCAACACATTCTTGTTTACATCCACTTGCTTTGTGTCCTGGTGGCGATACTCTAGAGTCACAATCGTGAAGGTGAGTGAGCGAGACATAGAGAATAAAAACAAAAAACCACAAAGGCTGCCGCCGGTTTGTGTTTTTTACAAATTTTTAACCGATGCTGCAGATGTGATCTAAGAATAAACATTTCTAACGGTGCATGTATATGTGTGGATAGGGACGTCAGGAGGTGGGGCTGAGGAGAAAAACGAAATCGCTAAACATGTTGATCCCGTGAGGTTGCGCTGCTGCGTGTGATCTGCAAAGAGCTGTTCCAGGGTTATGGGAATTTTGAAACAAGTATAGTGAAGAAGGAGGAGGAGAAGGAGGAGGGCGGGGGGGAAAGAAAACATACACATACACACACAAAAAAAGAAAGTCGGACTAAGTGAAGACGTCAGGCAGAGGAAAGCGTAACAGGAATATAAATAGAAAGGGCCTGAGATCTGGCTCTTGCTATATAAGGAGATGGCCGCGTGTTTTCCTGACTGGAAGGGAGAGCGAGATCGATTGATTTACGATTCCATTGTCATTGCTGTAATCGTCGGGAGGGAAGTCGCTCTAAACAAAGACTGAGGAATGTTGCACTTGCATCAGCTGATGTTGGCCACGCGGAAGATGCCAATTATTATGAAAGTGCAGGGCGAGGTGGATGCCAGCGAGAGGCCAAAGTGCACGGAGAGCGTCTCGTGTATTCATTAAACAGGCAAAACAAAAAGAAGAGAAACCTGCCCGAACCACATGTTCTACATTGTTGCTGTGCAGGATAGGGTTCACCTCAGGACTAAACTGTAAAGACCAGCATTGATTACCCAATTAATCAATTGATAAGTCAAGAAGATACATTTTAAATAATTTGGTAAAAACTATGAGGTTCAGGTGGACCTTGATGTATGAAAAGATGGACAATGTATTAAAATGGCTGCTTATTCCAAGTTAAAATCTATAATTGTGTGAAACAACACTAAAATATAAAAAGGGAAAATTACAAACAAATAGAATTTACGTGTGCTGAAGAATTTTTCACTGCCAGGAACAAAAACTTAACTTAGCGGTTTTATACTCTACTCAGCACATTCACTCTTAATCGCCCTAAACCTTCCTAATGAGCATGTCATGTCTTTATGGGAAACGGTGTAATGTGCTAATAAGTACAGTGTCACGCAGCTAAATTGCTTTACTCTGGATGTGGACACCTGCCAGCCGAGCTCATTTTCAGTCCCGCGCCCCCGGAGGCACAAAGCTCCACCGTCAGTACCGCTTTTGTCAAACACGCTCGCTTTGACACCTCAAAATTCTTTTCAATCTCCGTTCCCATCCCTGCACGTCCCCACGGAGTTGTCTGTCTGTGACTACAAGCAGACTGCGCGACTGCCAAAGGCAAGTTGGTGCAACACTTCTCCCCCTCCTCTAAATCATTTTTGGCCCGCCAGTCCAGGTACCGGCTGACAAAAGGTGCTAATCCGTCATAGTCAACAAGGTGTAAACACAGGGAGAGAAAGACGAGAGGACAAAAAGGGGAGACAAAAGAATTAAATGTGTTGATGAACACAAAGCAAACAGTAACAGAGTGAAGAGAGACTGACAGATGCCTTCATTCATTAGTTTCTTTGTACAGAAACACAGCGCTCGGCGTCTTGTAGCTTACCTGTTTCGAGGTGAGTTTGATCAAGGAGCCTTCATAACCCTGAAACAGAGAGAGACAATGGTGGAGCTGTGAGTTAACAGAGACGAAAGCATTCATTTCATGTGAAGAAAAAGATATTTTAGGAATTATAATGAGCAAATGGTTGTAAAGAACATATTTTTGCATTATAACAAATAAAGAAAATGAACAAAAGAATTCTGGATCTGCCCCCAAATAAATTTAAAGGGTCGACCATATTCTCTAGGCTCTGTGTACTTGTACCGGTCACATGTACATACAAGCCCATGGATCCATTCATACAGAACTGAGGGTCTGCCGTTCCACACATGCATACATGATCCCACATTCCATTCCAGCAAGTAAAGATATTGCACAAACAAATGCGGACAAAAACATATCCTCCTTGGTAGAGTGTAAAATCTTCTATATTTTTAAAAGTTTGCAGAGTCACAGTTGACTACACCAAGTTGTTTCAGGGGTCAAAGGTCTCCTATGAAGACCACATGAACCGGATTGTCACGTCTTACCCCCTTAATTTAGATTTACAGCTTTCAAGATATAAACTCAGAGAGTGCATACCATCAGCATGATCTAACCCTAACCCTAACCCTAACCCAGGATTAGATGCATAGCAATTGTCCCATTATTCACTTTAACAGTGCTGCCCCCCCCCCTCCCCACACCCCCCATTTAAGTGCATTATCCCATTATTTCGACTACGCCAAAAAGCTTGCATCATTTACACGCCTTCCCCTGAGCTTACGTCCAGGACTGTTTGTGCTGTGACACCTTGAAGATTCTGAGGTGAAGCAAAATAAGCTTTGTTTTTGTATCACAGGCAGCCAGACATTTTTCCATGACACACACACACACACACACACACACACACACACATATACACACTCACACTCATACACAAGCTTCCCATGGATCAAGATGTGATTGAACCTCAGCTTCAGGAACACACAGACCCTTAAACCTCGCAAGAGAGTTTCCATTGCAGTTTATTTCATCACCATTAATGGAGGTCCCATTGACAGCATGGAAAGACGGCGGCTAAGAATAGCTGCAGTCCATCCATTTAAAAAACATACAAACATACCTTAAAAGGTCTGAACAGGAGATAGAGCTCCCGTGGCTTGATATCCAGCGGTAGTCCACTGACGAACAGCGTTCGGACCTGGGGAAGACAAGAACAAGAGATCATGTATTTTTCATTAACCTCCATTTGTTATAAATAGCTTCCTTGCATCCCTGCCAGTAAAGGATGAGGTTATGTGGGAAAAGGACACAGAAATTGAGTATACTTATTCCCAGGGTTGGCTTGACAGTGAAAGATAAGACTTCTAATATACTGATGGGGATGAACCTCAGCTCAGCAAACACACATACACACACCGACACACTCACACACCTCATCATACCTTTTGTACACCCAGTGTTTTGTGTTCTCCTGTGTAATCTATAGCCGGCTGTGCTTTATGGCGATCCTCCCTCACAGCTCTAGCCTCTGTTTTACATTTGAACTTTTCAACTTGCAACTTGAGCTGGTGTTGCTGGGGAATTACAATGTATATGTTAGCTGAGGCAGAGCAAAGGAACATTTCAGTGAGAGAAGGTGAAAAACCCACAGAGGGAGTAGTAACTGCAATGTGCTTTAAGACGAGGAAGTTTTTTTAATATATAATGTGGGTAGATGGAGAAGTAAAGCACTTACAGCAGGTAAAGTTAGTTTGTCTTAAAATCTTAAAACACAATCTAAACCTAGTTTTTTTTAAATTCCCACAACCTCAGCATCAACCCTGACAGATGAGCAAAAGTGAATCTGAATAAAGTCATCAGAAAGTGGGCGGGGGTGTGAAGTCATCTTCTATGTGCTGCTGAAAAAAGGGATAAACTTGAAATATTGCTTTGGAAAGTATGGGGAGAATGTACAAGACAACACACCACAAATTAACTGTGGTCCATAAACTTAAAAGAGTGAAGTTTAGCAATATATGTTTTTATGGTCTGTCACTAAAACATCTAAGAGTTTAATTACAACAGCAGGGGGGCTAATATGGATTTATTCACCTCGGCCAGGGAGGTTATGTTCTCACCCACGTCTCCTTTTTTGTTGTAAAGGATGTAAATTTATCTCATTATTTAATAATTATTAATAATAATAATAATATAAATTAATTAAATTTATATTATTATTGTTCATTATTGAGGTCCACACAGACTAGACACAACTATACGATATATGACTATACAATTATGGAGGATTGTTTGGCCTTGGTGGAGGTAGGAATTCCACAGAGAGCACGGCTACAAAAACTAATAATTTAAGAATTGATGGTTTGAGACAGAAAGTAAATAAACTGCAGATAAGATAGAAACTATATGGTCCAAACAGGGTATGATGATTAAGCGCAGGGCAATATAATGTCTATTTTGTACCATTTTATTTACGATGAATGATACATCTATATCTTTATTATCTGATAATAAGACACTTGCATATCTGTGCGATGCTGCTTGCTCAGGTTAGTGTACGGACTAGAGACCGGGCAGAACAGCCACACTGTGCTTTTCCAGAGGGCAAACACTATGTGTGCATGCACGTGCACTTTGATTTTATGCCAACCTAATCCAACCAGCTGCTCCAGCTTCATACTTAATGCTCTATACGAGAGTGGTATCGATCCTCTCATCTCACTCTCAGCACTGAAATGAATAAAGGTATTTCCCTAATTTTATTCCACGAGACTCCTAATGGCACGTGGCACTCCTGACACTTCTTTATTAAACAGGATGAAATCGTCAATTTAAGCCTTCACCTCCTATTTCTGCAGCGTCACTCTTTAAAACCACACGACTGTCAAACTGGCATGACTTTAAAAAACAGCTTTTGTGTGAACAGCAGTGCTTCTTTCGACACACATCTGCAGCAGCGCCAGCATCTAATAAACACAGACATAGCAGCATAGTGTAAGACGTATACTGGAGGTGCTGAGACGTTCTCTCAGCTCACGAGCGCATATCTGGTTACGATTAGGAGGAGAGAAAAAAAATAAGAAAACAGGGAAATTCTATTTGTTGCATGTAATTACAGATGTCTACGCTTAATGTAGGGCCAAAGGAAAGAGCTGTTACCACAGGTATTTATAACTATAAACTACATGCGTCTCCTATTAACGCAGCAGCTTCGTTTTTTACATGTTATCTTGTAAAAGATACAGAAAACAATGAAAAATAATATTATCCCCGGTGCTAAAATAACTGTGGAAGACCTGAAGCGTGAGATAAAATTAAAAGGAAATGTATTGTATCTATAGAGGCACTTATCACACCTCCTACCTGGAGTTATCACCTAATTAAACTTGGCTGCTACAGGAAAATAATTGCTTTAATTCACTGGAGACATTCGAATCAAACAATAGACTGTGTGCATCTAACAGCTCCACCCCGGGCACTAAAATCCAATACTGTAATAGCGGATTTGGACGAATAATGTAGTTATTTATTGAATAATCTGATTCTATTCAGGGGCAATTTTACAACAGGATCATTATCAAGCAGTTACATTGTGCATAGATAAGATTCAAAGCTCCCAGATTCATTAGATTGTGGATTCACAACTCAGGGGACAAAGGAGCTGCTGAACTAACACTACACCTCATTCCCACATGTAACCTGATACGCACCACTGATGCCAAAGGCAGAGAACCACACAAACAAAGCAGCTTAGCAACTGAGGGGTGGGTGGGGGGGGTGAACATTAGCCAGTGAGTGCAAAACCGACCATCCAATCTAGGAAATCTCACCTCCGACTTTCTCACCTTCACTCTAATCTTATCGTATTTTATCTGAGCCGAGCTGGACCCTGCAGGGGCCATCGCTGGGCTCTGTCTCTGGCAGATCTGATTAAACAAACTCTATTGAGGACCTCCTTATATGGAGCTACATGGGAACAAAGAGTCACAACAGGATGGTATCAATCAGACACGAGCGAGGGCCGTCACTGACAGCTGCTGGGGCTGATAAAACTGTGTATGTGAGTGTCTGTGTGTGTGTGTTTGTGTGCGTGTGATGTTCAAAACACTAGTGTCGATGAATCTTCCGATCCAAGAATGTGTTTGAGGAGTAGACAGGGACAGGTTGTGTTTTTGACTGATGTTTTTAAGGGTATAATTCTTGATGAAGCTACACAACCACAAAAACCACCAGAGTAAAAAAAGACCTGCTGCCGTTGGGATGACAGATTTATATCTCTCCCCTCTGGATCACTGCAAAGCAAATAAACAGGATCCAACTTTTCGTTTAAATAATGATTTGTTTCTAGATAAAATCACGTCTACTAAATCTTGCTCCTTGACATCTCTCCAACACTACCTGAACGTTGGGTTGGCCAATAAATCGAGAAAATCTGAGTCATCTGTTCTTCCCTTGCCAAACTATCAAAGCTCCCACCTTTGATTCAGCTCTTATCTCCAGTCACGAGCCTAATAGAGACATTGGAACTGGAAAAGTTGAGTTCAGCTGAAACACACAAAAAAACAACAGGTCTTCCACGCCCCTCAGAACAATGGGACATTCTTGGCTGAGTCGGACCCCATTCCTGAGACTTCCTGACGTCAGCTGTTGTGATATACGATCGTTTCGCCGTGAGTCCGCCGGTGAGGAGCTGACTGCACATGCCACATTCAGGATGATTCACAGGCTAAATGTGTCAACAGCTCTCTCCTGCAGACATCTGCTTTTGATTTCAGTATCGGTCTTTATTGCTGTTGCTTTGAGACAACCCTCTGAAAGACAGAGAGTTATAAGTTGGCTGCCACCAGGTGAAGTGAGACTTTTAAGCTTTCATGATGCAGTAAACTTATCTGCAGGTCAGGCCATGGGTTTGGCAGATTCATGAGAGCAAAGATTAACCCTCAGCCTCTGTATTATTGGGTTTTAGAGACATTGTTTTACTGGTTCCTTGTGAGTCGCATACCTGCATTTCCATAGTGGTGCGTGGCCGGCTACTGGCCTTTGAATCATTGACCATTTATGGCGTGCTCACACACCGACATGCATGCAGGCTTCGGTCAAAAACAGCAGTCCCTACCTTCCACAAACCAGCTGAGTACTTCACAACCGGCGTACCAGCGCAGTTCCCTGGCAACGCCTTGGCGGAGGCACAGCAGAGTGTGGAGCCCCGGGCCAAAAACATCAGATCCTATTAAGGCCACTTCTGCAGCAAGTCCCAGGAGATCAATGCACCTCTAATCAGAGGTCTGAGACTCCACAAGCCCCGGATGAGGTCATCACCCTATTGATACTCCATTATTGCACCTTGCAGGTTTTCTGGTGCCACTCTGAGTTTGTAGAAGGAGGGGCGAAGAGGTGTGTGCTCACAACACGCCTTGGCTGCTCAAGTGGGTTAAGGTGATATCTTCAAGTCTGGTTTATAGCAGCTTGGATCTTTTTTTTGTCTGGCTTGTTGAGATCGGGTGAGACACCTTGGTGCTTACCAAACTGACTGAGATTCCAGGAGAAGGTCCACAACTAACAATAATTTTCATTAGCGCTTAGAATTAATTATTTTATCCAAAAAGTATAAATACATGTAAAGTGACATGGTCAAATTACTTGTTTTACTCGACAAACCGTAAAAAAACCTAAAATATTCAGACTATAATGAATAAAAAGAGCTATAACTGTTCCCAGTAGAAAAGCTGAAACCAAAGACTAGTCATAATTATTGCTGAAAAACCACTGGAACAATTCCCAGTTATGGATTCAATCTCTGGCTGTTGTTTCACACATCCCCCTAGGTGCGAAATGTCAAAGATCAACCAGGAAGTTGATTTGGATGTTTCCAATGGACTATTTGGGTAATAATTTCACTTTTCACCTTCGTTTCCTCCAAATAAATCCGACTGATCTGGAAGTTTGTTTCAAATCTGTCTGATCGTGTGACAGCTTAGGTTTTCTTTCTCTGTGGAACTCGTTTATTGATGTTGCTGTTGTCAAAGTCCAAGTCGTAACGAGCTAAAGTTATCCTTTTAATGAGCCAGATGAAAGATATAAAAATAACCCAAAGGATGATACAATGAGCTAAAACATCTGGTGTTAGAAAATATCACAGAACTCACAACACCAAATCGTGTGAAGGGAAAATCTTACTTAGGCCCAGAGACAAAGCAACTGACCGGCCTTTCACCACAAAGCGTTTCCACCATCAAATGCCATGCAGCTCTAATGGACAAAGCCATAACTGGAAGCTGTAACAATAACTAACTGGAACCCCGAATTTAATTGAGTACTTTTTTGACCGTCCATTCCGGCTGAAATGAGGGACATGACCTTGGTGCAATGTGAGATGATTACTATGTGTTTCTTTCCCACCTCCCCGTGGGCGAGTGGGCGAGTGTACGTGTGTTCGACAGCCAAGTTAATAGATACAGGTCCTTTAAGCCCGATGTAGCGGGACACAGATCTAACCTTGACGCCTTGAAAGGGAGGATACAGTATCCGGGGCCTATTGTGGCGCCTGAGCGAACGCAACAATGCTGCAATTACCTGCATATGAAATCATAAAAAAAAGCTCATTCCTTGCAGACCCGTGATTGATGCTTTCAAGTTCTTAGTGCACGGGTCTCTGTTCACTGTGACCAACTTACAATCAAAGTCTACCCATAAGCCTGTGTGAGCTCAGGGCAAGCTCAGTTTTCTTGCATCACTTGAGTGCCACGTTATTAAAAAGCAGTCTAACTGACAAGACTCTCCTCTGCCATCATATAGCTGTCACTGCTCTGCCCCTTCATCTTCCGTGTCGGAGAATGTGAAGAGCGAGAGATGGCAGACCCGAGAGGTGTCAAACCACCATAAATGGACGACTCCGTTTGTCTGTTAAAAAACCAGGGTTCATCGGGTCAGGTTTCACATTTACGGTCAGAGGTCACAGGGTTAAGCCAGGGTTATTGTGCAGGTCAGGGGTTAACTGTGAGGGGTTGAGCACACTCCCAACGTCACGGCGGAGCTGCAAAGCCGAGAGTCTCTTTGTCTTTCTCCCTCTCGCTTGCCTCCCACAAGTGCTTTTTGAGCAACAAGTGCAGCCCTGTGAGGGTCTGTAAATGTTCCAACAGGTTAACCTTTAAAAGACATTTAAAACAAATGACCTCGGAAAAAAACAGAGAGAGCGCGCCCACTTCACTGTGTTTTTCCATCTCTTGCTCAGTGACTCTTTTCTCCCTCCTCTTCCCCCCGGACTTGAACGAAACGCAGAGACACGCATGAGCTCGATCTTTCTCATCAAGCGACTCCGACCTGAGGAAAACAAGGCCTGGAGGTGTCATTTGGGTGACGTGTGGGCGATAAGGCCGACCCATTCACGGGGTGTCAGCGACGCAACAGCTTGACTGCTTGGGCTGTCGGATCAGAGTTCGTCAAAATCGTTCATGCCCGCTTGCTCTCTTCTTCCCGTTCTCTTATCTGATGAGTCTCGAAGAATGGACTTAACATTCCTCAGTGTTCATTAACGTAAACTAATCGGCCAAGTCCATGTCAGCCTCTCCTGTGCTCTCTTTGTTGCTGCTTCCCCAAGTGGACACCTAACACTGTTTTTTTTTAGGTTGGTTGGGCAGAAGGTTAAAGTGTCAGGTGCAAGTTGAAAAAGTAAACATGGTGAATACTCAATTATTCTTTGTGTCTCCAGGGGGAAAAAAAGTCTAAACCTGTTGATAAGAAGTTTCACTCATACAGACATTCTTTTGTGTTAGTCATAGATAATGCTCCTAAGAACAATGATTATCTTGTTATCAGTATAAATCAATACGTGTGACATGTTTGAATAAAGGATAGCAAAACAAATTCCAATAGCCTTAGCTCCTGACTTGATTTGGAATATTTTCTTAGAGAATTGTCACTGTTCAATAATTATATCAAAATATACTCATATGCTGAAAGCTGGCGCCACAGATTGTTTGCTTTAGCTTTTGTTTTGAATACATTTTGGGGATGTTTGTAGGATCTGTTCTTTAGAATATGAAATAGTTTAGTCTGACTTACAATTAGTGTGTAATTGAAGCGTTTCAGGGGTCAACCCACTGATGCACATCTACAGACTTTTGGAGTTTCAAGTTCTGGCCCCACCCTTCCAAAGCTAATCTCGACTCTCATTCACTTTGTTTCCGTTCCGCCTGGCTCGCCTCTGTCTTCCTTCCCATGACCATAAACGGTCGTTCTGCTCAGAAATGTCAGGGTCAGGCTTTCAACGTATGGGCCGATAAGGGGTTGAGGAAAGAGTGGCTACTGGGACTAAAATGGGTGCGAGAGAGAGAGAGAGAGAGAAAAGGCAGGATGAAAAAGAAGGGAGGGGTAGGAAAGAGGAGGAGAAGAGGAGAGGCAAAAATATAAACAGCGCCAGGGTGGAGGGAGAGAAAAGAGGAGGGTAAGGAAACGGCAGGAGAACAAGATAAAGGTTGGGAGGTAGGAACGGAGTGGAGGAGGAAACGGAGGGGAAAGGAGATAAAAGTGGAGAGAGGGAGCAGAAGAGGAGGAGGAGTACAGGGCAGTTGGGGAAAAATAACTCGAGAAAATGGTGTAGAACATGAAAAAAGTCTAAAGGAGGGTGTAAAGAGAGACAGAGACAAGACAGATCTCACAGTGAGGTGGATAATTATAGCTTGTGAGTAAGCAATATTAAGTGGAGGTGACTGAACAAGCTCATAAATACAGTGTGACAAAGCAGGACAAGATGGCTGACGCCGTCGAGGCACGAGCTCGCACTTCCCTCAACTCGAGCATCATTAATTACAAAGCAAAGTTGACAGCCGAGGCCTTTTAAGGAACGCGGCGCCACATTAGAGGCTCTCTCCTCGCCCCTGATCACTTTTTGATATATTTATTCAAATTTATCCTACAATTCTTTAACACCGTCTCTTTTTGTTCTTTTCGCGATTGTTTTAAAAAGGCCTCTTTTGCCAGCCGCTCCTGACGCTAAGCCTTGTTGTTGTCTTTTCAAATACCTCTTGTCTCACAGCTGACAAATGGCTAAGATAAGATGACAATTCCCCTGGCGCTTGTATAAATAAACTCCAACCTATTAGACGGGCAGACGAGAGAGGGTTTTACTGTGTGAGCAGCATACAGGGGCTTTGTTTAAATGTATACTTTATCTGTGCGTATGAATCTACAGTAAATCTAAATTCAGATCGTCTTCAACAATCCGTGACACGTTTTACATCTTTCCTTTTTGCCCTCTCAGGGCCACCTTACCTTCTAAAGCTCCCCATGCGGTAGCGTTTCATGTCACAGAGCGTTAACATATCTGCGTGCCCTTTTCATAGATACATACACACGGACGGACCACACACACGTGCCCACGCCACCGCGCTGCAGAGCGGTGTGGCCCCCCCCCCTCCCGCTTTACAGTGCCTCTCCTGCAGCGAAGCACCCCCCCAGCTACGTCTCTTAATGGAAAAGGTCATGCCGGCCACATGACCTGTTATTTGAGGAGGACCCGCTGGATCCCCGATGCAGGCTAAGCACAATCCAAATAACACCCCAGGGACACACGCCGCATTTGCTGAACTCCTGCTCGAGTGATATTCTGTTTCTCGTTGGGCGCTCGTAAATATCCACTTACGTGTTTATGGTCAGCCAAGAACTACTATCAACAGATGTCTGACAAGGTTGAAAAGGCCCCTGCTGTGTCAGAGTGTAACATCCAGCAGCACATTTCACGTAGAGGATAGTTTCGTCCTGAAGAGGAAACAATAAAAGCGTCGGCACTCTGAGTTCAGTCGTTGGACAGAAATCAGGTGCAGTTGGATGGTGGACCTCCAGCGTGGGGAAAGCTGGGCAGGTCTCGACTTAAATAAACATGAGTTGGCTTTAGGGAAATTGACGGCTAAGAGGTTAGAGGTCAGGCTTAGTCGGGTGACTGGATTAGCCATGATGCATTCCATGCACTCACTGCCTGTACTGCGTGTCTTCACCGTTCTCTCTCTAAAACCATTCCCTTTGTTCTTTAATGTGAACAACAACAACACAAACTCAGACAGCAAACAATAAAATAAATCATCAGGTTGCTTTTCTATGATTTGATTGTTGTTTGTGTAAAATATGAGGCAATATTTCAAACTCCAGAGCCTAAGGCGACATCGTCTGACCCTCGACTCACAGGAAAATATTAAATTCATGACGACACAAAAAAGAAAAGCAGCAAAACCTTGTTTTGAGATTCAGGGAGAGAACAAATCTGTCTGTCTTCACTAGATAAATGACTTGAATGATTAATCAAACAAATGAAAAGGTTAATCAATTAATTTTGGAGCTCCAACGAATGATTAATCTGCTGATTATGTTCTTGATTAATAGTTTGGAGTCTAAAATATTCCTAAAGTGACGCATTCAAATATATTTATTTCTCCAGCTACTAATCCAGGAGCCAAAGGCTTTTAGTTCAAAAAATTCCATCATCTAATCGATTAATCAATCAGATATAAAGGCACTAAAACAAATAAATAACATTTAATGTGACTATGTTGAACTGGGTTTGTTTCCCTCATTGTATGCACTCTGTTATGATATGTTACCTTCCTGATAACACAAACACGGCTGGAATGTGTCACCCCACCACAGGCTGTGCGACTGTACTTCATATCACTGTCTCCACAGCTCAGTCGGAACAAAACCTCCACAAAGAGTAACCGACCTCTTTAAATTCACTTTTCTAGAAAATATGATCTACTCTGCAGCTCCTCTCCTTCCATACACGGTCTGGAATCCGCAGCTGGTCCCAACGTATCTCTGGCATCTGCCATGTATGAGACGGTATGTCACCTCCACTACCTCAGTGGCCGCTGAGTGCTACAGAATGTGAAAGCATCCAGAACACCCGATAATGGAGCTTTATCAAACCAGCACGCAAGATTAGAAGCTGCCGGGGCTGAGACCTGCATACCTTCCCTGCAACAAGACCATGTTTGGTGAGCACTGGTCCACGGAAGATAAACATTAAGCATCATCGGGCTTCGATGACGTGTGAGGCTGAGCGATGAAGCAGGCATGGGAAGCCGAGCTCTGCCACGGCGCTTTACTGGTGCGAATCAGTGATCCATTGAGTCGCATACTCGGCAGTGCAAGAGGCTGCTGTTGTTCAGCATGTGAGAGTCACACCAGCAGGGTTGTTAAACTTTGACTCTCATAAGGTCACACTTTATGGTTACTTTAGTGTTGTTAAGTACAAAGCTGTTTGGCATTTTTTCACGTTGAGTGCTTTCGACAAAGGGGGAACTTTGTGGACGCTCCAGTGCAGGAGCCGGGATGAGGAACCTCGTTATAAAAAGACTTAGACACTGAAGCTGAAAAACAACACGTCCAATTAGTCCCTTCAAAGTGAGGCCGGGTGAGAATACAGCAAGAGGATGTCCAGAAATTTCAGAGGGGGCAGTGGGAGTGTCAATGACGTTTCACACACGTGACGGAAGCAACACGGGTTAATGCTAAAAGAATATCAAAAAGCTCAGGATGAAAAGTAATGAGACAAAGACGCCAATAACGACATCTTAGAGCTTCTGACGATTAGTGTAGCTGACAGCTGAACTCTCACGTTCTTGAATCATGCGGACAAAATGCCAGTCATACACACAAATTAGTCACATTATTGTCTGTCTCGTGTGTTTCTGTGTGAATCTCCACACCCGTCTGCAAGAGTGTGCGAGTACGTGATTGCACCTATCAACACCTGCTTGTACGTGTGTGTGAATGTGTGTTGCGTGTTCCTGAAAACTTGCTGCACCACTTGCATAAAACGCACACCATTACAGCGCCATTACACCAGAGACAAAACGTTGCTGTCTGACCGCACGTTAATACACCCAGGTATATTTAAGTTGCTGCCGGTCTGGATGGCTTCCAAACATTTCCAACATCATTAGATTCCACTGGTCATTGCTCTCTGTCATCTACACAATAAAAGAGGTTTGTCTCTTCCGTCTGCTTGTGCGCATCACAGAAAATAAAACAATCTTTTTGGAGTTTTTTCACATATTAAATAGAATAAAACCGACAAAATGATTATTCAAATTTTGGGTTCAGCTATTTATTTTTATTTAAAAGTAAATCAATGACATGTTTGGTTTATGAGATGTCAGAAAATAAGAGTCACGGGTTCCGATGCATTCGGTTGCAAACAACTCATCCATAAGGAAAAACGTGTTCATGTGGAATAATAGAAAAAACACAAAGGAGCAGAAAATCCTCACGTTGGAGTTCAATCATTAAATATTGTGCATTTCTGCTTAAAATGTGACTAATATAAAAGTCAATTGCCTCAATTCACTAATTGATCATTTTAGCACTCTAACTAAATTACCATATATGCTGTGCTGAGTGATGCATTATTAGCTGGTGAATAGAAATTAATCAGACAATTATCTTTGGTTGAAATGATGTGGAGCCATCTCTCTCTCCCGGCTATAGCAATTGGTTGCAACCTGCGGCGCAGAAACAATGTGCTGATGAATTGATCAACAGCAAACTACTGACAGCTATGAATCATTGAAGCCATTTCCTAAGCAAACAAATGCACATATTGTAGATTCTCGCCTGATCTAGATCGCTGTCTCTCTATAGCGGCCGACATCAGGCATGCGCTGAAGTCTGGACATTTTCCGGAGGGGCTGTGAGGGAGAACGCAAAACGTCCGAGTCAGCTGCTGCCGACGTATTCAAAGGAGAGAAAGTGACGTCTCAACTCCAGACAGTTGAGGATGAAAAGAAGTGTCAAGCTTGAAGAAGAGGCCGACGAAGACATTTGACAGTAAACCGGCATCAATGTGCCTTTAACAAAAAAACACGTGACATATACATTTATATGTCTTGTTCTTCTTCCTCTACCCAGTCTGATTGTTCCGGACATTATTATGTTGTTTTGAACGCGTCTGACCTGGACAATCTCCTTCTACGTTCCTCATGTGTGAAAGGAAGACTCTAGAGAATATCCAGGAAATTGGGTCTGTGTCCAAAAATGGCTCATTGTACATTAAAGATACTGGGATTTAGTGTAAAGTGTGATGGGCATAGTTGTCCACTTTTGACATTGAAATGTTCATCAATATAATCGATTTTTCATAAATGACAGTAATAATGCGTCCATAAACAGGCTCACTGCCGCACTGTGGACCTTTAAACTCTCTGTTAACTTTCACAGACTTCAGAATTTGAGTGTATTTCTCCTCTGTGTGGTGCAACAGAAAGTGCTTGAACCCGCGGTAACCTCAGCGGTGGACCAAATATGGTATTACATCAGGCCGGGTGGTTTGTTCGGCAATTCAGTTACAAAATGACAAAAACAATACGCCGGGCCTTCGTCAGACCGCTCCAAGAGAAATATCTGATATGATCTCATGTAGCCCTTCTTACATCACTTGGCTGGCGGACGTGGGGAGCTCTGAAATAACAGTTTCTTGTCGTCCGAACGGGGAAACGTCCGTGCCAGCGAATACAATCAAAGCGCCGCTCCTTTGCGAACTTATTTACCAAGAACGGTGATATTACGGATCCAGGTTGAGCAATGTTTACAGAGGAGAACAGGAGGAGGAGGAGGAAGAAACTGGGCTTTTGTCCAACATGTTCGAGAGTCCTTTTCACCAGAAACTAAACGGATCACGTCACTTTTCCTTTGGACAAACAATATCATTTTAGAGTGTTTGGGTGTAATTAAGTTACATTCGGACGGAGAGGCTCTTCTTGTTCGACTGTAATGCAGTGCACGTGGGTTAAAAGGACTTATTGCCAATGTGTTGCAGCAACAGTGGTTGCCTGAACTTCAATTGCTCCCTCAGCTTCACTGAAAACTAATTTGCCCTGGCTCAGTATTCCCTCTACCACTGCTTCTCAGAGCTGCGTGGAGTCTGGCTTTATGGTACAGTAAAGCCGAGGACTGGTAACACTTAAGTCCCAAGAAAGTTATGATTCTCCTCATTGGCATCCGGGTTTTAGAGCTATTCAGGAACTACATTAGTCATTCATGGACTGTTTCTAATTTAAACCTCAGTGAACATTCAGTATTACATGTTGCACCTTGTTTTATAATTACTGCTTCATTTGAACTTGGCTACAACATGAGGTAGATTACTTTAAAAGGAAACGCAATATAAAAGTAATGTGAAAATTAGATAGATAGAGAAAGGTGCATATTGAAGTGAATAATAATGAATGGCATTGTGCCAAAAGGGCTGGGCAATAAAACAATGTAACATGTAAATTTCATCACTATCAATATCACAAATGTTCAGACGGAGAACAGTGCACAGTGAGGATGTATAACACAAAATGGATCTACCTCAAATTTACAACTAGTGTTAACTAGTGTTTATAATTTTCCATGTAGGAATAAGAATATAAAGGAGCAAGGAGCAAGAATATAAATAAAAAAATTCACTTTGAATGCTATTACCCTCAATATTGATTGAATAGTTATTACTGTTAACTTAATTGGATCAGGAGCTCAGAATAAATTCTCAAATAACGGAGGAGCAAAAGTCTTTAAACTTAAAAAATATAATACCGTCACATGTATCCTGATAATTTTTTTTTATTTATTTCATAATTTTCTAGCTTGACTTACTGAGGAGCAAGGTGTTAAATCCCAAACAAAATACTAATATTGAGAAAATACATGAATTTTTTTCTTTATCTTGATTAAATATTTTGGGCAAATCTTTGAACACACACCAACACAAACAACTTTTACAAACTGACACTGGGATTCAGGTCAGAATAAGACACTTTATCAACTCGGGGAACATCTCAAAGACACTGAAACCTGACTTGATAATCTGAAGCGGGTAGAAAAGACTTTATTGTGGATTCATGTGAGTCGGTTTATGAAGTGTGTGTTTGTTTTTATTGACTGCTTCCTCACGTACCTCCTCCTCGTGGTTGGTGAATTCACTCGTCTCGATCTCCTTCTCGGTTTTGTTGCTGTTCATTCTGCCTCTGTCACTTTCACCTGCGCCGTCGTCTTCTTCCACGTCTTCAGCTTCTCTCGTCGCCTTTCGCTTCTGCGTCTTCTTCCTCTTCGCTTCCTCCAGGACCGAAATGGTTACTCTCTTTTGTTTTGCGTAGAAAAGAAGAAGAGAGGGGGCAGACGACAGGAGTCCGCGCGCGGCCGCTGTCCAACTGAGCCGAGCTGCTTCTTCTTGTTCTTCTTCTCTTTCTCTTTCTTCTTATTCTTCTTTAGTTTGGCGACATGGAAGATGGAAGGAGGATCTTGTCTTTACTGGAGGAGGAGGAGGAGGATGGATGGATGGATGGAAGTCAGCTTTGTGTCAGATATTCCTCAGTGGTTCCCTGGATAAGCTGCTCCGGCTCTTGTCTCTGTTCCCTGAATGAAACACTCGGTAAATGTTCGGTGGTAACTTCTCTCCCCATCTCCACGTGAGGGAGGGCGGGGTGCGGGACAGAGGAGGGGTTTAGTGTGTGTGTGTGTCTGAGTGTCTGTAAGTGTGTGTGTGTGTGTGTGTGTGTGTGTGTGTGTGTGTGTGTGTTTGTGTATGGTTGGTGGGGGGGAGCATCATCTGCTGCTGCTGCTGCTGCTGCCTGGGCTACAATAAATTATAATAATAATAATCAGTAAGAGTCACTTTATACAGCAGCTGAACTCCGTGCAGGGCCGGAAATAGAAGTCACTGAGGGTCAGGGGCCCAGGTTCCCCTTCCATGAACTCTTCAGAGACGGTTACATAATTCGCACCCATGATGTATTGTTGGGTTTCATGATCTAATACATCAATTATATTTAAATTGCATTCATCTTAGCCTGGTTCGATGTGGCAGATTAATTTGTCCAATTATTGAAGATACTTAAGAATTGTTATTGCGCTCTGAGTAGCAGCAGGTTATGCAGGACAGGTGACCCATTCTATCAAGATGGTTAACTTATTCGCTCGCACACAAAAAAACTGTTAAATGGCTCCCGTTGTTTGTGTTGGGTGTTGTTTGGAAAGTAATTTCGTTTAGTAATATTCAGTATCAGTATAGTTTTCTGCACAGTTCACTCAGTAACTTGAACTTCACCTGTTTAAACTTTAACGAGCTTTTCAAACCATTAATTTCCATCATAAAGCTGCAGTCACGAGATGTTTTTCAACAAGCCACGCACACAATGGATTATTTCCCCATTTCTTTCCCCCCGGCTCAACACCTTAAAACTTGCCACTCAGCATAATTCATCATCTGTAAAGATGCACAGAGCAGGGGACACAGCCAATTATCAACCTGACTGAATAATACATTTCACAAGCCTCTTATGTAACAACTCTGGAAAGAACTGAGTCTGCAGAGACCCTCATGGGGGGGTCAGAGGAAGAATTCAAAACAACTGAAGTCTTTACTCAAAAAGTCTGGGGTTTGACTCTGATATGTGCAAAACAGTAACAGGTACAAATCCAAAAGCCAACTAAAGAAAGTTAGAGACACACATATTGTTCTTATCTCACTTTATGTTCAAGTTTACATTTTTTCAACAAGTTTGGCTTCAATTTATTATTTGATTCTATAAACATGGGAGGAAATGTCATGATTGACAGCTGAGACTTACTTGTGATTGGTTGTGCGTGTGTATGGGCGGGGCCTCGATCGCTGTCTGGCTCCAAACGAGCAAGATGCAAGATGGCGTCACTCGTATCCAGGATATCTTTGGCTTCATTTCTGCAGATTGTAAGGGAGGGAAGACGTGTCGTCCATCACTATATACAATCTATCTCCCAGGTAAAATAGTTCCTCTCAGAGATCACTGCTAATAAAAGAAGATAAAGAGAGAAACAGGGCAGGATGTGCATGGGAAGAGTTACCGGAGACAACACCTGCAAATTGCTCAAGATTGGAATATGATGACAAGCTGCACTAATCCACTGTGAGCTCACCTCTGACAATTTGATTTATGACCTCCGAGTGAGGTAACAGTCGGACCCTGGAGCGATGGAAGTGCACGTCTCAATCACAGTGGGGATGAGCAAACACTGAAGAACTTCACTGGCACACCTATTATTGTCTCCCGAGCGGCGCAGGATGCAAGGCAGCCTTGAAAGCGGCGATCAGGTGACAAGGCAGCCTTGAACACACAACAGTTATTTTCAGCAACCGCTTCACTTTGTGTGTTTTCATTTTTTCTAAAGTTCAAGAGCTGACAGTAGCTCGGCAGTGGAGGACTTTGACTATATGTTTGCGTGACACTCATTGCGCGGGACAGACTCTGGCATTCGGTGACAGCCAGTGCGGAAAAACAGAGCGAGTCACTTTTGCTGAACCTGCAACCCAGAAGCAACACAAAAGAATCAGTCGTCGTGGATCGGACATAGAGACGTGTGCTGCTTCCCCCTCCCCGATCATGTCTATATCAATTACTCTGCATCTGAAGCATGCACAATGAAGAAGGGACATGGCAGATTCTTTTTTATGCTGATGAGAAGCAGTTCGGCACGAGGAGGGAGGAGGGAAGAGGCTCTCTGAGTCTTCGCAGCAGATAAAAATGGAAATGTTCCCCTCGCTGCTCCACACCCCCTTGAATCAAAGCCTCCTGCTGGAGTCTGGGGAGCACGGAGGGGGAGGAGAGGATGGGAGTCGGGGCGGGGCGGGGGGAAGAGAGAGAGAGAGGGGCGGGGGGGAGATGTCCCAGCTGTGTTTGACAGGTCTCAGGGCTGAGCTGTGTGGTCTGTTGCTTGGAGAGGGAGTGTGGCCCTCGACGAAAACGCACACACACACACACACACACACGCACGCACACAGACACACACACACTCACACACAGCAGGGGACTCAGACAATCTGGTCAAGGCGTCCTGGGCAACACGTCAGCAAGCTTTGACATGGTCCAGCCGTACGTTGAGGTATCTCTCTATGTTATCTTGGGGACTGTAGTTTAAAAATAAAAAAAGCACAAGTGTTGGTTTACTGTTCGAAGAAGCCTCGTTGGTGCAGTGTTTATCGACGGGGAGACAAACGAGAGCGTGCACGTTGATGTCACATTATATTTAGGGAAACATGTCTCCTGGCTGTCTCGCAGAGAGTAGCTGTATAGATTATATTTTGTTGTGTAAAATGTTATTATCTCAACCTCAGATACAGCCTCCACTTTTTCAGAGGTTATTTCTAGCTGTGGTTTCATATTTTGGTAATGGTAACTTGTTTGTTTAATCCACACAAAAACAATGCAACATCTTACACCACTCTAGACAAATAGGTTTTAACATAGGTGAGCAATGTAGGCACGATGCCAATAACTGGTTAATATGTTGCTTCATATTTACCGTACATTATATTGTCCATTAAATAAAGCTGTACATACACAATTCTTGACAAAAAAAACAGATAAACACAGCACTAAGCACCACAGATCCTTTGTTCCCCAGATAGCAGAATATTTCAACTACATCACAAAAGCCTCTGGTGAAACACAAGCAGGGCCGATGATTGAGACACAAATCAAGTTACCCGGTATCATCTTCTGGATCACTGACTCATAGCTAAAAGGCCAGCCTGGTATGAGCACCAAAACATGAATCCATCGTGACACAAAGTCGATGTATTGACCAGTGGTGGATCCCCGAGGGGAGGACCCCCGCGGTTCTTGCAGTCCGCTCAGATGGCGGTGAGATGACTACAAGACGATATACCTCTCCTCCTCCCTTTATTCCTCCCTTTCTTTGCATTCCCGCAACTCGGTAGCAAAGCAAACTCCTTATCTCTCTGCACCGCACGGTTACGAAACGTCCTCGTAAAAACTAATTAAGTTAAGAGAGGGAGGGAGGACAGGGCTGCAATCCTTTTAGAGGTCACCTGTACAAACAAGCGGGCCTACATGCAGACCTGACAGCACCTCTGCGTTTGGCAGAGCAGCACACTTCACCCTTTTGAGTGATGTGGGGTAAGTGGCTCTCGTTGGGCTCCGGGCCAAACCATTCCATTCCTTTGACTTACTGATACGCAGCGTTCCTCCCTCGTGCTCCGTGCCCTTTGATCCTCCTCTAGGATCGCTAATGAGCAATTTGTGGTCAGATTGACCTGCTCAAATTGGACATGAGAGGCTCGGTGCTTTGTTTTAGTCGGCTCGGTGCTTCTTTCGGCGGCTTTTTCATAACAATGACTCTTTTTCTGAGTGAAAGAAAGGAAGACAAAACAGCCATTTTCAGAGATTTTCCGAAGTTTGACATTTAAGATTGGTGCGTCAGGTGAGTTCACAACAACAGGAAACTGCCTGAACATGCGGGTGAAGGGTGACGTCTGAGTAGAGCATGACATGTTAAGTCCGCTGTGGAAATGGCAGCCTCCAAAGAGAGGACCCACTCTGGATGTAAATATGAGGTATTTAAATATAAAGGGCCCGTTCTAGGCAAAAGAAAAAAAACAGTTCTAACGATTTATTTATTTTATATTCAATTTCCTGCCAATAGATTCCTTTCAACTAAATCGTACACACTGAACCTTTAAATTATATCATTCTTCTTTTAAAAAGACGTTCGGACCCTGTTGGCGGAAAATAAGTCGGAATCTGAAGCCAGTCAGGAGCGACCTGGCGCCAAAATCCATCCCAATCTGAGAAATTGTCTTGAGTTTTTACAATTCTTCTTGAGGGGGAAGATAATAGCTGCACCACATGTTAATCCAGCCAATAGTTGATAAAATAGTTCATTCAAAATTTACCAAAAAAACTTTCACCTCTTTTGGACGAGCCACAGGAAACACCAGGTTGTCAAAAAACGAGTGGGATTCACCCTATTGGGATGATGAATGCCAAAAAAATATTCAATTGGCAGTTATTGAGACATTTCAATGTGGACCGAAGTGATGCGTCGGCCGAACTGAAGTCCAGTTGATATCAGGGCACTTCCTGTGTTATGCCCTGCTTACAGTCACTCACCAAAGTCTGTGCCAGGATATAATCCCTCGAGAACGTGTCACCTTACAAACTGAAGTGTTTCCTGTCTTTTTTGGCTGGAGAAGCAACTGATTTCAGGTTGGGTTAACCTTTCAATATGGCCAACACATTTAAATTAATGATGCAGGTGTCTAGGAAAAACATTTTTGGTTTGAGAAAAGTCATATTTCCTGTTGTTGGACGGGCCAAGAGGAAGAGAATTTGAGCGTTCTTGTGATTAAGCGTGTTGCATTACTGAGTGGTGAGGTAGGACTTTGGGTGAAATCTGATGAGCCACATGAAGGAAAACTGCTCAGAACAAAATAAAAACCTTTCCTTTATTTCATTTACGGAAAAACCTGCAGCTGCGGGAATGCACAGAAACACAATGAAGAGACAAGTGTGTGTCATGAGACTGTACTATGGGCTCTCACAGCTCACTGAGCAGTGGAGAGGCAGGAGAGCAGAGGTCGCGTTAAGTACGTCTCCGAGGCTTGAATTCCCAAATGTTGACACAGGTCTGCATAATGGGCCATAACGTTCCCTTTGAATGCTTCTGAGTGGGTCCTAAAATGTCTTAAAGCAGGTCAAAGGGAAGTGCGTCAACTTCTATCTTCTCTTTGTTCTGCAGTGGAACCAATAAAAGGTTGAACTGAAGCCCGGCTCCTGAGGTCGTTGTCTTTACCATCGCTTGTAATCTTTATTGAAGAATGTGCTTATTCCAAACAATGTTTTTTATGCTCTCTGCAGAACTCTGACCCTGACTTACTGTGAATGAAAATCATATAGTGTCCTTTTTTTCCTGATGCATATTTGCCAAATGTTATGATTGTCCCATCACGTTTTGTAAATTGACTATTTCATATTTCTGTTCATGTCTATTTTTTACAGGAAAGGGGGAAACTTGTCTTCTACTTTTAAATAAAAACATCACATAGAATGTTCATGTAATTCATTTGTCCAATAAACTCCATATAATTTCACTACAGCTAACATAAACAATGTGCTTAGAAATGAAATGGTTAATATGTAAACAACAATAATGACATTGCTCAAACAACCACTCAATCAATCACATCGTCCATCTTTATAAACGATGTATGTGGTTTACAACTGTCACCATCTTAATCTGAGCTGAGGTGTGTTGTGATCATAAGTACGAGACAAACTAGCTTCAAGACAATGATGGTGCAAAATAAAAAATATAAGAGTTTTTTGGGGTTTATCCTCTGGGGAATGTGGATGTCCACCAATTTTCATAGCAATCCATGAGTGAAATGTGTCTGCCCCTGACCATCCCATGCAGAGCCGCGATGCTAACGTGGCTGAAAAAAAAAGACAGGCCATCCAGTTGTTCCCTGTTGTGATGAAATTAATTATTTCTGTGGGATTGCAATGGAAATCACTGCGGCCTATAGGTCACATTTCACTTTTCAAAGGTGGCGTGGACCTGGCTGCAAAGGTCGGCTGTCACAAAGCCTTTATCCACCCAAAGCCAACTGGTGGCCTGTTTGAACATGACTGACTGCAGTGGACGACAACAACTGCAGAAGACGGAGAGCGCTACAGTGAAACCAAGGGGAAGCACTTTTGTTGTTGTTGTTGTTGTTGTTGTTTTTGCTCTTGTGAAATGTCAGAGGTCGACGTGTTTCCAAATGGCCGAAGAGAAACGTGTCTCACTCGCATTTGCTTTCCACCGGACGACAAACTGAAATCCCATGCCTCTGTCTTTGTGTATATATACGATAAGATGTTATTGACTCCTCGGAGAATGCTGCGTATTGTAGCCAAACATTGACTTGAGATAACCCCGGTGACAGAAAAGCAAACACCACTGCCATGAACAAAAAGCTTCGACAAACCAGTGGAAGCTGGAGAATTCAGTTTCCCAGCTGTACAGTATGACAGAGGTATAAATAACACTTTCCAAATATAGATCACCATTTGAACTTCCTCTCTAAATTCCTAACGTGAGTTGCTATCATCATGGTCGTTTGGCCTCTGTAAAGACCCTCTGCAGATTAAAAGGCCACTCTTGCACCCTCGTCCCCCCCCTTCTCCCCCCCCATTAGCTCCACATTCATGCAACTGCGCCCCAGCATCTGTCCCCCTTGTCATATTAAAGGAAAATGACGCTTTGGCAACACCCCAAAGTAAAAAATGATGGTAGTAGGAAAAAAAAGACCAAGTGAGAACAGAGAGGAGCCTAGACGTGGCCCCGGCTGCACTCCTCGGCTGAAATAATTAGCCCCTGGTCGGTGTGGACTCCTCGTGGGACTCCACCGTGACATGTTCAAATGAGTATTGGCAGAGTGCGACACCAGCTGTGGGCCTCCTGCAGGGAGCTGCTGTACCGTGCGGCGCCCTCCTCCTCGCCGAGCGTGACACAAACCCTTCAGAGTCTGAGGAGCCGGAGCGGCGGCCTCGAGCTCGCTTCACGTCCACAGGAAAACAACTGTACAATGTGGCATCATTATTTATTTTTTGTTAGGCTGTGATCGAGCTGTCCACCAAAAACACACACACACACACCGACACACATTTCTACCCACACCCTAATCTGAGCGTGTGGCACAGATGGGAGCAAAACCCAAGGGGCTTCGACACAAGCAGGAGGGCGCCAGGCGTTATTCAGACCCATCCTGCAGTAGAAATGCAACCACACCCATGTCAATTACAATAAAGCAAATCTCTGTGTGGAAGTCCCACTGTACCCCGGCACCAATTTGGCAACCCCTGGTGGGAGGCCGCAGGACTGGCAACCCACCGGAACCGAGATAGGGACCACCACACCCACAGATATCTTTTTCAGGAATCACAACCGTACTTTTTAAATTACGTTCAAAGTCGCCAGTGCTCGTGTCATCTGTCGCTACTATTTTCAGAAAACTACATCATATATAGACTATTTTTAATACATCAACATGATGACATAGATATTTTTAGCTTTAGTATGAATAAATACAATTTAAATTTGCACATTTTGTATCACCTGACCAACCAAAGCCTTCAAGCCAGGATGTGTACAAAGAGTTGCTCAATACCCCCACCTTGTGGTCACAGAATATAGACAATATAAAACCATTAATCATTATTAGAATCTTCTGCTCCTTTGTTTGATCAATTATAAATATAGATGAATACTCTTGATTGACTTATTTGAAAAGGTTTTATTTCAGGACTACAACACATTGCAAATGAGGTCAGACATGTAAAAGAATAATGGCAGTCAGGGCCGCGCTAAGAGGGGGGCCCCTGATGATGGCAGACATGTAAAAACACCTTTAAATTCTGGAAAAGTGTTTCTTTGAGCCCAAAAGTCCACTGAAAGTCTCCTGATAGAAGTCATGTAGAGTGTGCTGAACTTTTTTGATGCTGCAGGTGATTTAATTAGACATTAGGGAAAAACACTAAAGTGTTCGGCGAGTGCAAACTGAGGGAAATGTGAGAGTTTGTGGAGTCGGCGTGTGCATGACGATTAAATTCCTCCACGTCAGTTCCTCACGGGCGTGCCGCCTCCCTTCACCGTCTTCTTCAGGTGATGGTAGTTGGGCAGAATCTTCATGAGGAAGTCGAGCTGCAGAGTTTGAGGCTACGAGATAAAAACAAACGTCCACCCTGCTGGTTAGACAAATCCGCTAGATGAAGATAAACTCTTACATAAAGTTTCGGGGTAGAACTGACCTGCGGCTTCTCACTCTGCACGCGCCTGATGCAGTTGGATCCGTACACCACCGTGTTCTCGGGCACAGCCTCACACGTGTTGACCTGGCAGCAGGCGCCCACGATGCAGCCGCTGGTCAGGATCACATTCCTCCCGAGGTCAGCTGCAATTTAATGAGAGAAAAGGGAAAGAGACGAGAAACTGTAGAAAACGTTAAAGCAACTCTTTATAGTTTGCATAAATTTGATGATTCATGTTTATTTGTCAGGTATTAGATTTGCTATTTAAACTAATAACATTACTAGTCCTTTAATCATTTTAGAAATCATCTATTGTGTCATGTTATACTGTATATATCAAGATAAATGACATGTAATAAAATCACAAGACAGGACTAGAGTAGAACACTAAAGGATTAAAGTACTTACCCTTAGACTCAATCACATTATTGTCCCCAATTTTCAGAGCTTGGGAAACTTTGGTGGAATTATTAAGGATTTAAATCTAGGAAATTGCAATATTTTTTATATTAGCAATGAAATGCTTAAAAATAGCATAATTAACTATTCAGTGCCCTCTGGTGGACAAAATATGTAATATTTGTTATTTCTCCAGAGGCGTTTTTCTAATATAACATAAATTGAGATATTTGTGATAAAACATTGTCATTTAATGATTTATTTTTAAATGGTTAAGGATACCACATCCAACCTCGAACACGTTGTTGGTTCCAATCGTCATGGTCTTTGGCTCCACCCCCTCAGTGTCTGGCATGATGTTCTCTGGATAACTAGACAATAAAATAAAACACAAGGAGAGATCACGTGAACTGAAACTCAAATCATTTTTATTATTATTAATGTTATTATTATTATTACCTATTGATAATAAGAGCCTGCTCCTCTATTAGATTCCCCTCTCCAATGACAATAGGCCCAGCCTCTGCTATGATCCTGGCCTTTGGGTGGACGACTGTTCTGGCTCCTGTGGAAATATCAAAATAATACGATTCTCAGCAACATGCAGGGGCCTGATTTAAAAAATAAAAGCACAAAGAGGCGTTTACAGTGAAACAGAATCTCTCACCGATGGACACATCTCCTCTTATTTCACTCTCAACACACACAACTGCTCCAGCTGCAATTTTACCACTGTAACAACACACAGGAGAATATATATGCAATGTTAAAACCAACGATTAATAACAGCAGTAATTATATATATATAGATCTCAGTACTGACTCGATGTTGGTGTGGACATCAGGGATATTACAGGATAATAAAAAGGCAAAAATTACATGTTTTTATTTCTGGATCCTTTGACCCGATCAAACATAAGTCGATACATGATATAAACAGATGATCAGATGTTATTCTTTACCTTTTCTGAGCCATCAACTGTCTGCTGGCGTCCGACATCCCTGCGATGAGGAATTGATTTATTCGACAATCGATTTTTCATCCTAGTTCAGAGGTTCTGTGCGTGAGATCTGGTTTGATTGTGTCTGTCTGGAAACACCACTCCGGGACTTGACTGCCCTCTGCTGTCTTCACACGGTACTGCATACCCCTACTTGAACACAAAAGCTTTTATTCTCAGTAATTTGTTTTAACCTTAATTAACATCCTCAAACGTAGGATGTTTAAATTTTTCTATTTAATTTAAAATACAATAAATAATGATAAACTTAAATAAATAAAAACACATTAACAAGGTGCTTTACGAGTTCAAAATTAGAAATTTAATAGGAATTCTGATGAAAAAAGAGAGCAAACAAAAAGTAATTTGCCAACAATTTTACACAAATTGTTGGCAAAATTACAATCTCTGATAAAATCTAGCTCATGTAGGATTGGTTGATTAATTGATTTCACACTGCAGTAACACAAAGTGTCATGCAGATGTCGCCAATAACCAAAGAATGGGAGTGGAGTCAGCGACACAACGAGCCAATTTACAGTATGAGGAGGAAACACAGATCAAATCTTTTCACCATAATGTTCCATTAAAGTCTAACTGGTGCTGCTAGTGGTGCTGATACTGGTGCTTCAGCTGACCCTGGTTTTAAACAGGGCTTCGTCTGTGTGAAGTGGGATTTGATTTCTGTCAAGTCAGCAGCAATCAACTATGATTGAAAAAGAAATGCTATAGTCCTTGTTTTCAGAATAAATCTCTGCAATCAATCAAAAACATGCACTTTACAACATATGAAACTAAATAAAGGAAAAAGATCCCATTCCATATTCCTCAATGTCAGATTACAGATTATTCTTTATAAGAGATGTACGACCTAATCGTATTAAATAAACAAATAGGCACAAAACATTTCACACAATTGCGTTTTTTGTTTTAAGCACGGGTAACCGGAAGTGTCGGCTCGTGACTCCGTGTGACTTGATGGCTGATGAGTTTTGAAGCGCGGAGACTCCGGGAGTGGAAAGTGAGGAGCGCAGCGGAGGAGCCGCAGCACCGGGACACCACGGGACGGACCAAACACCCAGAGTGCACCGCTGCGCACATTTTAAACAAAGTCTCACATGCGTAAAACTCTGGACGTGCGTTTTTTCTTCGTGAATGGCAGAGAGGAAGCGCGGCTCGGGCGCTTGGAGCGGCGGCAAGATGCGGCGCGTTGGGGGGGCTGGTGCGAAGTTTGAGTGTAAATATGTGACCAGGACCGATGAGGCTGTGACATGGATCAGTCCACTACTCTGGACATAGAGTCACTGAAGGTGAGTCCACTCGCTACTCATCGTTCATACATGGAAAGTTCAGTGAGGGACAGAAAACGTGTAAAGGGACAGTTCACCAGAAAATGAAAATTCACCCATTATCTCCTCAGCACTGTGCCGGTGGAGTCTCAGGGGTTAAAGAGTGTTGCAGCCAAATCCAATACAACTGAAGGAAATGTGGACCACGTCTTCAAACCTAAAACAAAACAAATTGACAACATCCTTTCTGCTCCTGTGGTGTCATGCAAGTGTCCGTAAAATTAAAATACAACTTGAAACAGGGTCGTTTACACCAAGTTTTTTGCCTACATGTCCTCTGTCCTCAGGATACGTGTGAGTTCCTGCAAGACATAATCAGCATTAACCAGCAGGAGGATATCAGAGGATATTCAGGTTAAAAAACTTGGTGTAAACAAACTCATTTTGAGTCTAATTTGAATGTCGTAGCTCACGGACACTTTGATGACATCACAGGATCAGAATCGAAGAATGTATGTTGTTTTACGTTTGAAGAATTGGTCGCCAGTTACTTCAATTCGTTTGGATTTTACTGCAAAAAAAAACCTGAAACTCCAAAAGTGTTGTGTGGACTCAAACAATTCACCAACCATCTACATAGTGCCGAGTAGATAATGAGTGAATTCCCAATCTTTGGGTGAACTACCCCTTTATCTAGTTTCCTCTCTGTGCAACAGGTGCATCCTCTGTTACGCTTCCTCCATTAGACAAAGTCCCGGCTAATGCAAGATGAATGGAAAGTGTCTCCCTGTGTTGCAGCGGTTGCATTCCTCTCTGCAGGCAGGGACACGGTGATTAATAACCAGTGACCCACCGCAGCTCAAACACATCAGGAGGAAGAGGAGGAGGAGGAGGAGGAGGAGGAGGAGGAGACCCGGAGCTCCTGTATCTCCCTCCTGCACTATGCTCCTCATATTCTATGCATTCTCCTTCTCCCAGCCGCGGTTTCAAGAAGCACATTAATGTGACAGCCTATGAATATTCTGCCCGCATGCTTTTTCTCATTATCATTCATGTCGAGGAAGAGGGGTGTACAGTATGTGCATCTCGTCCCCTTGCTGCAGTTCACGTGTCAGAAACCCACACAGCAGAGCTCCAGTTTGACCATGCACTCCTAAGTCCAATCATTAGTCCACTATAACTATGACTTCAGAGGACTTGTATTGATTTCCCCGGAGACTAACCTCCTAGTTACAACATCCCTAACCCATTAATCTTAAGTTTTCACCTTTAAATATGATGTACGTTGTGAGGTTCCTTGTTTATGCTGGAAAACATCTTAAAGTGGCCACAAAAACAAGCCACTCAAACAAGCTTGCACATGTATTCCTTATTAAGGCTTTTATGTTGTTTACACACGCAAAAACAGAAACATCCCCTAGAGGGCAGTGCAGAGTGGAGAGTTTCCGGCAACAACAAAGATGGCGACGTTGGAGGAAGTTGGAAGAATGGCTGCGATACAAACAGGAATCATATATCCTGTAGTTTCTCGCTAAATCGCAAAGTCTCCTCAACAAGTTCCACGATTGTTAAAAGCAGCTCTGAGCCGATCAGAACGTGTCACTTCCTGCGTATTTGTCGTGTTTAATGGGAGTTGTCGTGTTTTGTTGATTTCATTCCAGGAATTAAAACAGCGGCTTTGTTTTTTTTGGATGCTTTTGCAACTCTGTTTTTTTCTCTATTACGCTGCATTCGGTTCGCCGCTTCCCATGTGCGTTAGACTGATGAATACAAATGACACCTATGGGAGAGCTGTCCAAACCAACTCACTGGTTGACTCTCTCTGGATTTCCTGGGGATTAGCAGGCAGAGATAGTGCACTGTGGAGAGAAGTGTCCGTCTGTTGACATCAGCAGTTCGGTATCTTTCCTCTCTTCCCCTGCCAGAACCGTCGTCAAACACCAGGGGGGGGGAGGAGTTAATAAATGATGCGAAGGTCAGAGGTGCAGAATACCAATGAGGGTTGTTGCTCATTTACGTGTTGCAAAAGTGCATTTATTTTTCATGACAGTGTCCTCAAAACGCAGACCTGCACGTAAGAGCAGAAGGAAACCCTCTCTCTGAAAACTGCCTTCAAACAGCCTGTGATGTCGGGGCTTTGTCTGACCTTTCCCCGTGCCCAGGCTTATTGGAGATCTCTGATCCCTGCCGATCTTGCACTTCAGAGTGGAGTTACCTTGTTGCTTTCAGCCGGAGGAAGTGCACCGTTGCACTGGCCGTCCATGCATCCGCACAGAAAGGGCGAGCAAGCGGCACCAGGCCGAACCACCGCCGCTATCGTAACTCCAGCAGAGACGATGCAGCATCAAAAATTGGATTTTCGCATTCGAGTGGAGCAACTATCAACAGCACTGCCTCGCCGGCATGCTTGATTGTCACATCAACAAAATGTGAAATGGTTACATCAATACGTAGCGTTGCACAGTTGAAAGATGTAATTGGCTTTCCCTGGCTACAGTCAAGCGTTTGGGTTCTCTGTCTTTTTGATTGGGCTTTCTGTCAGAAGCCAACAGAACCTGAATAAATAGGTGCTTTAACACCGTGTGCGTCCGACCTGTGGCGTGATTGCGTCCATTTTTTTTTCTCCTCGCTGCTGCCTCAGCGATTTTTGGGCGCTCATAGGCAGGACGGATGAGTACAAGTCAGTGCGGCTCCGATGTTTTCTTACCTCCAGCCCTGTGGAACTCCGGTGCCACTGCTGAGTGAGAGAGCACTCGCCGATTTGCTGATTAACATGATCAAGAATTAATAGCGACTTATTTTCTTTCATTAGTGGCTCCTCAGCTGCGTTTTGCTGCCTCGGCAGCGTGTCACCGTTTGATCACAGCAGCAGAATATCACCCTCTACACTAATTGGTGAAGATGAGGAGCGCTGACAGTGGGTAGGGAATGCTGGGTAATTGCTGGCCTCGGCTGGATCCAGCTGTAAAGTCAGTAGTCAAAGCTCCGAGGATCACCTCCTCGGAGAAAAGCCCCCCCCCAAAAAAAGTTACACACATCTCAGCACAAACATAAAAGGGATTGATAACAGTGAGTACGCAGAAGACAAATTTGATCGTGAAGCAAATACACGCTGATGTTTCCAGCTCGGTGTGCAGTCTGCAGAGGAAACAGTTTATTGTACCTTAGAGGAGCAAGTTGCTGTGTAGGTGTTTGGATTATATTAATAGAAACCACATGTAATCAGGAACGTAGGTGGTAAACCATGTGTAGCGTTGAGTTGATGTTTAGACCCATCTGCTCACTGGTAAAAGTAAATGGGTGATAGACGATTCACAGGCCTGGGTTCCTTTTTGATTGATTGATTGATTGACGGTAGAATTTATCTTCCATACACAAACTGGTGTGCAGGCATGCATGTGAAGAATGGACTTTAGATTCCTGTCAACAGTAGGGAAAATGCTTCGTCTTACTGGGCAGGGACCTGTAGCGCCTCCCTGAGGTAAGGAGCTGGTCGAGGGGACGAGTAGGATGTTAGGGGATCTTTCATCAGGTTGTGAATCTTTTTGAGTTTACAGATAAACGATGCATCTCCACTTTTGATCCAGAAATGAAGCCAGAATATCCCCCCATGCAATCGCTGCCATCTTGCTCCAAAGATGGAGTTTATAACCAGAGTCTGAGCATCCAACAGGTCAGGCCCAAAGTGAGCGCCCTCTGCTGGATCCTGAGGCAAACTTCAGACAGCCGGATGTGATTTTAGACTCAATACAGTTCCAATATGAACTTTCCCCTCCACATTAGAGTGGTTATTTAAATTTAAATAAAAAAGTGACAGCTCTAGTTTCTCTGTCAATCTTGACAGTACACCTCGTTTCCATACCATCAAATATCTAATCAAAACAATACCTAGAATACTATCAGTATGAGGAGCACTACTTCTAATTACCGAAATCACCTTTTAGATATATATATATATATTTCAATATATACTGAATTCCTGCTTTGGTTGCCGGAGCTATTCTCAGTTAAACCACATGTGATTTTTACAATTCTTTAAAAAGTGTCGACAAGAGATTAATCCTTCAGTTTATCATCAGGCCCCAAAGGGGGTTGTATCACAGTTATCAACTTTAAGTGTCCATCTGTCCCTGCGTCGACCTTTAACTGACCACTAATGATGATCAGGATGTTTCCCCAGCAGCTCCATTAAAGGTGATAAAAACATGGATATTCCCTAAAACGTGCACTCGGTACCTGCGCTGCTTTATAAACTCTTTTACACATTAAGAGGTAAAACTGTCTCTTTCTGATCAATACTTATGTTTTCTTAAAACGTCAGAGTAGCTTCTCTCAGTTTGACATCTCGATCAGTCCGGCAGGGGTTGTGAGCGTCAGCTGTGACCTGCATGCTAACGCCAGCTCCGTGAATGGCCGAGCTGTAGGTGACCCGACTTGACCGGGGTAATATATGCAGTAACACTCTTGCAAGGAAATCACAGGATCCACTGGCTTTTGGGAACAGTGGGTTGCCATAGAAATGTTGAAGTTTTCCCTAGCAACAGGGGATTGGAAAAAACGTGTGTCCAGTATAAAGGCCCGGCTTTGGGCTAGGAGATGGATTTTAGACTGTTTTAAAGTTTTTTTAAGGAGATGGTTAGGGTGTTTGTGTGGCGTCTCCCTGCATTGTGGGAAGTTGAAGTCAAGTCTCGAGACTCTGTGCTCGGCCTCTGTGGAAGCACCTCTCACAACGCTCTCGTCCCTCAGCTGTGTCGCCGGCCAAATTGGAATCGCTGACATTTCTTGGCCGGCGATGTGGGTCATTTGTACTTCGCTGCAAAGTCACAGCATCCATTTGTGAGACATCTGCCACCGCTCGCAGACGTGACCTGAACTGTCTGAACCACGGGAGCAGACACTTAAAGGGTGGAGCAGGCCGTGAAGCAGCGATAAAGCTCCGTGAAGTGGTGTCAGTAATAAGAAGGACTTGGAAACACACTGGGGAAATAAGGCAATATGTACTTTTATGCCCAATCCTCAAACAAGTTTTGGTGGATGTGTACAATTTAAAGCCACTGAAGTTTCATATAATTGAAAATACTGGCAATATTGTAGAATATATATTGTGTGGTATATTGTACACACTTTATATTGTACAATATTATTTTAATGTCACACTATGAGAGGTCATGGCGGTTGTAAACCTCATAAGATAAAGCACATTTTCTGCTCTGCTATCCTAGTTTTGTTTTTGAAAACAATCTCGAGTTCCGGCCACAAAGTAAAATCTCTCTGCCTCTGTTTCCTTTGGTGTTGAGTTTCTGGACGGCCTCAAGGACAAAAATCCTATTTCTGGCTCCAGCTTTCCACCGGCTGATGCACCACACGCTGCCTCGTACACACAAACAATACGATTTCACAGAGATGGATTCAGTGTTTTGTGTTTTTTTTATAATCACACAAACATGTGAACCGCTGGCTCCTCGTGAGAGAGATCGATTTATCCCAACAATGATAGAAAACAACGGGCTGGGATTCTGTGTCCTGACCGACCGTGAAAGCTTTCGGAAAAGTCTTTAGATGCTGAGCTGACGAGTGTGTGATGCTGCGTTATAACTTGCATTTCACTCCCCTCTGATGTGTGTCCTTATGGATGTGTGTGTTTCATGCAATTATTCTATACTGGCAGGATAAATCAATAGTGGAATGTATTCAAAACGTGTTTGCATGAGCAGGCGCTGTGCTTTATTCAGAAACCACCAGGGAGGTTGAGTTTTCATCTGTGTTTGTTTGTTGGATTTGACCCAAAGAGCAGCTCAGCACATGCAGATCCGGATCAGGATGCAGATCTTTAACAAATTTATGAGCGTTTGTCTTTTTTTGATGTTTTCAACAATTTCTCAGGGAATAATTCATGGATCTTGATGACAAATCTGTCACATTCAGGGAATGGATATCTGTGAGTGTGTGCAGCTTGATGCAGCTTTACTGAATGTGAGAGGACTGGGCCTGGGAGGAGGTGCGTCTACTCCGTTCTAGTTTGTTTGTTTGTTGCCTCTCATGTTTCTGTCTGCGTTTGTCTCTTATACAGCAGGATTACGTAAAAACTACTCAACACATTTCCATGACAGTAAATGGAGAATAATTCATGTGTTTTTAGATGGATGGAAATAATCAGGCATGTTTAGGGGGATGATATTTCATCCAGATCCAAATATAAATCTGGACCTATAGTGAATTTAAATGTGGTTTCATAAGGGGACTTCACTGTGAATTCATCACAACAACAGCTGAGCCCGACAGTTCAGAGCCCATCCAGCCCCGCAGGCCCGTGATGGGGAGTTTCACGCTGTCAGCTCGCGGTCACAATCGACTGGACAACAACAACCCCTCTCGCCAGACACCATCCTCTATGATCTCACATCAGAGCTTGCGTGCAACAGCAGCAGCGGCTTTGCAGCAGCTGACAGGCACTTAGTTTCTCAGCCGGAGTGAAAAACACTTCCTGACATCTCGTAATTCACCTCTCTTCCATAATGTGAGATTTCATAGGTGCGGACTTTCCTGCACTGGAGTCGTGGACTGACTTGACGTGGCAGCACCTTACTATTAGTTTCACAGCCCCAGAAGGGCAGGTGGCGTGACATGTGAAATATTTTCCGGTGAAAGAGTGACAGGCAGCCAAACCGTAAAGATCTCAGCCTGAGGGGAGCGGCACACAGATCGGCAGGAAGCTGCCACTCACTGCCTCTTTCTTTGTGAGCACAGGGATCCAGTTTGACAAAATGTCAACAAGGAATTAGCGCCGAGAAAAACAAAGCAGTGACGTTACAGAAATTCATTTTCAGTGTGAAGTACATAAAGAAAATGAGCAGAAATGTCAAGCACCTTGTGTTCCAGTCGTCTCATTTACATGAATCCCTATGATTAGCTCATAAGCGTTTAGATTTAGCTGTTGTTTGTCTTTTATTGACTCAACAAGGAAATAAAAAGCTGCGGTTTACCAAATGTTCCGTCTTCTGGGGCCTTTTATTTTATTAAGTGATTTCCAACTTTTAATAGATGAATCTAGACGGACGATTCCTCTTTATCCTGCAGCGGAGCAACAAAGAAGAGGCTCTATGATTTGGTATCTCTTTTTAATAAAATGCAGTCACCTAAATGACCTTGTCTCTTCTGCACGCCGCTTGATGGATCACCCTGCAAACAGATAGCTTAGGACAAAGCCCCAAAAAATGGAAAATTCAAATTCTACCAAAATAAATCTGTGACGCTTATTCAGACTTGTTATTTCCTAGTGTGTCACAGGTTGAAATCCTTGTCTCGGCCCATTTAATTACCAGGCATGAATGTTTCAGGCGGTTTTCATAATGTGCTTTCACCTTCTGTACTTTTTTGGGAAATTGACCACTTTTCCAATAACATGTCCGTGCCTCAGCTCGGAGTCATCTTTAGCGATAATAACCTTCCAGTGTGTGATTGTGTCTCATTGATTCTTTTGGCCCCAGATCACCCAGGAGCAGTTCATCCTCGCCTCCCAGTCCCTGCACCTCCAGCGGCCGGGCTGCGATGCCGTCTACCCGGTGGGCCTGTACGGCTGGAGGAAGAGATGCCTCTACTTCTTCCTGCTGCTGCTCCTGGTCACCATGATCGTTAACCTGGCGCTCACCGTCTGGATCATAAAAGTCATGAATTTCTCCGTGGTGAGTGGACGGCGGGGATTGCCTGTAATGGTCCTGAGTCGGTCGGGAAGGTGAAGCCTGGAATTTAACTGTCGAGATTATTAACTTAATAGTGTGGAACACATTAAAAAGACCGATTGTGCTCATTTTTCCAACATTATATTGTCATTGTGGGACTCCTCTAGAGGAGCTCTGCATGACTCCAGGCCTGTTACGCACAGCCATACAGGCAATATTCGTCTTCTGATTGGCCGAACATCTGGAAAGCTGACACGGGGGAGCTCACCCAGCGATTGTTAGTAACCTCTCGTCCTCTTACGAGTGCAGAGGTTTCGAAAGCAAACTGGAAATCTAAGAAACAAGTGGGAGGAAGCCACAGCAAACCCACACAAACATGGGGAAATATACAAAATGCAGAAATCAAACCCACATATATCCTCTTGCTGCAAAGCTACATAAAACACAATCACTGCCCCACCATGCTGCCCTAATGTGGACATTCAATTAGGAACAATATAACATGAATTCCTCTATCTACAGAAGGATAGTTTCTTTCTTTCTTTCTTTCTTTTTTTCCTTCTTTCTTTCTTTCTTTCTTTCTTTCTTTCTTTCTTTCTTTCCCACAAATCCTAAGCTCATTCTCTCAGGCTCATTGAAATGTGTTGGGAGGCACCAGCCCTCATGTCGAGTGGTTTGTCTCGTCTGGATTTGATAAAGAATTAGAAAGGACTTGGCAGCTGCGTCCGGCTGACACACAACGTGTTAATCTCCGGAACCAGAAACAAACAGACAGCTGCTGAGAGCTCCTGTGACATTTTTTGGGGACAATTCACACAATTTACCATTTTTGTCAACAAACTCCCAGAGGCAGCATCCTCCCTTTGTGACGGATGCGTCCCCCCGGACTGTTGCTATCACTCCTCCGCCGCTTCGCCTCCCATCAATCTGTGTCACCAGTAAAAGACCTTATCAGTGCCGTTGGTGTCGCTCTGGAAAATGTACCTCGCTGTTCACCCCCCCCCCTCCATCTCTCAGGGCTCGGCGAGCTCAATGAGGAAGCACGAGCCAAACTAGACCCCTGTTTATTGGATTGATATTCAGTTGTTATCAGTTGTAATGTACGTCTGAACGACTGAATTTGAGATAGTCAAGGAAATGGGGGACAAAGGGTTCGACCAGACACACACATAGACACACACAGACACACACACCTGTATCTCTTCAAAAAAGCTGCCAGGGAACGTCAACATTTACCGCCTCATCACTTCAGGCAGGACAGGTTTACGATCATCACTCACAAACCCGATGATAGCCACAGCCTGAAAGGTTTTCTCTCTAAAATGATAATTCCACTCGCTGGTCTTAAAATAAATAATTGAGTAATCTGAATTTTAGCCTTTTAAAGGGCTTAAATATGTCGAACCCTCCCTGCACCTCCCACCCACTCGTCTGACAGCGTGTTGGCCGACTCTTCCCACCCACCACATCACCTCCACTTTGTCTCACACGTCTGGCCACTGACATACAAAGACCTCCGCTGCTCCACGCCCACCTTCCTCTTCCTCTCTGTCCTCCCATCATGACCCCGGTTCAGTCCCCCCCCTCCCACACTCTGTAATTTACCATTTGCGCTGGTCGCATTTTCAGAACTCTTCACATTTACCCGTTTATAACTTTATAGCTGCTGCAGAAAACAGTGAATGCCCAAAATAATGAATATTCAACTTTCAAATATGACGTACACTGCCGTAGATTACGGTTTGGGTTGCAGTTTTCAGTCCGGACCCGAGAGAGAAGCATCCAAACGCGTGCAGTAATGTAAGGCCAGGGTTCGCCGAGCTGGAACTGAGTGAATGAACTTCCATTATTATGTTGTTGTGTTTAATCTCTCTGTAAATCACAGAAGAGCCTGGAAAACATTTCTACAACAACCACTACGACTACCACCACCGGGCTATAATAACAATAATCATTACAGTAATGTTCATATTAAGCCCACTCGTGTGAATCTACATGAGCATACCGCTCTCTTTTATAATTTCCATGAATCTCCTCAACATTCACATCCACGGCTGCCACATTATCCATCCTGGCTCTCCTCGCTGCATGGCGCCTGTCACCCCGACACAGCTGAGTGGCATCGTCTCCTCCATGTCATGTCCTCCTTCCTCGCTGTCACTCACTGTGGCTGTGGCTGCAGAGCAGGTCGTTCACTAACCAGGAGATTGGCTGCTCCATCCCAGTCTGCCCAGATCCACGTGCCAAAGTTTCCTTGGGCAAGGCGCTGAACCCTAAATTGCCCCGTGACGGCTGTGCCTGCAGTGTCTGAGTGACGTGTGCTCTCTCATCAAAACTAAGAAGCGTGGAAAATAAACAGACAATTCAAAGCTATGGCAGGACTCCTTTTATTGTCATCCTTCTGGGAGGTTAATAACCATTTGAATACAAATCAGGAAAGTAACGTATCTGACTGATTGTGTTTCAGGATGGAATGGGAAATCTCCATTTAAACCAGGACGGGATTCGCCTGGAGGGGATCTCCGAGTTCCTGCTGCCTCTCTACGTGAACGAGATCCAGTCCAGAAAGGTACGTTTCTCTTCTCACGCTCTTCCAGCTCGATTGATCAATATCCCCGTCGCACTATCAGTGAATGATGAAGTAGAAACAACCAAGGAGAAAGGCTCCCACAGAGACAGAGCTCCCCGGAGCTGCAGACGAGCCGATATCAAGCCTTCACTTTTGCGGAAGTTGCAATCAATTCTCTAACGACAGGGCCGACATCCCTCTGCCTCGACCATTCTTTGATGCTGTACCTTGTATTTGAGCCTGGATAGAGGAGATTCAACTCAGTCCACATCTCCCCTGCTCGTCGTCCCTCCTAATTTCCTGTCACCCCACAACAGCGCACTATCAGGGCCTCCTATCGGCAGGAAATAGGCAATAGGCTGCCTCTCGGCTCCTCGCAGGCCACATACAACCCTGCAGGAGATTAGAGACGATTACAGAGGGGAGACCAGAGTTCCAATCAAGCCCACGCGATAAATTCCCCTCTTCCACTTCCTCCCCTTTCTCCTCTTTGATGTTTAGTTGATTAACCAACACAGCGCCAGCACAAAGTCGAATCCAAGCGTCCTTCTCCCACACGAATCGCAGATGCTCGGTTGGATCATCCCCTTTTTCAGTGATTAGGCATGGTGCAGAAAGCAATTTCAGGCCCTGGAAGCTGGGGCTTGGACTTTGGAGCGAAGTCGATGGAGGAAGTGGCTCGATCGTGGGAACAAATTTTCCACAGCAGATCGAGAAACAACTCGGAAACCGGCCGCTCGCCTGCTTTCATGTTGAGGTGGCAGCCACACGTTGATTTTAATACAACCCTCGTGCACCTCAGTAGTAGCAGACACCTCAAGGCCGTAGCAGACACACAAGCCGAACACTGGACAAAGCCGATATCTCATCCCCCGGTGCAATACCACCTTGCAGACATTTTTACTGTCCTGTTTTACAGACAGGCAGTGCAGTGGCGCCCTTATCTACCGGCACCAGAGATATTTGCAGGACAAAGATCTCCGCGGGTCACTCGATATTTCTCACCTGAGGAAATATGTCAAGCACCGGGGGAGCGGGGGATTATGGTTATCCAATGAGTTTACAGCACAGTGCCCAGTGCTGTCCTTCACTCCGATAGCCACCACTGATCAATAAGCCATTACCGCAAGCAGCAGTGAACACTGTAGGGCACCAGATATCCAAACATATAATATAGTACGAGTGTTCAAAGTCCGAGCTGCCATACCGGCCAAGTAGCTGAACTCAAAGGAGCTTTCGTTTTTTATTTCTCTCGCGGCTCAACCAGTGCTTTGAATCTTCATCAATGGCTGAAGCTGTAATCTGTGAATACCAAGTGGAAACAGCTCCCGCGGAGTTTTCTTTTTCTTTTTTTTTGTTCTGGCAGCAAATGACAAGCAGAGCAGCCCCTGAAATCAGCGCTTTCAGTAGCGTGTTGTGATAACTGTTCGTATGGGGGTTTCAGCTTGAGCCAGAAAACACATCAAATGTATTCTGAGATTAAAAAGGACGTTTTTTTCCAGTGAAGCCAAACTTTTATCTGAATGAGAATATCTGCTTTGCGATGCATTTGTAATTTCCCGTCTCCGTGTGTAAAGACAACTGTAGTGTTACTGATGCATGTCGCCACACTTCAGTATTATCGGTTCAGTAACTTCCATATTTCATCCGAGTTTATCGCCGCCCTGTCAATTGCACCCAAAATAAATGAGAAGAAGGCAGAGAGGCTGTTAATCATGAAGTCAAAGTGTGAGCTGAAAGTCTGTATGTTGTGATAATAAATATGCAAATGAATCCCCATAAATATCTAAAAATATCTGGAAACGGAAACACAGAAAGTGATTAACTGGTACAGAGCGATCAGGATTAAAAACCTCCTGTACATACTGTTCCAGCACTAAACAGCCCAGGGACAAGGTGGAGACCAAAACGGAGTGATTCTTTGAATCTATATACCGGTAAGCTTTAGGTTTTGTCTAAAGTCCTATAGATGCAGAGGTATATTAGAAAATGAATTGTTTACTATTTACTTTGTAATTTCCTGACATCATTGTGACTTTTCCATAGTTTTATGATCAATACAAGCTTTATATCGTCTCGGGCTATGTGCTGCAGCTTCTAGTTAAATCAGAGCTGTCCGTCACAGCTGACAGGCCGATAGATAAGATCATCTATATATTATTTGTTCACGCCCACAGGGCTTGAACTATATCCATTTCTATCCATCCCTCCCTCCCTCCTCCTTTCAGCTCCTACAGAAAGCTCAGCACCGCAACAATTTAGTTTTTATGCCAGAAAGAAGCTCCATTCGAGAAGCATGAAAGAGATTCCTCGGGACGACCTTAATGTTAAATGTGAAAACATCAAAATTTCAAGCGCATTATAGCAACACAACAGCTCCAATTACACGTGTGAAAGCCGAAGCGCATCTATAATTTGCAGAAATCTGTTTGACAACGGAAATTTCACCCATGTGAAATAAAAAAGCCTCAGAGTGACTGTAATTTCAGGCTTTCACACTCAGAAACTTCACCTTCCAACGGAACATGGCGTCTATTATTGTTGGAGTTTTGTGAAGTGAAATGTTGAAGAAACCCTTTCACTTTCAGATGCTTGAAATTTTACGTTTCTGTCCATCTTGATGTTTTCGGTCCTTTGCAGCTTTCAAGTTTTCTTGTTTTTATTGACCTTAAAAAGTTTTATCACAGTCGTTTTTAATCTTTTTGAATGAAGAAGAATCTGTGTAAAGTCCCCGTTTGCTTTATGCGCAAAAGTCATATTTCATCTCACTGATCGGATGCACTGTTTAGATTCCTATTCGATATCCTGCAGGAGACGACAAGCTCTGGGTTTCGGGACTTGTTTTTTTATTTTAGAGTAAAACTTAAGGACACCAGAGGTCAAAACATAGATCCGACGAGCAGCGGGGACATTTTTCACCGAGTGGTCAGTCCCTTCAGAGCGCTGCTGTAAATCCATGTATTCCAGTGGATTTAAATTACGGCCTGTTGAGATGTGAGGGTTTTTATTTATGTTCTGAACAACAGGAGCTTGTTTCGCTCATTGGTTCCTGCTGTCCGCTAGAACGTGTGCAGGGGTTAAGAAAAGAAAATAGCTGCTCGAGTGGTTATTCTACATGTAAAAGTGGCCTTTGATTTACAGATGGTGATGCATTAACAGTAGGTGGACGAGTGCTTTAATCATTGGTTTGTTGTAGTTAGTTCTGATGGGGGGGGTCCTTGTGGTGCCCTACCCCTCGATCCACTGATGGAGATGTTAAAAGAGTTTTTGATGCTATCAATCCTCCGGGGATTATGTCTGAAATTGGCTTTACAGTCCTGCGAGGATCACGGAGGCTTCTTTTTAAAAATGTTTTCAAACAGCTTTATTTACTGATGGCCATCGGGACGTGAAGACCATTTAAAATGATAAGATAAAAAGTGTTTCAGGAACAACCAACTACCTTTAAAGTTGAAGTGCAACGACGACAAAAAAAAACATCCAGTTATGTTATTTGGCTCAAAAGTCTGATTTGCATTCTGTCTTTTGTGTTTCAAACAAACCCACGAAAACCTGATAAAATCAACATAACTTCATTTGATTGTCGCTGTTGTGTTACCGTCTGCGTCAGTCTGACAACAGCGTGGTGTGAGGCAGCACGGTGCCCAGATACAGTTCATCAATTCTCTGCCGTTCAGACTGTTGGCTCACGTTAACGTCTCCTGGGATCCCGACTGATCTATAAATAGCAAAAGATGAAGGTGTATTTTTACTGGAGAGTGAAACTTCTCCCTCACGACTTCTCATTGTACAACACGAGAGCGTAATGAGGATGAGGAGCGAAGCCGGCCACTTGGTTAATTCTCTAAAATTATAACTTCTTTGTTGCATCTTCAATCTGAGTTTTGCACAAAGCAATTCAATTTGGCCACAGTATTAGTACACAGAAAAAACAACGGGCCTTTTAATATGAAAAATATTAAATATGCATGCAAACATTTTCCTCTAACCGCCTGTTCCCTGCTTGCAAAGACTCTGCCTGAGGTTTGATATTTGAAAGAGGAAATTAAGACATAATAAGCGTACCTCTCCTACTTTTTTTCATTATATTTACTTGTTCAGCTCAAAGCTTCTGGCACAACAGCTAAATATAATTAAAATTGAAATATATTTATGCAAATATTTGGTTGGGATTACAGTTAATCCCGGAGCAATGTTCTTGATCTGCGCTTTAAATGTCTCTTTGGGGTTTTTATGAACACACAGTCGCAGAGAGACGGGAGGTTTCTTTGTTTTTTTCCAACTGTTTCATCGCAGCCGTGCGTCGTGCTCCCACTTTGAGCCGTGAGGTTAGTCATTGTATGCAGGGCGGCATCCTTTGCCTTACAAGCAGCCGCGGTAATTTCTCAGTCTGATGGGGCCCAGTGCACGTACAACAACAAGCTCCATTTGTGTGCCTTCACTCGGGTCCGCGCTTGACCTTCCTGAACGGGCGCAGTGACTAAAAACCCTTTTAATGTAACCCCGCAGAAGTGTGGAGGAGAGCTGCAGCCCTCCTCGGGTAACAGTTTAAGACCTATAAACTCTGTAAAGGGATACTTCAACTCGAGAACTCACATTTCTTCATGATGCCCTGCCTGCTGTGGAACGTCTGAGTTCATGATGCGCATTTATATCGAGGGAGGAGCAAGCAGGGAATGAAAATGCAAAACCAATGACCTCTGCAAAGTTACACACCGCACAAACTTCAGATGATCTGCTCCGACAACGTGATGCTACAGTTAATCAAACCCATTAGACTAAAAATCTGATCAATGTGAAACTACGTGTGTGCTACAAAAATAACAGACTTTGGTGTAAAGTGCAGCTTCAGCGTCGAATGTAAACTGTCCTGACAGTGCTGACCTTTCTGGAAAAACAAACTGGAGAGTCCAAAATGGAGGACGCCCTCTCCAAAACACAGCTGCCACTCAGTTGGCAGTTAGCCATCAGACACAAGGGCGTGGTACGAGCAGTAACCTTTAAATTAACTGTTAAATGCAGCATGAATCAATACTTTTACATCAAGAATTAGTAAAAGGACCAAGCATCACACACAAGGCAGAAACTAGCTTGTGAACATAAGGTACCGTTATTTAACTAAAGAGACATTTCCCGAGAGATGGTGGAGACCCAAACAAAGCAAAAAGCAGAGTGAATAATAGACTTTTAGAACTTATCAGCAGCGTTAACGTTATATCCAGTTTCAAATTTACCATTATCCGACAATGTGGAATATTTGTCTTGGGCTCTTCACCCAAGCTGCAGCCATACAAATACATATGCACTTGCACAAATCCAAATTATGCAACAAACATCATCGCAAATACCCTAAAGATGTGTTAATACATAAGATGGTACCATATTGTGTGCACCTGTCCATATTGCAAATAAATGTACATAATCACACAAATACATGTGCATAAAGTAACCATATAACACAGCTTTTAGTGCAACCTGTGACACAACATACATCGTTGTTCTGATTTATTCCCCATGAACTTTCTCTTCACAGGATTTCTAACCACAATTTATTAGTCATGTGTATTTGTATCCTGAACCGTTTAGTTTTATTAATTATTGGCTATACAAAACAAACTGAAAAAATGCTCTAAAGAAGGGACAAGGGAAAATATCTATAGAATGAGGTCTGCAGAATAGAGGTCAGCAGTAGTCACTCGTGGAAACATTTAACAGACCAAGTGGTACTTTGGTAAAATTGTATTTACGAGTTAAGGTCAAATGAACAATATCCAATACAACAAATGGTACACAGGTGTGTGACAGGTACACAAAGAAAAACTACAAACAAGATGGCAGAATGGCGGCTGGGACTGTTTGGCTGCTGTGTTTCTTGGTTAAGGCCAGTTGGTGTCAGGTGTTAAAAAGACAGTAACAACTGTATGTACAAGGAAGATGGAACCTACTAACATGAACTTATCCAGACGTCAATAAAGTTTAATAAATACTAACCAAAGTCAATAACAGACACTGACAAAGTTAAACTGTGCTTGGTTGCACTCTACAAGGTTGCATTACCAATTCCATAGAGGAAGAGGAAGATGCTTTGTAAAATTCTGCGTTTTTCTGCAAAATCATCCGTCAAAACTTTGTGTCATAGCCGCCGGTGGTAAGTTCAAACTTGTTCACTTGTGGTTCACCTGCAGGCGGAGCAGAGTTGTGGAGGAGCGCTCTGAGCAGGCCTGCAGGGAGGTCAGCCGCTCCGCTAGTGAAGAGCAGAGAGAGTCGAGTGAGTCTCCATCACCAGGAGAATCAGAGGCTCAGGACAGAGATAGCTGGGGGGTTTATTGGTGGCGTCTAACTATCTCGTGGTCGGGTACATGGGCAGAGCTCCCAACCTGGGCTGCGTTCAACGCCAACAAAACTAGGCAAAACTTTAATATATACATGCAAACAGTTATGATACACAAGATATTTTTGGAAGTCTCGAAAGTAGATGACTTGGTTACGATGTTACAGTCTTTGCCGTCAGTTGTCATCTGGAGTAGCAGAAAACATCAAAATCACGTGAAAGGAGAATGCGGGAAACTTTTAAAAACACAAAAACATAAATTTATGGAAATCCACACACACAAAAACCACTATACAGTTATTAGTTCATTGTGCTGATTAATGTTATTATAAAATACTTGCGACAAACTTGTCTCCTAACATCTTCACGTAAATTGATTAATTGTTTCACCATCTCTTAAGTTTTTTAAAGAATTTAAGACAACTGAGGTGGAAAAGTTGCAGAGTTAAAGCCTTGTTTGCATGCACGCACACACACACAAACACACAAACACACACACACACACACACACACACACGTGCCATCATTCAAATGCCTAACAGTCATTAACTTGCAAACCTGGAGAGAGCAGCAGCGCAGGTCTGGAGTTATAACGTCTGCAGTGAAGAATATGAAACCCGTACACCTGCCGTCACTGATGGAAAACACACGTCCTCCCCCGACACCGACTCTCATCAAACCCTTCCCACACTGCATCACTCATCTTCGAGTAATTCAGTTTTAATTTATTCTGTCTCAATGTAAATGTGGTGTAATTTAGAGGTTCAGACCATGTGGGAAGCTTTTTACAGCTCACTCCAACCTGTTGTGCATTGACGCAGGTCGATTTTTGGAGACATAGGACACATCGATTCTGGTTTCACTCTATTGAGATATAAAGCGGATTGATATGATACAATTTATACTCACCCAAATCAAGCTCTGTGAATGGAGCAGCGTCCCTGTAGAGGAGTTCGGTAGCCAAGAGAAACAAGCAGTCAGATGCTGATGATGGAATCTTTATACAGGAATTAACATTGATTTTATGTGAAAGATGGACGACACGTCGGCAGTAAAAACCTTATGGACTGTAGCACGAGCATGTGGGGGTGCAACAGCGTGAGCGACCACGCAGCACAAACCAAGTTATAACGAGAAGAGTATAATAAATTTGGGTTCATTATGAAACTGTGTTGGGACACAAAAAAGAATGGGCCGCCACAGTTTTGATGATTAATGGAAAACACTGGTATTGTGGCATCGTTTTTGGATAGTGGGAGGAAGTGATATCCATCTCTATAGACTATTACAGTTAAAATTGCAAGTATACAACTGCTCATAGATCACATTTAAAAGAGAAGCTGCCTGGAGACTGTGACATCACAGCTGCGAAACCTGTACTTCTACCTTAAAAATACATATTTCACTTGTATAATGATGAAAAAATGAAAACAAGTAGGAGAACTAATACATTTGACTGAGCTTCCTGCTAAATGAGACAGAATTACAGTTAAGATTTAAATCACTCACTCAACATATTTATCCTTTCTCTCTCTTTCTCTCTCCCCCAAGGAAAGCTTGCTGGCCTTTCGATCAGAAAGGAATGTGACGCTGAACGCCAGAGACGAGCGCGGCCAGCTGACCGGCCAGCTCACAGTGGGTGAGTCCACTGTACACCAAACAGGAAGTCAACACTCGCCTGGACCCAGTTTAAACTCTGGAGCAGAGCATTTTTTTTGACTCACTGTCATTTGGGGCACAGGTTTATTTACTATTTAAAAATGTTACATTAATCCAGTCCTGCCTGTAAATGACCTGATCAATCCTATTTATTACCCATTTGAATCCACTGTATTAGCACAAGCATTTAAATTCTCTGTAATCCTCTCTGTGCTGGTAAAATACGCTGTGTAGACTTTTACACTAACCTTTGGTACACTCATTGAAAGGGCAATGGATTCTTCTTATTATCGTTAAGTTTAAACATCAGTCAGACCGAATTACCGCAGTCGTTTGCATGATTAATGACCACTGGAGAGCAGATGACCTGCTTATTAACGGGAACAGCCATCGATCTGAGCCGACATAAGTTGAGGGTTTGACGCTGATTTGACGAGACTGATGATGTGACACGTCTCGGTCACGCTCCGGCCTTCCTCCAGAAACCAGCAGCCCCCCCCGCTTCTGAAACGAGTGCATTTTATCTGGAATGAGATGAAACTCGGTCGAGAATAATTAACTTGCCGAGCCGTCACAGCCTGTGGATTAATGGTCGAGAGAGGAGGAGGAGGAGGAGGGAGGAGTTTAAAGTTACTGCGTGCACATCTGGAAAAACACAGAGAAAAAGTCACGTGACCAAGAATTAATATTCCTCCGCAGTAGAGGAGCTTACTGATTTGTCTCCATTTGGAGTAAAGGCATGGCTGATCCAGCTTTGTTGGGCACTTTCCATTTGCAGAGCAAACACTTAAAAGTTTTTTCACAGCGTTAATAGTCTTACTTTCCCAGACTGAGTTTCCTGAGGCCGATGTTTCTTTTAAACAGCGTCATTAACAACTATTAACTTTAGAATTTTCAGATTAATCAAACTTTGTAGGTGTAGATCTGTCCTCTAATGCTGATGAATTATAAAAACTAAAAAGTTAGTTAAGTCTGGGAAGCATTCGTGGAATATTTAACATTTTGTAATGGCAAAAATTATAAATATATATCTTTGAGAAGCAGAGAGGAGTTTGTAGGAGTTTTAATCGATATCAGAAGTTTCAGTCTGTTAACATCTCTCTGCAGGACCTGAGGCTGTGGAGGCCCAGTGTCAGAGGCTGGAGGTGCGAAGTCCAGATGGAGGAAGACTCCTGTTCACTGCAGACGAAGAGGAGATCATCATGACAACAGAGAAGTTCACCGTCACAGGTCAAATGTGCCTCAATTTATCCAGATGCATGTATAATCAGATCTTAAAGGCAAAGAAAGACATTTTGAAGACGTTTCTTACCTAGCGTCTAAATTTCGTGAATTCTAAAAGTCTGTTTTACCGTCAGGCTCCGAAGGCGCCGTGTTCGGACATTCAGTAGAAACTCCTCTGATCCAGGCGAGGGCGTCCGAAGACCTGAGGTGAGTCCACGAGATTCATTAAAGCTCAATGTCACATGTTCATATCCTCTGGATGCCTCGTTATCACACAAATTCAAAAACAAGATTTCACCATTATATTAATTTCACGGCCCAGGGGCGAGCTAATTTGTTGGTTATTCTCTACAGAGGCGGGGAATTGATTAAAGTGTGGAGGGAGCGTGGAGACGCTGGCTGGCGCTTATTAGACTGGTACACTGCTGTGCATGTGATCCTCGGCTCGTGCACGCTCCGCCCCGAGGCCGCGAGCGCGCCCGTCGCTCCATTAACGAGCTCTAACGAGTGCGGTTTGTTGTCCACCTGACTGGTCCATGGGGGGGAGGGGCCCGGATCAAAGTTGGCAGAAAAAGCAGTGTTCTGGCAGCTAATTCCTCCAGAGTGAGAGGAATACTGATGAGGTTCACTTTAAAAACACACACACACTCACATACACTCACTCACACAGCTCGGTGGTCACCATCTGCTATGTGTTCAAAATCTTAATGAGGAGCAGCCCAACAGTTGAGAAAAGGAGAACAGCAACTTGACTTTTACTCAGGACGGGATTCAGATTTTCTTCCGTTCAAATAAAAGAGATATTTCTCTTGAATTCCATTCAAATATTGTCAACGTTTGATTCACTTAAAAAACATATTGCATTGATAGTTTTGTCCAAATATCACATGTTTCTGCATGATTGAAAGGTTTTGCACACCAGCAGGAAAAAACATTATCCAATTATTGTATACATATTTTTTTACTTGATCATGATAGTGTTGAGTACATTGTTTAAACTAAATATAAAATGACTTGAGAAAAGAAGATTAGGGGAAAGTTTGAAGTCATATATTGTTATCAGCATTTATATTTGCACATTATCACACATGGGCTGAAAGTGAAAAACATAGATGGGTAAATAACTCAGGAAACAGACAAAGGTGAATCTCATGAAAGTCAACGCAGGAACAGGAAGTGATGTGCGCTGAAACACAGGTGACTACATAATAAAACAGGAAGTTAATATGTCAACGTACAAATAACTGAGAATTTTATAATAATACAGAAAACCATATCAAGGGAAATAAGATTCCATATCCTTTAATAACAATATCAAAAATCCATATTGGTTTCATTGAAATGATTATCTTCAATATGTAAATGTGTATTCATTACCCCCCCCCCGCTCTCTTTGAGTATGGCAGGTTTTAAGTTAAGTCTGAGTAGAACCAGTGATGACTCACTCGTCCTGCACTGCTTCTTTTTCATCATACACGCCCACACAGTAAATTATCAGTCTGTTGATTAATCGTTCGTGTGTAAATCTTATTTATCATGGGATATGATGACATCACACCGTATAATTACCGCAACACGTTCAGAAAAATGTATTCGCTGAAATAAAAATTCTCTGACACGCACACACACCCATAAATAGTGAATGAACTCTTTGACGGGATTTTCTTTTCCATGTTTTTAAAACAGTGCAGCTTCTTCTCAAAGTCCAACATTCGTGTTAAAAGTAGCTTATGCATTTCATGTTTTTTTTTGTATTGTTTGTTTGTGTGACTCTTGGACTTTCCATCTATATTCATGAGTTTCTCTCTCTCTCTCTCTCTCTCTCTCTCTCTCTCTCTACACAACATCACAGTCTTTGTGTGTCATTTCTCTTTTAAACCCAGCGGTGATCAGGGAGAGAAGAGCAGAGACACAATCAGAGAAACCACCTGAGATCTCCTCCTCTGAAAACACCTGTTCTCTCTCTCTCTCTCTCTCTCTCCCCGATGACTTTGTGTGTGTGTGTACGCTCACTCTCAACTCTGTCTTCATTTATCATCGTCACGCTGCTTCTGAATTATTGAATCTCCCCTGCGAATAATAATAAGCCCATTGGCATTCATTTGCATATTTAGTGTAAAAGAATGCCAGTATATTTCAAAGTTTCAAATGTTTTTTTCACCACTCCCAGTTCATCGTATTAATCGTTTCTATGAGCAAACAACTAGAAAAGAAGTTTGATGACATGTGGCGCTGAGCTGTGATGAAGAAGAGAAGCTCTGCACCTTCACCTCGTAATCACCTCTGTGGCTTCACTCTCAAAGCTTCCCCCGTTGGAGTCTGAGGACGGAAACGGAATCGCAGAAAAAATCTGGGGACTGGAGATGAAAATATTTATGTTAATTACATAATCAGATCATTCTGCAGCTAATTTGAGACGACTGTGCTCTGATTCCTGACGGGCGGAGCAAAGCCGGGGGATGAATGCTGTGATCTCTGCTGTGATGCTGCTGTCGTGCTGATTGTTCCCTTTCACAGGGACGTGTCTGTTCTATTAGTGATCAACGCACCAAATAGTCTCCAGGTCTCATCTGTGTCAAGAACAGACTGTTTATGTTTGGAGAATCTGCAGTGAGACGAGACAGGATGTGAAGCCTCTTTCGGTTTCTGGCATTTTCTGCCCCATTATCTGAAAAAGGCCGGAAAATAAACGTTTTACCATCTTTGCATTTTATTTTCTATGCAACTTCTCAGGGACTGAGGCTCGGCTGCTCTCCAGCTTCGAGGTGTGTTTGCAGAGTTGGTCGACCGAGCAGCGTTTTCAGCCGCAGCACGTGTCCGGGGCAGAGTGACAGGTTCATTAAAGAGATAAAGGCGGCGGAGAACAACTCCTCTCGGTTCCACTTAGCTCCGCTCAGACTTTGTTCTACCAGCACTTTGTTGGGATTAAGATGTAGTGCAGCAGGAGTGTGTGTGTGTGTTTTTTTTTCTAGTTATCACTGCAGTGGAGGAATGTGATGTTTCTTTGTTGTTGCATCGACCGTTTTCTGAGAGGAAAGTTTGGAGAGCAGAAAATTTCACCTTGTTATACAGATAAGAGCTAATATGGAGTTTTGAGGTCAATTCCAATACTGATATAACGGAGGGAAACATTTCAGATATTGATCTATAGGGTTAGGCCGATCTATGTATACAGAAACCAATGATTGCAAAGATGCTGTTATCAAACCCTTATGACAATATACAGAGCTGTTATATTGTACAATTGAAATATCGGGCTCTAAAACAGATGCAGTGATTTGTTTTAGTAGTTTTTCCTCCCTCTAGTCGAGTATTAAGGAAGATGGGTTGTGCACCTTGTACAGATTATGCAGCCCTATAAGGTTAACTATGGGCTGTACAAACACTCCAGTCCATTGCAGGTGAAACGACCTCTGAGATCATCGCCTCGATCTGTTCTTACATCTTCCGAACCGAGACTTCGAAAGCTTCTCCTTCCCTGAAGGCGATTTAGTGATCAGCAAGAAAGAAATAATATTAACCTCTCATGCTATCAAACTGTTAAATGCTCATGATGAGTCAGCGGAGGATGTGTCTCGCATAGTAAACCGATGAGGGTTATGCAAATTTGGACGTTTTCATTTTACATGAGCGTGCATGTCGGATCCAAGAACATTTGTGTGTATTTTATGAGTTGCCTGTATCTTCGGTTTTAGGTTTATGTGAGTTATGGGATGTTTTGTTTCACCTCTTTGCAAGATGAAGTCAATGTTGAGGTCTGCAGGCATTTGATGCTGGTTCTGCTGATCTGAGATTGTGCAGATCAGAAATGTAAATGTCGGAAACATTCAGGTGAGGTGTAATGTCTGGAAGCCTCTATCGCCAAAAGCGTGCAAATCCCGTCTTTCCGATTCGACAACTTCGCGTCCCACAGCTACACTCTGTTGTAGTGACCCGAAAGCTGAGATAGTAAATTGGGGTGCTTGCACAAGAGATAAGTGTGTGTTTGTTCCGATCTTCCCCCGTGATACGCCTCATGGCAACCTGTCCAGGGTGTGTGGATAATGGATGGACGGTTGTTTAGATCCCTCAGCATCCGGCTCTTTTCGTGTCGCCCGTGTCTGGTAGTTTTGTAAAGTTTTAAAGTTTCACCTTTATGAAGCCCCCCTCCCCCGAACGCACAGAGCTGATTCGCTCTATTCTAATAAATCTCATCCACTCAGACATCAGCTCCGGCCATCAGCACATTTGGTCCAGAGCCGCTCTTTCCTGCGTTCCTCTGTGATACTGTGACCTTTCTGCCCATGTAAATGTCATCCGAGAAAAGCTGGACAGATTGTTCATGGTCGTAAACAGCCTTTATGACTGCAAATACCACACAGGTTATCTGTAGCAAGGCTTTTTTCCTGGACGGAGCCAGAAAGCCCCTATAATACTCAAGAAGCTTCTCGGCGCTGGGGAGGACGGAGCTTGATCTGAATGTTTCTGGACATGGTGACATTTTAAAACAACTAAATTAGCTCCACTCATTAACACTAGAATCTAAATTGTATGCAAATGAACGGAGATTACATGATGAGCGTGACTATATTCACTGTAGATTCCTTTACTTTCTTCTGAGCAATGCAACACTTAATATTGCATTTAAACTAATTGACACAGAAGGAAAAGAGGGAATTTATCGCAAAAATAAGAAATATGAATCTAAGAATGTGACAAAATCCTGAACATTGTAGGTCAATCTGATCTATATAGTAACCATTATTTTCATATAACTGTGAAATAAAAAATCTATTCAAGGAAGCACACACATGCTCCTGATATCAAGAATGAGTTATCTTATTACATTGAAAGCAGTTATCAGGAATATTGGGATTCAAATGGTGTCATTTAACATTTAATATCAAATCCTGAGCAGCCACTGAGGGTTTTTTAAATGACATCTCATTAGTAGTAAAGGTTACTGGTTTTATCAATCAGCAGTGAGGTGTATAATGGGACTTCCCACTGCTGTTATAGATAAAGCCCGGCAAACAAGACCGTAAACCCCTATCCACATGAAACTGGAAACAGTCTGAGTTCGTTATAAAAACCCAGGAGACTTTTCTTTTAATTCTTTTATTTTTGGACTGTGTCTGAAACAAGCACTCGGGGAAATTGAGTCCTTTGTCTTCTGGCGGTTTCACCAGACTGCTCAGTGACCTTGTCGGGACAAGTCGATCCAGAGTCCAGGTCCTGATGAGGGAAAACCTCAGAGCTGAGGTCCTGGCGGATGTGAGGGGGAGGTTCTGGGTGAACGTGTGTTTAGAAGACAATGCAATGTCCCCAGAAGGACGTCAAACATCACCTTTAACTCACTTCTCATCACTCTGTGTTTTAATCTGCTCTGTTAATGACTCGTCAATCCGAGTCACAGCTAATCAGTGGGAGCTTGAGAAATAATTGTGGCAATAATTGAAACGCACGAAGCCGAGGATAACAGGTTTCTCACTAACGAGCACAGATTCAGTGGAATGAAATATCGGGTTGTGTCACTTCGGGAGAGTTCACTCGGTTCACGATGCGATAAATAATCAGAAACCTCAACCTGCTGATTCCACAATTGTCATGGCAACAACGTTCATAGTATCACTTCCTCCTTGACAAAATTGAAGACAAATTAAAAGCTCTGAAATGCTTCGTTCAAGCTGAATAAGACCTTATATTTGATATTGAATGATAAATCTTCATTGTGAATAAACCAGGTAGGATGAAACGCAAAATTGTCTTACAGCACTCAACACAACATACAGCACAAAGGCAAAAACGAAGGGACAGATTGTTGTAGAACTGTTTGAGGAGGACTCACTAATGAGGAGGAATCATTCTCAAGTAGCTCCAGGACAAGGCAGGTGTAGAACGGGCAATAAAATGCGCTGATGAAGTTATGAGCAAAGAAAAATAAGCATCAATTTCGTATCTTCTCAATATTTGAACAGCTTTTAAGGAGAAAATGGTAAAATAACGACTTGAGGCAGAATCCACTGACTTCCAGCGAGTGTAGGGCACAACCAGGCCCAGGTCAAATGCACATTTCACAGATCCTCTCCAAACTGTATTGACTGAAAGCCGATTTAAAGTCAAAGAGGCTTTTCAAATGCAGATGAAATTCATTTGCTTTTTCTCTTTTACTCTTTTCCTTTTATTCCCCCTCTCCCCCTCCCATCCCCTATTCCACTGGCGCATAATCCGAAAATGTGTGTCACTTTCAGTGGGGTGCGGAGATTTGAGCGATTTCTAGACGTCTCCTTAAAGTCTCCCATTTAAAATTCATTGAAAAACAGATTTGGGGGAAGATGGAGATGGTGGTGGCGGCGGTGGAGGTGTGGGGGGGGGGAGAAAATCAATTTGAAACGGTTATGAGTTATGAAAACAAATTCCACATTGATTGGCTCCCTCACTTATCTTTCCCCGTGTAAACAAATGGTCCATGGGAAGAAAATGCAAATTGCATTAGCCTCAGTGCCGCTGAAGGTCAAAATCAGCTGATACAATTATGGGCTGTTTAGGAGCAGCGCTGGATTAGCATAATGAGAGGAGCTGCTTCAACATGAAAAAGCACCGTTGATATTCCACAGGTGAGGAAATCATTGGTGTAACCCGGCACCTAAAAATACATTTATGCATCAGGAGCTAAGCAGAAATAATAGAAAGCTGCTTTGTCTTTCAAATATGAGACATTTATCACAAGCCGCCTGAAACCAGTGATTACACAAGGATGCTCATGAACTGTGAGCTGATCGATCAATTCAACCCTCGGACGCAACTTGTTTCCGCGGCTATTAAATCACTCGGAAAGTTGTATCAATGCAAAACGTCCCGGGAGAATAAACAGAGTAAATTGATGGGTTCTCGCACGATATCTCTAAGACGTCCTCTTTCTGTTTCTCTGCTCGTCAGATTGGAGTCTCCAACGCGGACTCTGACCATGGAGGCTCCCCGGGGGGTCGAGGCGAGCGCCGCCAAGGGCCCGCTGAAGGTCAGCAGTCGAAAGGACCTGATGCTGGAGTCAACAGAGGGCGAGGTGAGGAGGAACGCAAAATACACTGGGAGACTGAAATTCTCTTTTTCGTTCCCTTGGTGATATTTATCCACTGGAATTTTCTTATTTATTTATCTGACATTGTTTATTACCTTTTAGTTCATGTCCTTAAGGTTGTGGTGCAAGAATAGAGAAATACTCACATTTTTTCAGAGACGTGATGATTCAGACAAATGATCACTATAGCTTAAGGTACTGTAGCCGAGACATCTCACCCAAGCACATTTACGTAAAACAAAAATGAAAAAACGTCACAACGCGAATGCACAGATTGTAAATAAAGATAGACGACAAAACCTCCCTCTTACGGGTGCCGCCATCTTTTACTTCTGATGTGGAGACCCTAAACCTCAGGTGACTGACAGGGGCCTCAGACCAGCAGCAGCACGGCTTAGAAAATTAACAACTTTGTGGACTAAATAAAAAATATTTGACAGCGAGATGGAGGATTCACGGTATTTCACTGCACTGTCACATTGTCTTCACTGATTGCTCTGCAGTCTCCTCTGACGTTATTTAAATGACCTCCGGTTCGTCTCTGGTGTTTTCTCCTCTTCCAGATTCTTCTAGACGCCAACACCGTGCAGCTGGGCAGCCTCCCACTCGGCGTCTACACGGCGTCTCCCAGTCAGGCGGCCCACGAGCAGGCCGTGTACGAGGTGTGCGTCTGCCCCAGCGGCAAGCTCTACCTCTCTCCCGCCGAGAGCAGCTCCACCTGCCAGGCCATGAGCAACATCTGCCTCTGGAGCTGACCTGGGATCGAAAAGAGACGCCGCTCACATCTGCCCCGGAGCAGCTGAGGTCGAGACTCATTCGACGCGATGCTCAAAGTCTTCAGCGTCTGGGCTGCTCGGATTATTTCGGAGGCGTCCGACACCGGCGGGGGTCGACTGGAAGGTCAGGGCTCACAGCTGGTGGAAGGAACTGCAGACGGAGCATCTCTCTGGAATCAGGAATATCTCAAACATTTCTACTACCTTCTATTACAGTCAGAGGACACGTCTTTTATTTTTCTACTCTTAAGTTCTTCGGTCTTTGGGATTCAGAGAGAACAAGGAAAAGACAAAACACAGGTGCCTTCCGCTGTGAAAGAACTCAATGTTGAACCCGTCTGTGTCAAAGGTTATAGAAGATGGTAGAAAGTGAAGTAAGCACAATTCTCTCTATTTTGAACTTTCTTGGAAGACGTTTTACATTTATCCACGGTGTTAGTTTTTTAAATGAAACTTGTTCGTATGTGATGCATTAAAACCAACCTTGATAAAGACAAGTGAAATGACAACAACGTGGTTGTTTTGAAGGTTCAAGTCCTAAAAACTCCTTTGGGGCCAAATTGAAGAAATTCTAAATATGATGACTTTATTCTTGTATTATTATGTCCTTATTCTCCAAATCTCCATTTTCTGTTTCCCTTGAGTGGCCCTAACATGCATGAGAAAATTTGGGAAGCAAAAACACATTTCTCAATGTCCTTTGTATCACATGATCCTCATCATCGTATTGGAGTTTGTTAAATTTCTTGTGGAATTATAAATGTTAAACTTTCCTGCTTTCCAACCCCTCTTCTCGTTCTTTTAAAGTTGTGCTGCCAGTTCATTCTTGACCTTGAAAACAGTAGTTAAGAAAATTTCACCATAAGCTGCCTACAGTAGCTTTTTGATCGTATTACATCATCTTCAACAGAAGGGAGACGTCTTTAATCTACAGCTACAGATCCAGGACAACAGGGAACCTCCATCTACATACAGATTTAATACTCATCTAAGATTGAAGAAATATTTCTGGATGTTAAAACCCCCAACCAATGTGTGAACTCCCTGAGGCGGCGGCCCTCAGTGGGGGTGTGACACTGGAGCCTGGCTGACCTTGGCTCCGCAGGCGAGGGCGGGGGCAGGCCGCCACGTGTCAGCGGGTCTGCTGGAGAGCAAGGTCTCGCTCCACGCCACTTCCTCATCCTCCATCATCGGCCTCTGGCAGCTTGTTTGGTGAGAGCCACCCTGGCATTCTAACAAGAGCTTAGCTGCTCTGTGTGTGTGACTGTCTCTGATCCCCACACAATGTGCTGCTCAAATCCAAGCAATTTTACCTTCTAAATGATTTACTCTAATATGGAAATGGGACAGTGGTTTGACCATGCATGACAGAAAGACACTGACATCACTCACACACGGCTTGGTGTGATTGGCTGATGTGAATGTGACACGTGTGTCAGGAGAAAAGCAAAGTTATATCTCAAATAATTAAAACAGACGCTGGTTGTAGAGTCTGGAGCTTTTGGACTGAGTGAACTGGGTCCAAGAGTTTTATTTTGAAACCAGATTTGAACCAAAGAGTCAAACAGATGACAGCTGGAAAGCAAAAGAGAGTCTATATCCCTGAGTCGACCAAAAGCTCGGGCAGCGATCTAATGCTGGGAGCTGAGAAAACCACTGTAATACAGATGCCGCCATTTTGCAATTTTCATTTGGAGACGGACGCACTTGCTCAACCAATCACGAGTCAGTCTGGGCTGTCAATCGTGACGTCTCAACCTGTTTTTATATCATCAAATAACTTATTCTAACCAAATTTAGTGGAAAAATGAACACTTGAAGAAACAAGACAGCATTTACAATAAAGCAATAAAACACTGCGGTTATAAAAAAATAGGTATTAAAATGGTTTAGTAGGATCAATCAAACATTCTCTGATTCGAGCCACAATCAGTTTATAATATATTGATTATCAAAATCATTGATTGATTTTCTGCCGCTCCGTCGTTTCGCCACTAAATTAAATGAGTTCATCGAGGTTGTGAAGCACAGTAAAAAAAAGAAAAAAGACACGAGTTCATTACTCAAACTGAAACACGCCAGGTGATGTAAATCACCTGTCATCAAACCAAGCCCAGACCCATCTATATTCTCCTCAACTGAATTTTTGAGTTTAAAGACCAAAAAAATAATATTTTATGATAAAATAATTAAAATGTAAGAAAAGAAATTGGTTTTCTTAAAGATTGTTAACAAAAAATAGCCAATAAAAACCTGAAATGGTAGAAATAATGACACGAACCTGCTTCCTACACATTCTATCTCCCTCGACATTTCATTATCTGTCTCCTTCCCTGTAATGTTGACTTGCATCTTGCCTCAGCGTTCCCGGCTGCAGGCTGAACCAAGTATTTTCTTCCCTGAGCAGAGCTGGAAGGAGCAGACATTATGGAGCCTGCTGCTGCTGCACATCACAATTCCTCTGCTCTTAATTAAGCCCAAAGTTGCCATAAAATACAAAAATATCTGATCAGTGATGCAGGAGCAACTGTAGATTTCCTTTTTGCTTTTTGCATTTTAATGTCTTGCTCAGCAGCAGCAGCGAATCCTTCCAGGGGGAAGTGACCAAGAGTTATGAACGTGTGACGCCAGCTGATGAAGAATTAGAGCTGCTGGTGTTTGTGCTGACTCAGAATCTGACTTTCAAATGACATCAGTTTCTGTCGTTTACACAGCGGAGCCGCAGAGTCAGAACGAGGCCGGAGAAAAGTCACAGAATCTACTGAGAGTTTCTCTGCACATATTTACGACTTGTGCAACATCTAATCTCAGGCAGTGGGCAGGCGAAAGATGCAATAGACATGTAGAAAAAATGTAATAAATGCACATAAGAGACATGACATCAATTTCCTTTCGAATTTCTGATCATTTTGAAAATAATTGTGGTTCCACCGGGCATTTTCACTTTTCATTCAGATTTGGAAACAGCTGTGTGAAATTGTAGTGAAAACCATTGTTCTCTTACTCTCTTATTCCAGCTGCTGCAGATGTGCACCAAGTCCTTCTCAGGACTTCAGCCTCGGCATGTGGGAGGATTGTCTATGATATCATAAAGTTATACTAACATTAAGTTATTTCAAAGAATCTAAATCAACACAACCCAGTTCTCTGCAGATCAAATGCTTTGCGTGTGCTGCCATCTAGTGGCAAAATACCAGAAGTTCACAAGTACACCAGTCTGCCATATATGCATTAAACAAATTCGTCAGATAAAATATGTATACTTTGTTTACATGCTGTGTTTTAATAAAGAGACAAGATCTTTGAATATGGAAGACTCTTTAATTCTTGACTTGAGACCAAACCCTTAAAATGAATGAATTAGTGAATCTGCATAAAAGAACTCATGCCGCCTCATGACGATAAACAGGAACGTTAAAGTCATCTCCTGAATGACCTATGAGGAATTAAACATTTACCAAGTGGGCAACAAAATAGTCCCTGGTGTGTTACCGACAATTGTTATTTTTTTTTGAAAGAAAGAATAATAAGTGAATACAGTTCATTCAGATACTGGCTGTAAATAAGCTCCCGACACCAATACCTTTGTTTTTTTTCTGGATCAGTGTGTATATAAATGATTTACAAAAACAATTTCTTTAAAGCATGTGACAAAGTTGATACTTAGAGATCAAGAACTTAAGACATTCATTTGACACTGTCCATTTAGCACTCAAACATTGTGCAATACATTTTGAACACAGGAATCTGTCGGAAATATGATAATCCCAGTTTAGAAAATAAAACACTATATGTAAATTATCAAATCAGATATTCCTCCTTCCCTTTTACTGACATTTAAACTTTCTTTTCTTTTTTTTTAAATCAGCATCTTGTCAGATATCTTATTACTTCTGTTCCAAAAATATATATAAAAGATAATCACGGATTAAGATAAGTAGTCATGAACAAATAAATTCCTTCTTTAAAAATCTCTTCTAATAAGTGTTGGTTTCTGTGGTTACCTAAAAACAAATACTTCTTCAAGAGGCAGTAAAAGCCTTAAAACTCTGTACGAGTGATTCAGATTATATTCAGCGATGCTATAGATCTCATGTCCCGTCAGTTCTTCTCGTCGTCTTTGTGCTCAGGGACGGGCCGGTGAGGGTAAACAGGTCGTGGGCTTCCATAAACATTAAGCCTGCAAAGGATTATGAGGTTTTAGGTCAGAATTAAAAAACAACAGCAGGTAATCTTTAATTATCACTGGGAGTCTGCAGATATCAACAAGCGGAATTGGAAGGAATATGGATAAAGTCCCAGAATGACTTACACTTCCTCATAATTGAAGATAAGCTGAAATAAATAAATGTTAACGTAATTGATCTAAATGGTTCGGTAGGTTTTTTGCAATCCTTTTAACAAACCTACATGATGGGAGGACTAACATCTCAGAGCAGTGACTAACCATCTCCCATCACTTCCAGTCATTACACCGGGCTAACGGCGGCCTTCTCCTGATACCCAGAAGGTGTGAGCAATATCAATTCCAAAGACATGGAAATCAGATGAGTTATTCTTTTCAAACTGAACGTTATATGAAGCACTCACCTCGAATTTTCATTCTGAAAGCCATCAGATTTGAGGGCAGATCTTGAAATCCCCATGAACGGAGGAATCCTGTCTGGGTATCTCACAGCGATCTTCATCCCATCCAGATCATAGCCCTGAAGACACAAACAAATATTATCTACATTTATCTACAGGAGAATGTACTCCTGTAGGTTAGATGGAGCCTGAGGTTGTATTTCTTATGGATGTACGAACGCATCGGGAAGAAGGCAATAATTTATTATTCTCTTCTTGGGTCTGCAAATATGTTTTTCAGGAAGTACTTACATGAAAGCGTCGGATCGCCTCATCACAATGCTCCCGTTTGGTAAAGTTTACGAAGGCACAGCGTTTTTGAGCCAGAACCTTCACACTATAGACAAATCCAGCTCTGCAGAACACAATAGGACAGCTGTAATACTATGCAACTGCAGTGTGTGTGGACACAACACTTAAACACTTAGTTCAATTGTAGAAATACGAAAGGTAAAAAAGAACGTACTTGTTAAACACGTTGGTTATCACAGAGTCGGGTACTGGATAAGTCAAGTTTCCAACCCAAACTGGAAACAGCTCCCTGTTGAAGGAAAAACATCACAACACATTAGAAAGAAAGTGAAGGGGACAGACCTACGCCGAGATCCCATTATTGATCCTCTTATGTTATGAGAAGTCGTTATATTCATAACACCATCATTCATAAGAGTTTGGAGTTCATGAACACGTCAAATGATTTTCTGCTCCATGAGAATATACTGTCTCGTTAGAGGCAAAGAAAGAACAACAATCATTTATCTTCTGAATAGTGTTAAATTAAGATCCTCATGAGATTTGAATCAAGAATCTTCCAATTAACCTTAGATTACACTCGCTGAGACAGTATCTATAACGTCGATTTTTTTAAGAGTAAAGTATTACGATTTTATGTTTTGGGATTTATGGTGAATATCCCACACAACAGACTGTGAGAAATAATATGGAGACTTTCAATCATTTGACTTAGTTTCATCAATAAAATGTTTCGAACCTTTGATTAAATAAAACATTTTACTGCAGCGAGTGGATATATACTCACGTTGGTGGTCGACTGTTTTCATGGCTGAGCTTCGTGGCCTGGTGAGGAACTGGTTTGTATTGACTCTGGATGTTTGACATATTCTGAACTGGGCCTATGGGTTTGTTATTCAGTGCGTTGTGGGACTGAGGAGGATAAGCAGCCACTGCAGGGTGTGGTTTGGCTGAAAGGACTGGAGACACTCCGGTGATGTTCATGACTTGAGCCGCCGGTAAAGTGGCACTTGGAAAAGCTCCTAAACACAAGATCCATGTTTACAATTGGTTTATTGTACAAACACACACCGACACTGTAAGTAACTAACAAAATGTGGGTTCATCGGGAGAGACACACTCACCTGGACGATGGTTTAAGTTAGACAGAACCGCTAACGCTTCCTCAACTGTTCCATGAATAATTAAAGCATTTGAGCTCTGCTCCCGAGTGAATCCACACTCCTGCAACCAAACACACAATTTAAATTCTCCAGATTTGAGTGTCTCAAAGTACAAAATATTCCTAATAGTTGATTTTTTACATGCCAAGTGTAAACAGGAAGCAGGTTGTCTATTCTGAAATTGGTTGTTTGGTTGCAGAATCAAAAAATGAGAAACAGCAACATTGAAAATGAAGAGCAGGGATTTCTGTTCTTGACGACAACGTGGAGCCCATACAGCCCCATTGAAAGAGATTTTACAAACATGTAACACACCATTAGTTGTGTTATCTTCACTCGCATAAGTTCCTGAGCAGCTTCTGCATATGAACCGTCCAGTTTGAGAACTTCTCCGAAGGACTGAGCGGCCTCCCTATATCTCTGCGGGAAGAAGAAGGAGAAAAAAGAAGATGAGCTCTCCTCACTCTCTACTTTCGGACTAAATCAAAAAGTTGAGACTCATTCACCGTGACCACTAATCAGCCCAGTTATTCATGTTCCCAGCAACAGCGAGTCAAAACAAGTCTAAGTAAATAATGGGAGCCTGTGCAGCTCAGTGACACTACGAAATTAATTTGGGAGAGTTGCAATGAGGTCAGAGTGATCTCAAAGTCATTCCAACCTGAAACGATGAGGGTAAACAAAACCAAGGGAAAGAAGTTACTCATTCAGACCCACAAACACTGAAGTGTGGGTCATGTTAATTGAGTGTAATAGAACAAACAAATAAAGCAGTGTAAAGTCAACACTGGTGTACTGTAAAATGTTTTGGATCAATATGTAAGATTAGAATTGTAGGCCCTACAGTTGTATGCCTCCACCAACCAGTTGACTCATTAAAAAGGTGACTGCTGGAAAAAAATGTTGTGAAGTCATCGTGATCTTGACCTTTGACCACCATAATCAAATGAACTCATCTTTGACACCATGCGAAAGTCGGTACCAAATTATATAGAAATCTCTGCAAGGCGCTCTCGAGATATTCACAAGAACGGGACGCACATACAATGTGAAGATAGAAGAAATATCAACATTATGCTGTTTTGAAAACGTCGTCACATATTTTCTTTTTAGACCAACATACATTTCATTGAGATCTTTACCTTTAGACCAGCCAGAGCTCTTCCTTTCCTAAAGAGGCCTTTAACCCAGCCTGGACACAAATTAACACACAGCTCGGCGTCAGTCAGCGCCTTCTCGTATTCTTGCATCTTTTCAAAACAGAAGGAACGATTGCCAAACAACCTGCGACAGAAACAATAAGATTAAGTAAAAAAGACAATACATTGGTGGCTTGAGCATCAAGTGTAAATTTACTGTGAATGAAGTAGAGCACAAGTTCTTACTTAAACTCTGTAGGGTTGTATTTAATCGCGTCCGTGAAGAATTTCACAGCCGTATTAAAGTCTCCAGAACTTGCATATCTATTTCCAATAACTGTAATGACAAAAGAACCACAAAATATTCAAATATAAACAATCAAGAAGTTGCAAAGAGATTGTGCACGAGTCGGAAAAAACCTACCTGCGAGCTCAGTACTTATTTTTATATGATCTTCAAAGGTACAGGCAGCAGAATCCTGACCAGGCTGGAAGAGAGAATTGAGATGAGTGGATTTATACCATGTAATAAAAGGAGAATTATTGGTTGTAAATAAATGTCTTTGTGTTTTGTCTGAAAGCTCAATCACCTTCTTTTCAACCTCTGGCTCTTCATTAGTTCGGTCCGGGACTCTTTTACTTTCTTTAACCGGGGACTTCTTCTCTTTCCTCTCAGGCTTCGGCCTCTGCTCCATTTTACGCTTGGCTATGAGAGCGGCTTTAGTCACAAAAGTGCTGGTCATATCAAGTTCCTTAGAAGATCAAATAAAGAAATAAAACATTAGGAAAGAGAGTTAAGCACATAGGGTTAGGGATTCTAAACCCCAGGAAAATTTAAAAGGGGCAAATGGGAAAAACCTCATTCTGTTTAATAACATGTGTATGAATGCAGTAATAACAAGAGCACTTGGTACCTCACTTTCAAAGGGGTCCTCCTCAGTGTCACTATCTTCACCACTGGATTCGCCAACACTGCTCTCTGCATCTTGAGCTGAAGGCGACTTTTTAACACTGGAATCTGTAACGTCTTTGGGTTTCTCATTAACGGGTTTAGTGTCCTCTGCTTTAAATTGATGTGCATCCCTTTCTACCTGCAAATCAAGAAAACACAAACCTGTTAAACAAAACATACTTGAAGAGTTTGTTTTTCGAGGATCCCTTTTAAAAAATGGTGTTAAACGTAGAATTATACCTCCTCGGCTTTTGCAGGGTTCCGTTTTTCCTTCTCAAGCTGTTTTTTCCTCTTCTGATTCTGTTTGACAAGAGTGCTCAAAAGTTTTATCGACACATTCTACATTCACTTATTAAAATGACGTTTTTACCAGAGGCAGAATTTACCTGTTTCTTAAGCTTCTTCTTCTCAGCCTTTTCTTTGCTTTTTCTCGTTTCCTCTAATAATCTTACATTTCTTTCAGCCTCCTACAAAACAAACACAAACCATTGGCAATCCAATCACTTCACATCTTTCAAACATCCACCTTGGAAGGACAGATACAACAAAAATGAACTTACGCTCTCTCTGACCTGAACAAGTGGAGCTGATAGGTGAGGATGGTCACCAGTCCAATAACTCGGTGGATGTAGCCATCTCCTAGCCCCAAAATCAACCTCACCCACATCGTCATCATACTCATCTCTGTAATCCAGACCTGTGAAGAAAAAGTATGTTTCATAAAAAATGTATACACTGTGTGTTCCATAATAAACATTGAAGACTCTGTGGTGTGGGTGTGTAGATCTTACCCTGGAGGCCAAAGCTGACAAACCTTTGAAAGCGAGGATTTCTGTCGAACATACCCACAACCTTTTGCTATAGACAGGGGATAAAGACATGTCAAAGTGCATTCATGCTAGTTGCTGACCATCATCATTTCAGACTTTAAACTTTCATTTTCCCCACTTCAACGTAAGAGCCCCCCCTAATTATAGTCCAAGCAACACAAGGCTCATGTTCTTTCAAGGAAATCTGATGCAAGGACTGACTCGAGGTAAGTTTCACTTTCCTTTGCCCTGATCTGAGATCATCAGGAGTGGACAGACTGCATCTCATTTGTTGAGAGCGTCTTTTAAAAGCAAAGAAAAATAGTTTCAGTCACAGTACGACCAATCATTTGAAGGGAACAGAAGTTAAACACCCTTTTTTAAGCTTTGTGACCACCTGTAGTGTTAGATATGGTTTTTGTTAAAGGTATTGTCCCAGTGGAACCTTTGTTACCTCAGCCAAGGTAGTAATTATAATAATAATAATAACAATAATAAACTTTTTTTATATAGCAGTTAATACAAAGTGAGTTTACACACAACACTTCAAAGGATGCAACGTGACTACTAGGCCAGACAAACCAGCTTTAGTGGTTCAGGAAACGAGGTTTCACTTGAAAAACGTCAACACACAAAAGCAGCAAAATGACAAGTTCACAAGTCAAACAAAAAGTGAACAGAAAACGATCAAAACAAAAACACTCCTTGAAAGCAAGTCTACAAAAAATGGGTTGTAAGAAGCGATGCCACAGAAGTAGGAAGTCAGCAGAATGCTTGGACTCTATAGCTTCATTTTCAGGAAATAGACTGAGCAATACACACCTCGACCTGTTGTTGTGTCACTTCTGTGTCACAACAACAGGTTGTGTCACTTCTGTGTCCCGGCAACAGCAGCTATTTTACAGAATGGTAAAATTCTAAACTCACTGTACAGTTTGTAGTTGTTGTTTTTTTACAGCAAACAACCTGCATCCTGTTTTACCGTCTGTCTCGTTGATTTGCCCGAGGGGCAGCAGCTGCGCAATAATGAGCGCACGTCTGTGTTCGCGGAACCAACACCGGAAGTGACCGAGTGTCAACATCAGACGTGAGCAGGAGAGGTCAGAGTCTGATGAGTTCGCCACCATGTTAGAAGAAACACGTTCACCTCTTACTTCTGTGCCACCGTCCCTCACCCACCATTGTTTTTAGCAGAAGGTACAAACCGAAGAGAAACTGAAAGTACTTACGATCATGTCCATGTCCATGAACTCTGGAAAAAGAGGAAGACATGTTTAATGTGTGTGTTTAATCAAACTATTGTTCTGTTTGTGATTCGTTTGTTTCCCTTCCTTTTACCCAAAACAGCTCATTAGCTTCACCGCCCGATTAATCTATTCTAACGCGTTTCCTCACCCGAGTCGTCTCTGTACATCTCCATGGTTCCCCCCGCAGCTTCATATGCGCTTCAGATCCAGCTTATAACGCATTTATGTGCGCGACTTGTACGTTTTTAAAAAGTTAGCAGCTAACTTTCAACTCATGTTGCTCGCGCTCCCAGGGAAGCGTCAGCGTGAACTAGCGGAAGTCCGCTCGTTTTCTGACCCAAGCGCGCTGCGGTGACACGGGCCGTTGCTGCCCTCTGCTGGACAGAGGTTTTAGTTGGTTTCCTCCCTGCATTATATTATTTATATCACATTACATTTTATTGATTTTCTGCAACTGCAAACTCTGTCTGTGTTGTCACCCTGGTGCTGTGAATTTATAAATGTTGCCATTCACATTTATTGGGTGTTAATTATTTATTTTAATCTTTAAGAAAAAGAACGACATGTTTACTTTACCATATTACAAAACCCAGTTTGGAATATGTTTCTATGTCCTTTTTATTCCTGTTTTATAAGTCTTATTTATTTCTATTAGTTCATTTTAGTGCATTTCATTTTTAGTACATCACATTATTATAAACTAAGATATTGTTTGTTAATATTATACAATATGTCAATATCTCATAATTGTACAACATTGTACATTATATTTTAGAATATTTCGATCCATTTATATATATTTCCATATGTTACAGCTGTTTCCACGTTACTATGACTAACATTTAACAAATCAAGACATTTGTAGTTGAACCAGTATTATAACTTTAGCACAATTATATGTTCGGAGAAATAACTGCTGTATTGATTTACATAAAGGTTAGGTTCTTTATAATATATGTGGAGCTTTCAGATATTATTTTGTTTATGTCACATGTATCTGATGTAAACAGATCTTAAATACATTTTTAACTTTGTCTGCAAAAACATTAAACATCTGATTCCGACCAGGACTTTTAAAGCCGTATGTATATTACATATATTCTATTCTGTATATAAGGAATGAAAAAGCTTCTCTCACAATTGCTTTAAAAACCCAGATCAAGTTGAAAATGACAACTGATAATAAAGTGACACAGAGAACGTGGGAGTGGGATCATATTAAATCTTCAATGCATCACTCAGTTGAACATTATCATACATGCATTCACCTTTTCTGAATTGTTTGGAAATACTTAAATTACCTCCCAACACACACACACCCACACACCCCCCACGCACACACGCACACACGCACACACGCACACACGCACACACGCACACACACACACACACACACACACACACACACACACACACACACACACCATTAAAAATTCTTTAAAATAAATTCTTTGAAGTTTCATTAATACATTGTAAGGAATGCTATATCCAGTGAATCAGAGCTTGTGCAATCGTGAATACATTTCCTGTCAGTAAACATGTAATATCAAATGTATTAGTATTAAAGTAGCATCATTAAGATCATGGTAGTTCACAATGACTGTGGTCAAGGTCCTCCCTGAGTCATTAACTCTCAAATCCATAACCACATTGTAGAGTGAGCAAGAGCAACGGAAGGCCATCATCATAGACAGGGGTTTTGGGCTCAAGTCTTTGAGAATAAAAGTAGAAAAACTGCCATCAGTCTCTCTCCATTGAGAATTATTCTACCGTCCGTCTGTGGCGTGCAGAGAATGCGATGAGTCTGTTGTAAACAGCGCTCAGGAGGACGATGGCCCCGGTCACCATCCCGCAGATGAGGCTGAAGGCCCAGCGAGGTCCCAGGATCGTGTAGACCTGGGAGACAAAAATGGGACCCAATGTCCGCGCACAGCTGCCAGAGGCCGTCAACCAGCCCATGTACACACCCTGCAGGAAGTCAAATCCACATTAACGATTCTCCAAAGAGGCAATCAACCATTTTATCATGTTTGAAAAATAAAGCACCATATCCATTACACTATAATCTGCTCACCTGAGGTTTGGGTCCGAGGATTTTGGAATACAGCGTGTAGGACATGACGTTGCAGGCTGCGTATCCCATGCCAATCAAGACGTCCGCTGAGATGTACTGGGCGATGTGTATTGCTGGAGTATACTGGCACCAGGTCTGTTGATAGGGGCAGCCTGTTGGCTCTAAAGAGCTGTTGGAGGCTAACGTGGCCTCAGATATCTGACTGACCTGCGAGTTGTTTTTGAGGTCTGGGTTTGGAGGAGAAAATCCAAAATATCAATAGGTAGTGTCTCACTTCAAAACAGAAAACTGCAACATTGTGTGGCATTAAAACCATCCATACCCGCCCACTGGATCTTTGGGTAATGGTTCCCCCATGGGAGCAGGGTAAAGAATCCACAGAATATAATGGCCAGTCCTGCAAGAAACACAGGACGATCTCCAACTCTGGCAGGAAAGAAGAAAAACATTCCTGGTGTTAAACCAAACCATGACAAGTTCAGGTGTAGTTCTATTCAATTCATTCATGAGTAACTGTACCTTTGAGAAGCCACTTTTACAACCAGAAACACAATGATGGATTCAAATCCAATGCAGCACATGATGATGCCATTGTATACAACAGCTTCCTTCCTTGTCCAGGAGAACATGTCCATGGAAAAGGGGGTGGTGATTCTGCAAAATCATAAACACATCCATTTAAATCCGTGCCGTCAAGTGTAAATTTGCACGCATTAGATACTTAGAACTGTCTGTTACATTCTGATTCGACTGTGTCCGTATTCTGCAATGAAATACGTACGTCTCAAAGATGGCAAAGATGAACATCACCATGAAGAAGAGGACGTTGGAGGTCAGGACCGCCACCTGATCGATGGTTCCCTCAGTTTCTTCGCTAATGTCATCTCCATCTATAGGAGAATAAAAGGGTGGGGAAATTAAAGCTTCAACCAGGAAACACTGGCTAATAATATGTCCCATAATTCTCAAAGAAAATTCACAGAGCATTTGTGTTCAATTTAAACATGTGTACTTAAAAGACAGAGCAGGACATCACATACCTTCCGAATTGTAGTTGATGGCTCGAATGTGTCTTCCATGTTCATCCACACGATGCTCTCTGTTAGTGAAAATCAACACAGCCCCTAATTACTATCGATGATGAAATGAAAAGATGATTCCAGACATTGAGAAGCAAAATGCAAGTATCTGAATGAAATTAATGGGTTTTGAAAGACATAGTACGGTTATCTTTGTCTTGTGTACTCAAATTCCCAAAACTACATGAGTACAGCATTAGGTATTGTGTCTCTGTTCAGGGGGGGAATCCTCACCTCAGCACCAACAGCACCAGCAGGATGTTGATGAGGCCAAAAGCTGCAGCCAGTATAGCAGGAGCAGTGTACATGTTGAGCTGCAGATCTATGAACTTCACCGTGAAACCGTGCTCGCCGATGAACGACAGGCACGCCTGAAGTGCTGAAAAACGCAAACACACGCACAAATTTTAAGAATAAAATCCACAACTTTGGTCCTTGTTGTCTTTTTCACAGCATACACAACACTGACAGCGCTGCTAGTTTGCTGGGCAGCTTTGCAAGATCTAAAATGCAGTAATCTTTACCCGGTCCCAGGATGAAACCCAGGGCCTGACAGGCGCTCATGTTCGCCATGGCGCCGGTTCTCTCCTTGAGCGATGTTGCCCCAGCAACATACGACCTCACCACAGCAACGTTGCCTGCCGTGAAAAGACCAAATCTACATTATCATGATGTGGGACACTGACACTATCATCCAATTTGCAAATGTGGTGTAATGCACATATGTTTGAGAGCAAATAAGAATCCCACACATCACCTGCTCCGAAGCCGACAAAAGCTCTGGCCAAGAGGATGTGGAACTTGTTATTGGCCGTGGGCAGGTTTGCATAGGCGTAGTAGATGTTGCCTAACAGGTTGATGAAAATGGAGCACACCAGTGGCTCCCGGCGTGGTCGGTGATTAGACCACAGGCCGAACACGGGGGAGGCCACCATCTGACCGAGGCTGTAGGCGGCCACCACCCATCCCAGGAAGCTGGCGGTGGCGCTTCCATCCATCTATTTAAAAAACAGATGGAAGAAAAAGCAAAAGCACAAGAATGACTTTGTTACGGTGCAACGCAAATATGAACAAGTACCATTACTGACACATGCTGAATCCAAAGTTGAGTCTCCAACTGTTTTTGATTTATTCTTTGACTTCCTGTTTACCCTGCATTTGCATTTGAACAATAAAAGCCCTGCCCCATTCAATTGAACAAAATCAAGATTCATACATACCTTCTGCAAATAGGGCCAAAGTGATGTGATGACAATAGTGAAACCTGAAAGTGCAAGCAACAAATTGATGATTTGGATGCTGACAAAAATCCCGGACTTCACAACAAACAAACCTATTCATCCTTCAAGGTGCATGATCTCCCTCTGTCTGCATCTACCTCAGCTGCTCCAGCTTCACACCACAGTCCAAAGGCATCTAGTTGCTTGGTTAATTGGAGACTTTAAGTTGCTTGTGTAACTTGTGTGGCTTTAACTCACCGACGCTGCTGAGGAACATGGTGAAGTACATGACTCTGATGGACCTCCACCGACTCTTGTAGTCTCCATCCTGGGAGTCGTCGCTGCACATGAGGGGGACAGGACAAGACAAGACACGACAAGGGAATAGGACAGGACATGACAAGGGGATAGGACAGGACAAGACAAGGGATAGGACACGACATGGGGATAGGTACAGGACAAAAGACAAGGGTGATAGGACACGACATGGGGATAGGTAAGGAAAAGACAAGGGGATAGGAGAGAACAGGTCAAGACAGGAGAATTGGATAGGACCGAACAGGACAACACAAGGGGATAGGACAGGAAAGGGGAAGGACAGGAAAGGACAAGGGTATAGAACAGGTAAAGTCAAGGGGATAGGACAGAACAGGACAAGTCAAGGGGATAGGACAGAACAGGACAAGGGGATAGGACAGGGGATAGGACAGGAAAGGACAAGGGGACAGGACAAGACAAGGGGAGACAGGACAGACAAGAACAGACAGACAAGACAAGGGGATAGGACAGAACAGGACACAGGACAGGACAGACAGGACAAGGGGACAGGACAGCTGTCGTGAGGTTACTGACAGGCTGGTACACAATCACCACAGTAAACCAGTCTGACCTGATCGCTTTACACAATGCACGGTTCACTAATGCCCGTGCAGTTGCATCACTCCCTGTTCACTGATCCAGAAACTCAATGGAAGTCTTTAGTTTGTGGCTGAACTCTCGTGCTCACCTGCTGGCATCGTCCCGGAGCAGCGGCGTGTCTTCGTCGGAGTCGATGAGTCGCGACATGTTCCCTGAAAAAGCCCCAGAAGAACCAACGACGTCGCACCACTTTGCAGATGTGAAACTGAGCTACACCCACCAAGAGCTAACTATTCACTGCAGCCGCTAACGTTAGCAACCCGAGCTATCATGTCGTGTTGTTAAATAATACAACACTAGGCTAACTTACTCCACACACACTGTTCGGGGTCATCTCAACCCGACGTCCACACACGAGCTAGGCGGCTGATTGGACTATGGTACCAGACAACAACATTCAGTAGCTTCCAAGCTAACGTACTTATAACAGCAACTTCCGGTCAGCCTTTTCAAAATAGAGTCAGATCACTATTTCATCAAAGGGAAATCTGATGGGGTTTTTTTCTTGAGGAACGACCACTTGCGTGAATATGTAACTATATATACATTTTGGCGTCAAATAACGCATTGTCTGAATTTTTCTTAACCATTACCGACTTTGTGCTTTTATTTTGAACACAAAATCAGACAACTTCCGGTCAGATCCGGGTGTGTTCCGTCCAACCTGACACAGAAAACTCACGTGTCTGAAACCACATCAACATTTCAGGGCAGTGTCCACAATCCCTCACTTTGTAACACAACCAGGATCCCGTGTGTTCCATTAAAGCGCTGAGCACTTTACATGTGATCACAAACACACTTATTACAAAGGCTCTTATTACTCCATGATCTCAAGTTCAAGCTTTTAGATTCTAAAAGAACAAGATGCTGCAAACAACTTTCCATTTCTGTGTTTTTTGACATTGTTGAATGTATTTTGTGAGTGTTTGCGTGTTGGCGTTTGCACAAATGAACCAGAGCAAGTGTTACTTCGTTCAACAAAATAATTGATGGGGGAAATACAATAGCAAAGAGCAAAGACATATATATTTAAACACTGTGCTTCCATTTGCTTTAAATTGGTATCAATTAGTATTAAAATACAATGGGTAAGTTTGATTTCAATTCTAAATCCTGCCTTTATTCAGGGATGGGCAGATACATGGATTTAAAATATAATATTTTGTAATTTGGATTTGATTGATTTGATGAAAACCGATTCATATTTTGTAGCAGGATACTTTTGTCTTTTGTATTTACGTAGTGGAAAAATACAGTAAAATATTAACCGTGAGGCGTCATAAAAATGAAAATTTAAGCCTGCAGCCTTTGATTGGTGTTATTGTTATTAAGTAATTTATTAGTTTATTGAGATCAGGTTCAAGGATCACAAAAGTTATGATCCAGCACGCAGCGAGACGCAAAGAAGAAGAAGCCCAAGGTGAGAAAAGTTTTGGTTGTTTGGTCTCAATAAATTATAAGTTGCTCTAATTCTTAAAAGTTTCTGTTGGGATTGTTTTATGTTTTAGTCTCAATCAAATCTACAGTGTGTAAATATGTAGCCTGAGTAACGTTAGCAGCTCAAAAGTGAAAGCAGCTCGAGAGTAAGCCTGCAGAGCAAAACTTTTTGTTCAAGGAAGTGATTTTCACTTTTCCAGGTCCACGTAGAGATTAGCTCGGTAAAGTGACCTTGGATGTGTTTCTAAATCAGAACTTAGTCCTGATTTCTGCCTTTAAGGTCGATGCCTGGACTTGCTTGAAGGATATTTCCGTCTGGGATCACACACTACAATGGATATGCCCACATTTCATTTTGCTCTGATAGACCCACATTAACCTTTATTCTGTTTAATATTCAAGCTGTGCTGATTTAAACCAGATAATAAGAAGGATCATATATCACATGTGTCTCCTTACTGAATTAATACTCCTTTCTTTTTTCAGGTTTACACATGATGACCCACGTGCACCTTTTACTGCTTCTTTGCTCGTCTTTGTCAAGCGCTGCGCCTGGTAAACCTTTTGATTTACACCTTTCCAGTATTTCACAATGTATTTACTCTCCATTCTGACCTTATTATGCACGTGATCACTGATTATTGTGGCAAAAACTTTTATATTTCCACTAAATCCCATTCAAACTTATTTGCTGAGAGGAGCTGAATGGATCTTTACTAAACATGATTTGTAATCAACCACTAGAATAGAAAAAGACAAACAATTTGTAAACTTCCTGAAGGCACTTTCAAGATAACTTGGTCATTATCTTTACTAATAAAATTTATTCTGTTGCAGTTTCAAAGAGCCTCGTGGTTTCGGTCAGGTCGTCTGTCTTAGAGCAACTTGGTAGAGAAACCACACTACCATGCTGGCTCAATCCACCACAGAGTGCCGAGGTTATGGAGGTACAGTGGTTCCGCAATGATCGCTTCAATACCCCGATCCTACAGTATTACAATAAAAAGATGTATGAGATCGAGGATGCTTCATACGTGGGCCGAGCCTTGTTTGGCCTGAAGGACGCAGCGTCCGGTGGGCTGGCAGCAGGAGACGTGAGCCTGAAGCTGCTAAATGTCGGGATTGAGGACGAAGGAGATTATACTTGTTATGTGAGCAGTGGTCAGGTTTATGACCGTGGAAGTGTCAGTCTCAAGGTGACAGGTGAGTGACAGGGGAAATAATATCACAATTCTAAAAAATGTCTCCACCTTTACATCAAATCTTCTTCATCCTCGTCTCACTTCTAGAAACAGGAAACACTCCGCTCCTGTCAATGGTGTGGGCAGAAGAAAACCTGGTGAATTTGAGCTGTGGATCTGAAGGCTGGTATCCGAGGCCGAAGCTGCAATGGGCCGACCAGAAGCAAAATCTGACCCCGAAGAGTTTGGAGTACAGCAAAGTCTCTTCTGGTCTTGTGTCAGTCCACAGCTGGGTGCTGGTCCCAAGCTCTTCGGAGGTTTCATGCTCAGTGGGTCTCTCTGACGTGGACACGAAGGAGGCAAGACTGCAGCTGGAAATCCCTCCTCCACCTGCCAAACAGGGTAGGGAAAATTGTCTGTCTCTTAATTTAAATAGAACATTAATAAAAGAATAATATTAATATGTCTTGTTTTTTATTTAGTGGTTCAATCTGCGCCTGGATTGGTGGCTGTATTGGTGATCTTCATTCTACTCTTCTTGGCCGCGTTAGCTTTACTTGGATGGCTGCACATCAAAAAAAGAGGTACATGTTGTAAATTTCTTAAAATCAAATTTCACTCAATAAAAAGGGGAATTGAATGAATTATGTGAATAAATTCATCAGCACATCAAAGACACTAATCATTGTGTTAAAGTGATGTTCATGTGAGTATTAACTGATTCTGTGCTTTGTCAGGCACTTTGCAACATTCCCATTAATGCTAATTTTGTCAAATTTATTAAATGAACTTGAATGCAGAAAATCCTTGCAAATAATACTTATTTTTCACCTCTAGTTTTCCAGAAGAAAGACAAATCTAAAAACCAACCTGAGGGTAAGAAAATACTTTCATCAAGATCCAGGAATTATTCACTTGGAAAAAAGTGAAAATGTCACTTAAAAACACCCAAGTTCACAACGTTAAAGAAAGTGAAAATAAATTCCTGATCTGCCCCTTTCGCCAGATCCTCACCAAAATGTAATGCACTCTTCCCTGACACATACCACAGCCGTCCACAAGTTTCATGTAAATCCTTCAAGTAGTTTCTGTTCTCTGAAAATCTGAGATCATGGGTTAATTTTTGTGTTTTGTTTTTCCAGAAACAATGAATCTTTTACAAGAAGGTAAGAAGTAACTCACTCTGTCATTGTTGTCATGACATGTATTGAATTGAAATAGGAGCAGACTGTTGTCTTTACTTGCTGGAGCGTTGTGTCGAGTCCATGTTCACTGTGTCTGTATCTGTTCTCAGTTACAGTTGAGCCGACAGCTCTTGAAGAGGCTCAAAAGCATTACGGTAATCTAAACTTTTCAGAGCATCACACTGACAATATACATTATACATCAGCTTATTATGACTCTGTCTGATTCAAATCTAATCTATGTTTCAATTTTTCAGTAAATATTGAACTTGAGGATAAAGGAAATCCATACGTCACAATGAGAGCTGGTAGCTTCAGAGACAAGAAGCATCCTGATGTAACAGCAGTTACCTGTCTCACAGCCATAAGGGGAACCTCTGGCTTCACCTCAGGTCAACACTACTGGGAGGTTTCTTTGGGGAAAACTGGATTAGAGGTCAAACAGTCCTGGTGGGTGGGGGTAACAAAGGCAACTGACTTCCCTCTGCAGGCTGATGCTCCTTCTAGCACATCAAATGGTTTCTGGTTCCTGTCGTCTTCCCCTGACAGTGCAAACAGCCTTCAGTTAAACACAGAACCGAAGGTTTTACTGCCTGTTCGCTCAAGACCGACAAGAGTCGGTGTGTATCTGAATTATGACGGTGGAGAGCTTTCCTTTTATGATGTGGAAGATAAATCTGTCATTGGATCTGTCACTGCTACGTTCCAAGGTGAAGTCTTTCCATTTTTCAATCCTGGTAAAGATGACAAAGCACCTATGGAGATATTAAAGAGGACAGAACAGGGTGAGTGTTATGACACAGGGAACAATGAAAGAGCCTAAATCTTAATATCTTCTGTATCTAAAATTGTCTATTATAATAATTATCCAGCAACCGCAGGGAATCATGAAAACCATCAAGGGGCAAATCATACCCTGTACATGTTTTGTATATACTTCATTCTGGCTTTGCTAACTGTTAACAATGCCATTTCATCATGACAGCATTTAAACAACATGATGAAATGGCATTGGTTAATCTCAATAAGATGTAGATCATCTCGCTGACATCTTATTAGTAACAAAATGTAATGCATTGCTATACTATATGAGGTTATTTATAACAACCTTATAGTGACGCCATGAGGGTCATCATCATTCCCACTACCTTATCATGAATTATTTTTCAATAAGATTTAGGTTTTGTTCATGATCCTGTAGAGGGTATATTAACTGTATATATATAGATATATATATACGACAAGATTGTTTCTCTATTGTTTGCATAGCTTTCTTGAAAATTTGTGTTATAAATGTCAATATTTTGGTTGACCTTTGACCAATCAGCTCCTTAAGATAGACTCCCAAGTAATATTTACTCTACTTTTTAACTCATACAACATTAATAAACTACAGGCCTGTATTTTAACATTCTGCCCTGAAACTTGGTTTGAATAAGGCAAACGTGTGGAGAAATAGATAAATTCAGGCTTCATGGATACAAGCAACCTCCAAAAGGGGGCGGAGTCATTCTAGCATCGTGCGCAAAAGGTTGCAAAAAATGTAACCTTCAGATAAAGTTCTTGATGTTTACATGTTTCTTCTTCAGTGGTAGTTGTAGTTCTGACTTAAGAAAACTGCATCTTAGAATGTTTTGTCACATAAACAGTTTTATATGTTTGCAGAGATAAATGGTATCTGTTTATTTAATTTAGCAAAGTCTTTGTGTTGTGGGTTCTCGTGTGTTACACAGCAATGAAGCTGTGAAAAGTATTAGTTTGATATGAAGTAGTATTATTCAGACTAAATGAATGTATATTTATATCGTGTCTTTCATGTTTTATTGGATGTGTTCATATTTTTATGCCGTTTGTCTTTTCATTGATTGAATTTTAAATCATTGCATGAAGTTTGTTAATCATGTTACATCAGCTTTTTTCAATAAACTCAATGAATCTGAGATCTGGTTTCTTTTTGTTGTGTCCTCAGTGTAAAAACTCACTCAACAGTCCAGTTTGAGAAAAACACAGCAATACGAAATACACTTTCAAAAAGTACAGATACTTGTACTGCTGCTTGTATGTATAGTGCTCCCATCAGTGTCTCTGCTCACTGGTGCCGCCCGCTGGCCTTATTTACGAACTGCGTCTATCAAAAGTGATAGTAAAACTGCAGAACGGGACCAATCCCTTTTGTTCGTGGACGTGAGTTGAGTTCTCATTTTTTCAGGTCCACGTGGACATTAGCTCGATTAAGTGACCTCGGACTGTGTTTTAAGTCTGAACTAGGACCAGATTTCTGTCTTTAAAGTCGATACCTGGACGTGCATGAAGGATATTTCCATCTGGGATCACACCACTACAATGGGTAGGCCTACATTTCATTTTTCTCTGATAGACCCACAATAACCTTTATTCTGTTCATATTCAAGTTGTGCTGTTTTAAACCAGATAATAAAGCGTGAAGGATCATATATCACGTGTGTCTCCTCACTGAATTAATACTTCTTTCATTTGTCAGGTTTACACGTGATGACCCACATGCACCTTTTGCTGCTTCTTTGCTCGTCTTTGTCAAGCGCTGCCCCTGGTAAACCTTTTGATTTACACCTTTCCAGTATTTTACAATGTATTTACACTCCAGTCTGACCTTTTTATGCATGTGATCACATTGTATTATGTCAATAACTTTTATATTTCCACTAAATAACATTAAACCGTATTTTCTGAGAGGAGCTGAATGGATCTTTACTAAATAGGATTTATCATCAACCACAAGCATAGAAAAAGACTATAAATTTGCAAATTCATTAAGGCACTGAATTACTGTTAAGGAATCGGGTAGTTTCAACATAACTCAATAGATTGTGAAAAAAAATGCTGTTGTACAGTTTAGTTACAAGTTATAACTATTATATGTATTCCAAAATACAGAAGAACAAATATAATCTTGACTAATAACATGTATTCTGTTGCAGTTTCAAATAGCCTCGTGGTTTTGGTCAGGTCGTCTGTCTTAGAGCACCGTGGTAGAGAAACCACACTACCATGCTGGCTCAATCCACCACAGAGTGCCGAGGCTCTGGAGGTACGCTGGTACCGCAATGATGGCTTCGATACCCCGATCATACTGTATCAGAATGAAAAGATGACCGTGACCCAGGATGCTTCATACGTGGGCCGAGCCTCGTTTGGCCTGAAGGACGCATTGTCCGGTGGGCTGGCAGCAGGAGACGTGAGCATGAAGCTGCTAAATGTTGGGATTGAGGACGAGGGAGATTACACTTGTTATGTGAGCAGTAATCAGGGTTATGACCGTGGAATTGTCAGTCTCAAGGTGACAGGTGAGTGACAGGGGAAAAAATATCACAATTCTAAAAAATGTCTCCACCTTTACATCAAATCTTCTTCATCCTCGTCTCACTTCTAGAAACAGGAAACACTCCGCTCCTGTCAATGGTGTGGGCAGAAGAAAACCTGGTGAATTTGAGCTGTGAATCTGAAGGCTGGTATCCGAGGCCGAAGCTGCAATGGGCCGACCAGAAGCAAAATCTGACCCCGAAGAGTTTGGAGTACAGCAAAGTCTCTTCTGGTCTTGTGTCAGTCCACAGCTGGGTGCTGGTCCCAAGCTCTTCGGAGGTTTCATGCTCAGTGGGTCTCTCTGACGTGGACACGAAGGAGGCAAGACTGCAGCTGGAAATCCCTCCTCCACCTGCCAAACAGGGTAGGGAAAATTGTCTGTCTCTTAATTTAAATAGAACATTAATAAAAGAATAATATTAATATGTCTTGTTTTTTATTTAGTGGTTCAATCTGTGCCTGGATTGGTGGCTGTATTGGTGATCTTCATTCTACTCTTCTTGGCCGCGTTAGCTTTACTTGGATGGCTGCACATCAAAAAAAGAGGTACATGTTGTAAATTTCTTAAAATCAAATTTCACTCAATAAAAAGGGGAATTGAATGAATTATGTGAATAAATTCATCAGCACATCAAAGACACTAATCATTGTGTTAAAGTGATGTTCATGTGAGTATTAACTGATTCTGTGCTTTGTCAGGCACTTTGCAACATTCCCATTAATGCTAATTTTGTCAAATTTATTAAATGAACTTGAATGCAGAAAATCCTTGCAAATAATACTTATTTTTCACCTCTAGTTTTCCAGAAGAAAGACAAATCTAAAAACCAACCTGAGGGTAAGAAAATACTTTCATCAAGATCCAGGAATTATTCACTTGGAAAAAAGTGAAAATGTCACTTAAAAACACCCAAGTTCACAACGTTAAAGAAAGTGAAAATAAATTCCTGATCTGCCCCTTTCGCCAGATCCTCACCAAAATGTAATGCACTCTTCCCTGACACATACCACAGCCGTCCACAAGTTTCATGTAAATCCTTCAATTAGTTTCTGTTCTCTGAAAATCTGAGATCATGGGTTAATTTTTGTGTTTTGTTTTTCCAGAAACAATGAATCTTTTACAAGAAGGTAAGAAGTAACTCACTCTGTCATTGTTGTCATGACATGTATTGAATTGAAATAGGAGCAGACTGTTGTCCTTACTTGCTGGAGCGTTGTGTCGAGTCCATGTTCACTGTGTCTGTATCTGTTCTCAGTTACAGTTGAGCCGACAGCTCTTGAAGAGGCTAAAAAGCATTACGGTAATCTAAACTTTTCAGAGAATCACACTGACAATATACATTATACATCAGCCTATTATTACTCTGTATGATTCAAATCTAATCTATGTTTCAATTTTTCAGTAAATATTGAACTTGAGGATAAAGGAAATCCATACGTCACAATCAGAGCTGGTATCCTCAGAGACAAGAAGGATCCTGATGTAACAGCAGTTACCTGTCTCACAGCCATAAGGGGAACCTCTGGCTTCACCTCAGGTCAACACTACTGGGAGGTTTCTTTGGGAAAACTGGAGTAGAGGTCAAACAGTCCTGGTGGGTGGGGGTAACAAAGGCAACTGACTTCCCTCTGCAGCGTGATGCTCCTTCTAGCACATCTAATGGTTTCTGGTTCCTGTCGTCTTCCCCTGAGAGAGCAAACAGCTTTCAGTTAAACACAGAACCAAAGGTTTTACTGCCTGTTCGCTCAAGACCGACAAGAGTCGGTGTGTATCTGAATTATGACGGCGGAGAGCTTTCCTTTTATGATGTGGAAGATGAATCTCTCATTGGATCTGTCACTGCTACGTTCCAAGGTGAAGTCTTTCCATTTTTCAATCCTGGTAATGGTGACCCAGCACCTATGAAGATATTAAAGAAAACAGAACAGGGTGAGTGTTATATGACACAGGGAACAATGAAGGGGCACAAGAGCCTGAATCTTAATATCTTCTGGATCTAAACTTTATTAATACAATAATTATATAGCAACCGCAAGTAATTATAATAAGCATCGAGGGGCGAATCATACCCTGTGTAATGTGTTGTTTATAGTTGAATCTGGCTTTGCTAACTGGTAACAATGCCATTTTATCGTGACAGCATTTAAACAAAATGTAATGGATCACTACACTGCATGTTATTTATAACATCTTTATATTGACGTCATAATGGTCATCTTTCCCACTGTATCATCATAAATTAGTTTTCGATCTATTTAAGCTTGAGGGCGTGTCCATGTACTCTAGGACGATTTCATGACATCACTTAATATGAGATGTCATCTGAAGAAGGATACTTGTCTCATCAATACAAGCTTTAGATTGTTTCTCTATTGTTTGCAGAGCTTTCTTTGAAAATGTGTGAGCTCCTAAAGCTAATCACCTTGATATACACTCCCAAGTACTATTTCTACAAAGTTTGGTGAAAATCCATCCATGAATTTTTGAGTTTTTTTGTACACACACACACACACACACAGGAGAAAACACGTGTAAGGTAACCCTCAGATTACGTTCTTGATGTTTACCCGTTTCTTCTTCAGTGGTAGTTGTAGTTCTGACTTAAGAAAATTGCATGTTTGAATGTTTATGTCACATAAACAGTTTCATAGTGATTGCAAGAATAGTAATTTGTTTAATTTAATTTAGCAAAGTCTTTGTTTTGTGGGCTCTGCGTGTTATACAGCAATGCAGCTATGACAATTATTAGTTTATGAAGTAGTTTTATTCTGGCTAAATTAATGAATAATATTGTTTTTTGTATTTGATGTGTGTGTTCTTTTTAGGCCGTCCATTTCATTAATTTTGTACTTTTCGTTCCGGTCAGCTTTTCAATAAACTCAATGAATCTGAGATCCGGCATCTTTTTGTTGTTTCACTCTTTGTTGAATCCTCACTTTACAGTCCAGTTTAAGAAAACACAGCAAAATGTCATACACTTTAATAAGTACAGATAGTATTTACAGTATGTACACCATAACACAATACTAACTTTGTCATCACTACTGTATACTTTTCATAGATTAAGAAGTATTTACATGTGTGAATGCGACCATATGTTGATTCGGGAATAAAATTTGTTTGGATATTCTTCTCATATATCGCAATAAATTCAAGTAGGCGTGCCTCGATACATACTAGTCTGATGATGATCATGATAAGAGGTATGCAAGAACGGATACACAGACCAGTGCATCATAGTCCAAGACTTTTAAGGAATACTTCTTTAAAACACTTGTCTGTTGGGTGTTGCGGGTCGATATCAAACAAACTATACAAGTTCATACACGTCTCAGTCCCGAAGACGCAGTTTTTCTGTTATTTTAACCATCGGAACCATTGGTGTCCTCCTCCAAAGCTTTAAAAGTCATGTTTGGTCATCAGCGTTCTGTGGAGGAAAATGTTGGACAGAAGCTTGTCTGTTGTGCCGTGTGGTGGTCTAGGGGTCTAAAGCGCACACCTTATCACTGCAGACACCTTCTCTCCTTCAGATCTCATAACTGCCACCACTCCACTGTCAACTAGCTAGTAAAAATTACATAAAAAACAGATCTTATGCATTCACTGTGTCTGAACTCATATTCACACTTACAAGAACATCTTGTCCAACCACTTAAAAACACATCTCGGAAACAGACACTGGGGATCCCAACACTGAGAACGAACGATCCCTAACTGGAGCGACAGCATCCGTTTCTTAGCTTAGTCACTTTTATTATTACACTTCTCCCTTATGACCAGGGTGATGAGACGGGGAAAGCTGCTCTCCAACACAGCTAAGAGTTAATATCTTCATGTGATTGCTGGTGGTTTATACAGTATGGTAGGTGTCCCTCTGCCACATCTTTTTTTAATTGTTTTTTTCTTCTAGCAAACTGCGGCGGCGCTTTCCCTCCTCCCCTGCTTCTTCAGCAGCTGGATGCGGTTGTGGACGTAGAACTTGATTGCCCTCCAGTCTCGCTGGTTGCTCACCAGCAGAGGACAGAGTTCGAGGCAGCGCTCACAGTCCGCCTTCGCGGGGACGCGCAGCTCCATGAGGTTTCGCTTCAGGTGAGTCTCCACTGCTACACGCTCGGCCTCCGACCAGGGACGCTTCAGGACACCACGCTTGCCTGTGAGAAAGACGGGGTGTTGCAGAATGTAAACAAATTAAGTTCAACTGAGGATCCCGGTAATTCAGAGTGTTAAAGACTGATGGTTACCTGATTTTGGGGGAATACTTCGCCTCTTATGGACGTTGGCTATCGACGGGCTAACTGGAGTAGGATTGGGCGCCCTCTTCTTCCGTGGCGGTCGACCGGGGCCTTTCTTCTTCACCGTTACCTCAACCTTCTCCTTCACTTCCTCTTTCTCTTCTTCTGCCTCAGAATCCTCTGAAAAGGAGTCTGCTGAGTTCCCAGACATCACTGCAGGACAGAGATAAACCACAGGGTGGTTAACTCAGATCAAATCAAATAACAGAGCAATAATTCTGTGGGATCAACTACAAAACGTCTAGTGTTGTGTAGCAACACAGAAAGCTTTAGTTGACTTTGTACATGTTTTGAAACGTCTACTTTCTGCTGCAAGAAAGACTTCTCACAACAAACTCTGAAAAAGAAAATTATACACCTAATATCAACGTCTATTCCCAGAAAAAACAACATTACTAAGCATAACTGGTCACTAAGCATTACTCCAAACGGATTTTAAAGTTCAATCTTACCAAAGGTTCTCAGAAGCAAAACCTGAAATGAATTGCATATCTGCTAATGGGACTCAAATACATACGTGTGTGTGTGTGTGTGTGTGTGTGTGTGTTTACCATCCAACTCAAGGCAGATGTGCTGCAGACTCATTCCTCTGAAAAGAACACCTTCCCTCTCTCCATAAAGAACAACCCGACCCACCCGGCCCATGAGAGATGGATCACGAATGATAGCGGAGCAGTTCTGGGTCACGTGGTACTCTCTCTCCAGGAAGTCCTCCAAGCGTTTGGTTGCTCCAGCCTGGCCCTCACCTTCCTCCAACAGTAGCAGCTGGGTAAGGATAGCTACCTGCCGCCGTGCTCTTGTTGCCGTCAGCGCTCCGGGGTTCTTGGCCCCGCTGGCTCGAGACAGGTTCCTAAGGAGGTCCGTGCCCCGTAGAGGGGTGGCAGGAGAGTGGTACGGCCGGGAGAAGACGTAGGGGCTCTCTGGGTCCACACCAACATTGGGGCTGGTTTGAAGCAGCAGGTCCAGGCAGGACTCACAGTGTGGCGGGAGAATAAGCGGCTGGACGCGACCGCGCTTGCCTAAAACGCCGGCCCGCGGGAGTAGAGAGAGAACCTGGCGTTCAAAGGGGGACAAGAGGGCTTCCGTGCCGGAGGGGGGGGCTAGTGATGGTGCTGGCCTGTGGGGTGACGCGGCTGCGGTAGTCCTGTATAGTGAGTTTAGCCACCTCACACTCGCGGTGGCGGTTGTAGAGGATGAGCAGGGACAGGCTGGAATGGCAGAGCAGGCGCCAGGCCTCGGCGGAGTGAGGAGAGCGGGTTAAAGAAAGGAAGGAGGTGTGCTGCTGGCGGCGGAGGTAGAGGACCAGACAAGAGAGGGAGGAGAGCAGCGGAGACATGTGATGTCTTTGTGTGCTGAAAAACAGAGAGCAAGAAACAGCCGTTGGATTAATGATGCACAATCCAGCCACTAATGTACAATGGTATCTAATATCATAGAAAACCAAACCTTATAATCTCTCCATTCTTCTCTTCTGCAGGTTCATCTTCACCTTCTGCACTCAGCTCGAGTTCTTCCTCTGGATCTATGTCAGGCTCTGGAGTGGGAGGTGGAACCAGCTCCTCTTGACTTCTTGAGCTCTCCACCTCCACCTTCTGCTGCTCCTCCTGCTTTTCTTTCTTCATTCTCCGGCCCCTCCTGGGAGTCGGCGGAGGAGGCGGCGGCGATGGACTCTTAACCCTGGTGACCATAGGGGGCGCAGCACGTTTTGCTGCAGGTGCTGAGCAGCTTGACCCCTTTTTGGCGGCTGTGGGCTGACCCGAGGGAGGCGGGGTGAGCGAGAGGGAGAAGGAGACGGCGCCTGTGCTCGAGCGAGTAGCTGGCGATTCCCTCTCCCTGGAGAAGAGAGAGGGCGGCGCAGGGTTCGAGCCCGAAGGCTGAGGGACAGCAAAGGAATGACTGTGAGTAGCAGAGGTGGAGGACGACGAGGGTTGAGGGTGGGAGGCGCTGCCGTTTGAAGAGCTGTGAAGGTGGGCCAGCTCCATGGCCGTTCTGACCTCAGGCTGGTTGGCATGGTGTTTCTCCAGATGGCGTGCTAATGAGCGATAGTGGCGCCCGCAGTAAGGGCAGTGCTGCCGCCGGCTCACTGTGGCACCGCTGGAGCTGCCAATGTTAATGTTGATGTTATTGTTGATGTTGGTGGTCGGGGGAGCCAGGGTGCTGGCTGGTGACTGGGACTGGGATCTGACTGGGGGTGTGACAGGTGCTGGGCGGGAAAAGGAAGAGCACGGGCGCCCAGGTCCTCTGGAGGAGGTGGGTGAGTCCTTCTTCTTTGAATCGACAGCTTCTGGCAGCTTGCGCTTCTTGCGGCGGCGCAGCATTCGGCCCCGTATTTCTTCGATTTCCTCTTCTTCATCGTCATCGTCATCATCGTCGTCTTCCTCCTCTTCGTCCTCCTCGCGATCTGAGTCGCTGGGTTCAGAGTGGGTGAGTGGGGAGGATGAGGGTGATAGTGACCAGGAGGGGGTAAGGTAATCGGAAACAGAGAGGGACAGTGGGTGGGGGCCAGCCTCATCCTCCTGGTGAGAGACAGATTTCAAATTTATCAACAGGGTCTGCACTTATTCACAATGTCCTTGAAAAACAAATATGGGTTATACACTTTCTCACTTCCCTATTGAGTCACAACCCATTGGTTCCTTATAAAATCAAGACTGGTCACAAACACATAGTTTGAGGATTAACAAGCAGAATTTTCTATTACTATGAAGATTTTTGTACATTTGTGAGAACAGGACTGTGTATTGAGGGACCAACTAAAAATTAACCTCAGTCATAATGTTCATTGAGGAAGAAACATGCCAAATTCAATAATGTAACTCAGTAAAAGGGATAGTCGCAGACAAATTAAATTTGAATCATTATCTACTCACGACTTTGCCAATTGTCATTCCATAGGTGGATGAAGTGTCCACAAATACACTTTTGTAGTTTCACTTTTAAGGTGTTTTTTATAGTTTTGGTACAATAATCAGGTCTGTGGCACAGGCCCCACTTGTAAGATTCAGTTATGTTGGTTTTGACCTTGTTCATTGGATTTGTGGACAATAAGACCATAACCAGACTTGTTATTGTCCTTATGTGTAGTTGCTCACCATTGCATTCTCTCCCCAGTCAGTCAGGCTGTAGTCCACTGTGATCTCCTCCCCTTTGGCGATGTCGCGGATCGCTATGACGACCAACCGCACCTGCGTCCCACAGTGGACCTCTCGGATGCGGCAGTTGGGCGGCGGATGGAAGAGCACGGGCCCCCGAACCCCACTCGCCCCTTCTTCTCCCAACTCTGGCACACTGAAACATATAACCTGATGTTAGTAATATGGATCTTCTATGAAAAAACAACAACCAATAAGGTCTCCTCCTGTGAGGAGGTCTCCTTACCAGAGCTGAGCGGGATCGGGCAGGTAGTAGGGGCTGCCAGGTGGAGGGAGGCGGTCCTCTGCCCCCTCTGGGTACTGGCCCTCACCTGAGATGGAGAAGACTGTTTCTATCCATCACATCATAACAGCTTCAGCAACAACAAGCCTTATGTTAGAGTGATAACAGGTGTTTCCTTACAACAATACACTGATGACTACAACACAACACTTGTTTTCTTTAAGCACCAGAATGGAGGAAAACACCAACAGCATGTGGCAAAATGAGTGTGTGTGTGTGTGTGTTTGTGTTTCTGTATATACCAGGGCTGTAGCTGTGTTCTGACATGCTCTCCTCCTCCTCATCTTCTGTTACATACGCTCGGTCGCACACCTTCACAGGTGTCCCCTTCCTCTTTCTCCCACACACGCGGCTGTAAAAACAAAACCAGGGCTTCGTTCAGCATAATCACACGTTCAGACAAAGCGCCGCTCAAGACTCGGGTGCTGGAAGCGTCTGGATAAAGGGCAACGGGAATGAGCAGAGCATGCGATTGCCTGTGGGGAAGCGATGACAGTAAGGCTGTGAACTACATGGGATGACAGCAGCAGTGGCGTCTACTCAAGGAACATTTAACATGCTTTTGATTTGGCAAACAATGAAAACACAGCTGTTCAGAAACTTGGATTTTTTTTTCCCCTCAACCTTCATTGTTGGTTTTACTGTCGGGTGTAGTGGAATGGTGAGTGTCTAAAAGAGATGATGTTACTGCACATACATGCTTTTTATCCTGGCTTCAAATCAAACTTTGTTCCAATATCTATAAATCTTCTGGGTTCAGTGTGAGAATGTCATTAATACTAAATTATGCACATGTTTGCCGAAATTTGCAGATTATTATTTGAGCTGAAACTATAGTCAATTAACCAATTAGTTAATCAGCAAAAACATTACAATAAGCTGCAGCCATAATTCTATTTACTGATATCACACAAGATCAAACGGCAGCAAAATCTCATAATGAAAATACCTGTAAATCAGGAATGTTTAATTTTTAATGTCTATTCCTATTTTAGTCTAGTTTTAAATATTGTAACCTATTCTATTATAACATTCTACTTTGGGCCAAGATCTGGAAGAAGGATTATCTTTGGGATTCATTTATATATATATATATATAAATATATATCTTATCCCTCTAAGCAGCTGTACATCAGTCCCTAAAATAGCAGATCATAATGGAGGGACTAATATTCTTCTGTAAACAGCACCTGAGTCTCAGGTATTATTATGATTTCATTAATAATAATATTGGACATTGCCCCACCCCTTTGTTCAATCACGTCAGCCTGTATAGATGCATTGTCAGGCGGCTGATCGCCAGCACATGCTGTGTTCGAGTCCGGTGACACTTTAATCGAACATATTTTGGTCCTGGTCAGCAACTTTGTTTACTCGAAGCCCAAACAAGCCACCAGTGGCGACGTGCAGCGGCTGATCACAGTCCGAGCGGAGAGCGTGAACACACGGACTCTGCTCGACGACACGTTCCCATGCATGTGCAGCCGAACACGGCAGACACACGACAACACACCCGACGATCGGCCAGGTTGCCCCCGATGATCCCTGCTGGGTGCATGCTAACGACGATGCTAAACCAGCGCTAGCCCCGTTAGCTTCTAGCAGCTAGCGTCGGTCAAAACATCATGAACCGAGAGGCTGGAGATGAGCGAGGCGGGGAGGAGGCGCGACCTCCCGGGACACGGCAGCTGCCACCGGGCGAAAAGGCAGCGGAGCCCGCTCCCCTTGCTCCCTTTTCTCCGGTATAACCAAAGGAGACACGCACGCGAAATAAAGGCTCCTAACGTGAACTGAAACAGACGTGCACGCTTGCGGCGGCGCGTGCGTCCCTAGTGTTGGAACTGCCACATTTCCCCGGTGGAAAAACGAGCCCGCGCGGCGGAGAACCGGCGGCGAACCGGCGGCCCGACGCGCTCACTCACCCCCGCGGCGGCGGCGGCTTGCTCCCATCCCCGTCGCTGTCGAGGGTCGGCGGCTCCCGGTAGTCAAAAGGCGAGCGTACAGTCTCCGCCATTAGGACTCCCTTCGCTACCTCTCTCGCTCCGGTAGATCGCTCAACGCGCATGTGCACAACATCCCTCTGGGGCTCTAATGGTAAAATGGGGTGCACCCACCTCTGAGGAGAATAAAGAGAAACTACAACACAATGCAACACACATTTAATACATGGACAATATTATCATCAGCATAGATATTCATGTGATATCTCCTGAAGACACTTGCATGAACATCGATGCTGTGAAGCAGTGGTGGAGAGTAAACGAGTACTCAAATATTCAAGTACTACCATGTAAAATCTCGAGGCACAAGTACTTTACTCGAGTATTTTCATTTTATGCTTTTTCATATTGCCACTGCACTTAATTTCATAGGCAAATATAATAGGTTTTTTATTCTACTACATGTATTTCCAAAGTTTTACCCACCAGTTACTCTTCAAATAAAGATTTTTACTTTGAGGTTTCTTAAATTTGATTTAATTAACACATGGTTCGCTAATAAAATGCATTTTTAAAAGGAAATCGGTGGGTTCAAAGCAATTACACTTGTGATGGGAATATACCAAGTATAATTAATGCTAACTGTCATGTAGCAGGTCCACTAACAAGTCACTTCCCATCCAATCTTCTCAGGTGGTTTAATTGAAATAAATGCAATTAACCACCATTTCAGAATGGTTAGATTCAAGTCCAGAAAGATTTATATAAATGTAAGGAAACCGTTCTTTCATTAATCATTTCATGGCCCCCAAGATTTATTTTCCAAGCCTATATGCCTATAAAAATAAACTGTTACAGAGTAATTATAAATGTAGATGCAGAAGATGGGTTTGGAAACAATTGAGTCAGCATCAGTGAAACACAAAAGGTTAAGATCGCCTTTTAATCTTCAATGCACATCCAGTTATTTATCACAGAGATAAAAGAAAAAGCCCGACATTCAGAAATCCACCAAACCGGCATGTCTGGACGTCAAAGCTCATTCACACACTGTGTGCTGTGTCAGGTTTAACACTACAGTGAGGTGCAGAGTGCTTGAAACGTTTGGCTACAGACAGTAAAATCCTACCAGAAGATATTGGTCTAATATAGTGGTTCTCAAACATTTGTTAACTAAATGTTAGAGAGCCACTGGTCTATTAATTCAAACTCGTGAACAGTGTAGCAGCACATTCAAGTGTTATATCAGGAGAGAACTAGAAGACCGGAGCAGCAACTTGATCATCACAGATTAGGTCAAACAATAAAACATACAAGCATTCAGTCTATATATGTAATTATTGGGACTAGACATGTTAATAATGGGGTACAATAAGAGCTAGGTGAATTATTAAAATAGCAAAGGGCTACAGGTTCAGCTGCACATCAGTCACAGTTTTAACAGTCGGGTATTTTTGGCTACATTCTAGCAGTTAGTAGATGGAGTGTTATGAACAGCACATATTTAGTCATCAAAAGGTAAATACACTTAAATTAAATAAATTACACCCAGTATACAAAAAAGATATTTCCCCAAAAACTCTTTCTGCAACCGCACCAGGCAAACCAACCTGTACACACGCAGAGCGCAAACTCACTGGAGTTAAAGTGAGTCTGCCCTCGCTTCTTTGTCAAAGGAAATAGCAACTGTGGGAAACTAGAGGTCATTTTAGCACTTGCTGTGGAAATACCAGCGTCTGGGAAAACCCGTCTACTGGGCTTTGTTTTAAAAAGGAGCTTAGTTGTGATTTTAGTTGAGCAGGGCTTTTAGAACCTCTAGTGTTCACAGAGGATATTCCGCATGACCTCATATTTCATCTGGAATAAGTACAAGACAAAGCTGGCTGTTAGTGTTGAGTGAGTTCATTCAGGGATGTTGCTAGATCCAAACAGAAGAGAGTTAGGTCTCCTCTGCTCCTGTCGTCTCTGTGTGTAAGATGTGGAGGGTCTGCACGGCGTGGTCGGCCCAGTGGATCAGCTCCAGTAGCACGCGATAGGTCCAAATTTTAAGCCCGAACGCTCCCCCAGCACCGTCGGGTTCCTACACGGAGGAGAGCAAGTTGAAATCACTGCATCAGGATGCATCATTGAAAGGAAAACCCCAAAATTTTTTTGAATGAGCAGTTTGCCTGCAGCTAGCAAACCCTTAATTCTGCTGCTGCCCTGAGTAATTCAGATTTAAGATATGAATGCACCCGTAACAAACAGCTGGTCAATAGTGACTTTTACTCTCCAAGGAGGTAATGTTTTCACAACTGTCAACAGAGCTTCCACAAAACTTCATAAGAATGTGGTTGAAAGATTTTCACACCGCACCTTATCAATACCATTGGAGTTTTGGTATCCATCCCTATACAATGCAAAGGAATAAGACACATCGCTTGGTAGATACATACAAATTTACATAAAGGAGAACAAGCGGGCGAATAATAACGGTTTAGAGTCAAGAACCCTTTTGTTTTTGCAGGTTTCTGAGTCCAAAAATATAAAAACAATGAGCTGAAAGACCCTAAAACCATCTGTGGAGGGGAAGGAACCTGCAGAGGAGGGCGATAAATCTGTTGTGGCTATAAGTGGGCTTTTTTTTTATCCTTTGTAAATTCAGTTCAGATTTAAACACAATCCCAAGATTTTGGATTATCTACGAGATTAATATGAAAGGTTTGAATCTTTGTTCCCAGCATTAGTCACATGCACATGTTTGTAGTTGTAGATTTCATGTATTGTGATGATAGCATAAAAAGTACATTCTATAAACATTTTACTGAAAATGAGGCATGTTGTGGTTTGTTATGTTAAATAAAAGCACAGATATATTTATAAAATATGGGTGATGGACAAAATTGGAGTTCAGAGGCTGCCCATTCACATAAATGCTATTTTACCAAGATACCTGCCCCCCCCCTCCCCTCTTCTTCTGATTTAATTTATATGATATGAAGGTATGTTATTTGAAAGTTTACAGAACTACATTTAATACAGCTTTTTAATTGTGTGTGTGTGTACCTGGAGTAGGAGCACCTATATGGATAAAATGCCATATTTTATTGATGAATTGCACTGTCTCGTCATCACTCCAGAGGATGTCTCCCTTACTACTGACAAATACTTCACCTCATTACACTGGTGGTCAGGAGTGACCTCCAGGATCTTGCTCTCGCTCTCTGCAAGACTCTTGGTGCTGTGGAGCAAGTGCTCGAGGCGGGCCCGGACGTTGGTCCTCATGGTCTCGTAGTCCCCCTCCAGCTCGCCCCACTCCTCCTCTTCCTTCAGGATGACACAGTGGAGCAGACCCAGGCACTGCCGCAGAGCCGCATGCAGCAGCTGGACCGTCTCCTCACTGCTGGGCTCCTCCGAGTCTGGGGACAAGGACACGATGCGTCCGCTGTCTGGGGTGTGGTCCTGCAGGAAGGTCTCCCTCTCTTTCTGCAAAGGACGGGCAAATCAAACACTGGAATCTGGATGCTGGCAACAATACGATGCCTTGCTGGCCTGGCACTTGTGACTTTATTCTTTGATATTGACCAATTGCAAATTTAGCACTGAGTGGCAATTGATTGTGCTGATCAATTGAAAGGTGTTTTTAAAAAAGGATGATGAGGCATAGCAGCATGACGGCAGAAAAACACAAACCCATGCACTCTATCCATTAGGGGCCCCAGGGGAAATGGAGGAGGTGGGGGCTTGTTTTAGTGTGATTACACTCTGCAGCACAGCATCAACAACACACTGGTAGAGCACACTGGTCAATGTGTAGCCATTACAAGTCAGATGTTGTGTTATGGAGGTATTAACAGGTAGCTAGTGACCAACATTCCCGTGTTGAAGCCACAAGTAACGGGAAGGGGAGAGTGTCCCACCACCCTCATAACTCACGTATAGCTGGAGCAGACGGGTACACTCGTGGTGCAGTAGCCGGGCGAGAGCCGCCGCTCTCCCGGTACGGGACCGTCCAGCCCCCGGCGCGTCCAGCTCGGCGGTTATCGGCGGGTGTTCCTCCGGCTGCTGCTCTGCCATTTGCTCCCCAGCCCCGGTTCCACAGGAGGGTCAGCGGCGGCGAGCGGGACGAAGGCCGAGCGGGGGAGAGTGTCTCCCAAAGCTTCCCCCCCCCGACCCCCAGCGTCGAAAGTATAGGGCGGCGAAGCAGCGTTTCTTCGGACGTTTCGTCGGTTTGGCCTCGGGGCTCCTGTCCTCGCTGGCCGGGTCAGTGCGGCGTGTCGGTGTCGGTGCTCATGTCGGCGTGCGCGTAACCAGAGGGGATTTAAATGGTTCCGCAAGGCACAGGGGCGTGTTTTAGGGGGACGCATAGAAGGGGCTTTATTATTTCCTCTCTCCCCCCCCCACCCAAAAAAAGCGTCACCGTGTGGCCCCCACCCATCCTTCCACAAATAATAAAAAACTCCTCACTGGGATAGTTTGTGTTTCCAGTTCCTGACATTCACTTTCCTGGCATGACAACTGGAAAGCAAATGTAAATCATCAGAACAACAAAACAGAAGTTTATCCAAAATATGAACATCTGCTGCGAACCCTTTTCTTCACGTGCAGAATAAAAAGCTCTGGTGCCATCTTTTGACAAACTGTCTATTATACAATTCAGAACTGATAAGTCTATTTTAAGACATCAGTACAATATAAAAAATGCAAGGATGTCAACCAATCAAACAATCTAATATTAATTGTATTGCTCATGTTCACAAATATATAATTTGTCTCATAGAGCTTTTATATATATATTTGCAGGACTATGACTTGACTCATTTTTTTGAGAGAATTTCACTTCTGCATCTGATATTAATTGTCCGGAGGCGACGCATTTTAGTTTGATAAATATGGACCTCAATCAATTATACTAATATTGTTGGTAAAGTACCATATTGACAAACCTACATATGTATTTGTATTAGGGTGCACACTCTCCTTTTCAGGCAATAACGAAGCTGTGATTTTTAATCGTTTGTTTTTATTGACTTTTATATCAATTCTGGAATTTTTCATGTGATAACATCATCCTGGACATCGTTGTAAAAACATTTACGTTAAAGATATATAGAATGAATTGTGTATTTGAGCTCATTTTACCTGTTAAGCACATACATATGGTCAAACCTAATAATCTAGAGGATTCTTGTTTACTAATAATAAAATGTCTACAAACTCTTTTCCAGCTTGTCAATATAGATTATTAATGGAAGATTGATCTAAAACACAGTGAAGTGTACAAAATTAAAGGGTCAGATCCCTCTCTGAAGATGTTTGCAGTGTGTGTTGACTGATCTGTTATATGAAATAATTTAGAAACAGTTTGTGTATTACATGGCTTATTCACTAGATGGTGCTAACAAGTTGATTTTGCAGCATTATGATGCCGTGCTAACTATTACTTCTTGTTATTCTAATAACAGATTCTATCAAGTCCAGCTCATGCATTACTGATAGGTTTGAATTATAATGCGATTCAGGTTTTCGTGCCAAATATTAAACCTAACATTGGTTTGCTTTGTGTTCCTCTTCTAATTGTCTTGTCTTCTTCATTTATCTTTGTTAAATGAAGAATATATATTATATATATTGTATATTACACATTGTATCTGTACAGTAGATAGTGCCTGTCTAAGTTCCACCGATATTCCATTCTCTCTCTGAGCATTACCCAAGGTCAGGTTATAGATAAAGGCCCAACCAACAGTGCGTTGTGGTATCTACGTTGAGGGACTTTCATATCTAACTCAGATACTCCAGAAAGAGAGACACAAACTTCACCTCTCCCCGACTTTTACTCTTTTGCGTATATCCCCAGTGGCACAAGGTGATTTAGTTATGCATACTTTAGGCTTAAAGATCCAATAGGATGCAAGCGCCTACATGTAACAGAGAATGACAGCAATTCTAGCCATTCATGGATCTGCTGTTAGAGTGGGTGACGCAAGTACAGACTTGGGGTGACAATTGCTCATGGTATTCTGTTTGTATTTCTATATTGTTGCACCTGCTGGTCTTCTTGATGCATCAAGTCTACATTCAAATCTTCTGCATAAGACATCAGCTGCTGCCGGAGTTCTCTTTTCACCAGCTGCCAGAGAAGTTCCATAACAATCTTTTTTTCCTCAGTATGTGGTTTGAGGGTACTGCAGTAATTTATAAACATATGTCATTTCAACTAACTTGGTTAAAATGATTATCTTGTTAAAAGGATCCAAAAAATACATTCACCCATAGACTTCAGCACATCATTTATTTATTCTGGACATAATTTCTGATAATTTAAGCTGACGATTACTCAGTAGTAGTGGCAGTGTGCAGAGGTATATTTTCTTATTAAATATTTCCAACAAAAAATATTGAGCTCATCCATTGAGAGTATTACAGACGTTTCTTTTTTTAAATCAAAATACTGTTGCCTGTATAATCCTGACAATGGAGAGATCTGTAAATACTGATCAAATCAGACAGCAAATGTAAAGTACCGTTTGGATGGAAAATGTGACCCTGGTGAATAAATACTGATCAAATGAGGACGACGATATAGATATTTTGGACATTAGACATTTTGACATGTGACAGTAGGTAAAGCATGGAGGTAAATAATAAAATAAACAATGGCTGGCTCTCACTGCAAGAACTTTAAAGCTGCTTATTTTGTATTTTGTCTGTAAATTGTTATTGTCAAAACCTCACTAACCTCATTTGCTTGTAGTTGTTGCTCGGAGGGAATATTTTTCTGTATGTTTTAAGCAGCTAGTGCTGGAGTTAACCTCATCATTTCACTGTGTAAATAGATTAAAGTTTAAAATAAAGATAAAGACAGCAGGGCTACTATGTGGAAATACATTTCAATGTCATTTTGGACTTTCATTTACATTATCTTTTAATCTAAAATGTTTTTTAACATACACATATCTATACAAACACAGGGTCACAAAGTTCTAAAATACACAAATTAAGTGGTAAAAGAAGCATAATTAATCTACATATTTAATCATATTCCCTGACATGAAGTAGTTTTGTAACTGTATGAATCTACTATGAAATACTCCATGGAGATAAATTGCTATTTCTTGAATTTGCATAAACATTTCCTTCAGTCTTGTGTCCCTTCAGTTTCCCTCCATGAAGTTCATCATTCTCGAGCCGTCTATCTAGATTAAATTATCTCCGTGAATCTCTGAACACTGCAACAGAATCTGTCTCTCTCCTTCCCGCTCCCAGACAACCCCCTCGTCGTCCTTCCTCCTCTCCCTGCAGCTCTCCCAAATCATGTCCCCAACATCCTGGTGGTCCCCGCCCACGATCACCTTTTCCCACAGCTCGCCCTCCCCCGGCAGCGGTGCAACTTCTGCCGCCTCCCTGCCCCACTGCACGGCCTGCTGGGAGGCCAGGGTGGTGACGGAGCTGAGGGTGAGGAGGGTGCTCTGGGATGCGGTGGTGCTGGCGGGAAGGGCAGGGAGCTGGATGAGCTGCGGGTGGCTGTTGGTGGTGAGGTGAGAGAGAGGAGCAGCGGTGAGGTGCAGCAAAGTAGGAGCCTGCTGCTGGTGTGCTACCTGCACCACATGATGCGTCGGCAGTTGGAGGAACTGGCCTTGAGACACATCTAGTTGAGTCTGTGGAGTAAATGGGAGCACCACCTGCTGCAGCGGAGTGAGATTACCACCCACTGCTGCCTCCTGGCTCTCCTGGATCACCTGGCTCTGCTGGAGCTCTTGGATCTCCTGGCTGACAGAGGGCTGTTCAGGCTGGGTGAGGACAGGGACATTCTCTGTGCCCGGGTTGGAACATCTTATTACCGTACCCCCATTGGCTGCAACTGCCTCAGCTATGAGAACCTCAGGGTGGCTCTTGGCCTTGTGGGCAACAACAGAATCCTTTTTTTCAAACTTTTTGCCACAAACGGAGCAAGAAAACTGGTAGGAGGCTTCTGCATCGTGTTTCTTCATGTGCCAGTTTAAGGAGGCCTTCTGACGGCAGGTGAAGCCACAGATCTCACATCTGCCACAAGGTGGAGACAGAAGAACATATTATAATCCAAACTGAAGTGAAGCTCAGATCTCACCTATGACCCTTTACCTCAAATTTACTAAAATAGAAGTTTTCATATCAGTGAAAAGTAGTTAAATATACTCCATAACAAGGAAGTACTGCATTCAATACAATTATAAACACAATATTATTACAAGCTAAATTAAATTGGGCTATAAATAAAAAATACTTATCATTAAATGTACAATTGGATAATTATTATTTCTGCTATATTAATATAGGGCATTTAAACATCATAATTAGCCAAGAGGGGGTTAATTCTAGGTATTTTAAATGCTATTGGCTTATTTAATTTGCAATTTAACGCTGTATTTTAGTTTACATGATAATGAAAAACATAAAATATTCATATGCAAAGAAAGAAATACAATGAATCCCTCTAAATAAGTTCCACCATGACTCAGATCGAAAACAAAAACAACTTCACATTATACAAGATCTTAAAATGTGTATGACAAAGAAAAGAAAATGTTCTTCACAAAGTCTCAATCTTCTGTCTTCATCTGGGCGGACTAGAAAAACAGCTCTATTATGTCTGGTAATGTCTGTTGACAATACATTAGGAACATTACATAACACATTCCATGCAGTCCCATTAATAGGGACAACTAAGAAAGCTGTTTATACAAAGGATTTATAGCTGACGTCTTTATACAACCCTGGATAAACTATGGGGTGTGTGGATTAACTAGGATTTAAATCCATGTCAGTTGGCTGGTGTCAATACTTTCGTGACAGAATGAGCTTTAATAGTAATTAATGCGAGTGGAGAGTTTGACATGTTTCTTATCTCTTCTATTCTGTTAATCTCACTGTTTTTTAGCATGAAAATAAAATAAGAAATCTTGAAATTATGAGAATACAGGAGTATACAGTGACTGAATAAATGACAATATGCATTTAATGGTTATATTAAATGATCCTCTTTCTAAATAAATAGACAAACTATCGCTCCTACTCACTGTATAGGTTTCTCTCCTGTGTGGATCATCCTGTGCACAGCGAGGTTATGGGAGCTCTTGAAGGCGCGAGCACAAAACTCACAGATGTAGTCCCGTTGGTCTGGAAGACAAATGACGGGCAGAGATTAAAAAAAAATGCATGAAAAGAAACAAAGAAGAATTATGTTATTTTGCAGTCATTTCATCCGGCAGCTTGGCTTGTATAATGAAGCAGTTCAAGAAGCTCATAAATGGTTCTGTTATTGAGAAGACATAAAGGGAGAGTATAAAGAATGTCCACATGAACACTCGATGCTCCAACATCACCTGTGTGGTGCTTGGCGTGGCGCAACAGCTGCTTCTGCAGGCGAAACAAGCGCCCACATGAAGGGTGATCACACACGTACTTCTTTTTAAGCAAGTGCTGGTATTTTATATGGTGCTGAAATAAAGAGCAGACAGATTAGGGGTCAGCTAGAAGAAGATAAAATAACACGGTTGTCACGGTTACAGGCGACAGGGAGGCAGACCTGTAGGTAGCGTGGGTGGGCTAAGACAGTACCACAGCCCTCCATTTCACAGCGGACATACTGCACTGGGGGCTTTTTCCTGAAAGGACACAAAAGAGGAAACAATATCATAATCCAATTATATATGATTAACACTAGATATCAATAGGAACTGACATAGGAAAGATTTGTACCTTCGCTTTGGCTGCCGAGGGGCTTTGCTATCTTTGTGCTGTCGACCTCGCCTGAATGGAAACAAATTCTGAAGTTGAGTATGAATTTTAGTTGGTCAGAAAAACCCTTGGGTCCTCTTCAAATGTTTCAACGTGGTATCAACTATAAAAGTTATATCTGTAGGCTGAAATATGTTTTAATACTTTTTCCCGATGTAAAAGGTATATTAAATGGATAATAACTTGTAAAATCTTTACTTAATAGAACACGGATGCAGAAGACATCTCAGTGTGAGTCATGGAACAGTCCTGAGCCTTAGTAACCTCCACCCAGGAAGTGTTTTTTAATTGTTCTTTGTTTATATGTTTGTGTACCAACCTAGTTCCAGCACATTCAGATCTTAATAGATGGGCCGTTCCATAACATTTTTATTGGTTTGGCAGAGGTAGATGCTCTCTGATTGCAGTTCTAGTTCTGTCATGACCTCAGTGAGAGAAACAGGTTATCTTGACCCAGGGTGATACTTGCGAATGTTGGCTCATATTGTTATGTGTGGTTTACAATATTTAATAACGCACGTCACAATCAGAGGTGTACTTCATAATTCACTTTTGCAGCCAGCGCAATTGAGGTAGAGACAAAGCCCTGCATTAAACCAGCTCAAAGGGATGTTTTAATGGGGTGTGTGCCTTCACACATCAGTCACACCTGAAATGTTCCCATTACCAGTGTGGTTAGCCACCAGTCCCTCAGTGATTTCCTTCAGATAATCATCAATCCACATTTTACTTACTTCCTGGTTGGCTCTGTGTTATCAACCTCTCCATCCTCAATTTGCGTCGTTTCTTCCTTTACAATGTTATTTTCTTCTTCTTCTTCCTCCTCCTCCCCCTCCGACTCCTCTTTTTTGACTACCTCTTGTTGTAGCGTTGCACACTGTCTTGATTTCTTACTAGAGAGTAACAAGGAAAATGATAATTGAAACAAACATTTTAACACTGGTAGTCTTCATATAAAGTGGCATTCGTGACTGATACAATTGAAGACGGGCAGTGAGCTCAGCGTACGTCTTTGTGTCGGGATGACAGATGAGGTCATCTGGGTCATCACCGTGTGGAGGGTCCTCGCCGAGAGCTGTGTCTGCATCTGCAATGCTACTTGTCGCCATCGAGACCATACGGACCAAATTAAAATTCACACTGGCAAATAAAAACAGAAACCATAAAAACTTCAACGCTTCTCAATCCATAAGTTGACTAACACTCACTTGACATTGCTGTCTTCCAAGTCCTCCCCTGAAAAGAACAAAGATACTGAACTTCAGTATTCAAATATTCCAGCCTTATTAAAGAGACATGTACAGTGTGTGTAAAAAAAACAAGGAAGCTGTTTCTCTTACCACATGATGGAGCCTCCATCTCTGCTTCAGGTTTGCCTGCTGCTGATGTGGTGTGTGGGGCTCGGGTTCTCCCTTTGCCCTTTCCAGGTTTGGACGGCTTGGGTCTGAGAGAGGATGCTGAGGGAGCCGGTGTGTCAAAGTGTTAGGCACACATCCAATACATTTCTGTTTAGAGGTGATGTGCATTTGAGAGAAGTGTGCGTGTACCTTTTCTGTCCGTGGATTTCTTTGTGGCAGCTCTGGGAGAGAGAGAAAGTAAATAAATGTGAGGTGCAACTAAAAACAAAGCATGACACTGTGATTGTACAAGTGCAAGGACAGGATAACAAGAGCACAGAGGAAAACATGTGCATGCACCTCAACATCTGGTAATTGTATAGCTTTAAGAACCCCCCAGTGATAAAACACACTTCCGACAATTATAGCCATGAGCCTCCTTGCTGTGCAGACTCACTGGGGCTGCTTGCAATAGTCGTGTACAGTAAAGCAGCTGTCATGCCTTTCTGTGCATGCACTTACTGTGTGACGGGTGAATGTCGGGAGCGGGATCCTGCACGTCTCCCGGGTCCTCGGAGCGGACTTGCGGGTTTTTTCGTGCAGTCGCCACGATCCTCCGAACCCGCAGCGGCACCAGCCGCAGCTCCCCGGGCTCGCAAAACACGCACGGAGCCTCCGGCAGGAGTCAGGGAGTCCGGGCGGGTCCCTGCAGCTGCCGCGCGGCCTCTGCGTCCCCTTCTCCCGCTGGGTGATTCAAGCGAGTCCGCGGATGAGCTCGGGGCCTCCGCGGGGTCTTCGGTTTTCTCGACCCCGGGACGAGGAGCCGAAACCTCGTCCTCCTCCGAGTCCATGTCGCTGTAGTTCGACCGCCAAGAGCCTCACGCACGTTTCTTACTCACTTAGATGTGAAAATATAAAAATGAAGATCAGAGAAGAAGGCCCTGCTCCGGTGGGACCAAGTTATGTTGGCTGGCTTGAGATAAAATGACCGACACTACACGGCTGTTGCGTTAGATCTGTTATTGTTAAAAAATATCACGTTATATTAAGAATATTATTTTACAAACATTGAACATTATTGTCTTCTTAAAGCGACAGCCAACCTCACGTTTCTTTGGTGGAAACCGGTTCTGCTCAGGATGCGTCTCCTTTAAGAGCCGCAGCACGGAAATGCGATAAGCTCCTTTTTGGACTAATGGATTTCCATACTATTTACAAAATGGCGATTATGGGAAATGTAGTTTTTAGAACAACACTGGCATCTATTGCATGTAATTTGGGCAGTCCTTATGAAAACTTGATAATTTGAGTCCTAAAAATAAATGAAATACTAGATTCATATATTGGTTTTAAAAATATTCTAGATTCATGGTCTATCGTTACACGACACACAAAATGTAAGAAATATTTAACTACTACAATTAGTGGCGCTTATCTTTTATTCTTCTGGCCTCCTCCATAATATTGCAGTGATAAACTAATGTGGTTAAATACATTTAAGAATATTTGTTTTATTATTTTATTTTCTTCTATTACATAGTGAACATACATTATGTAAAATAAGGTCATTTTTTTTAACAGAAAACACAATTGAATACTACTATTACTTACACTTTCTCTTATTCTTTTATCCTCCATAATATTGCACCAATACATCAATATAATTAAATCCTCCTAAAAGTATTTGTTGGAATATTTTTTCTTTTACCATATAGCAGGCTTACATAACATCAGAAATAATGTCCTTATTTGACACAAAACACAAATAACTTGAGTCCGATGTGGCCACCGGTAAAGACAACAGGTTTCGAGGTGTGGCTGTGTCCCATGTCCACTGCGACGCGGAAAAGAGATAACGTAAAACACAGAAACTAGTCTCCCATGAGTGACAACAATGTGGTATATTTAGCTGTGGTCTAAATGGAGGTGATTTTATCTTATTGTTGGGAAATTTTTGAAAAGTTCTCGATGTCTCGCTGTCTCTGGTGCGGATTTTATCACTTTTGAACGCCGTGATAGTTTTTAAATCATTTCTCCAAACGTACTTTTACCAAGTGGTTTCTATTTGATGCTTTTAGCTATTTCTTTTACAATGTATTTGCCATTTTGTTATATTTTTTAATTTGTTTTTAGTTTTGATTATATAATTTTTTGCCTTTGATTTGAAAGGTTATTGTAATATTTTGATGTTCTGTTTTCTTGTTTTGGTTTGTCGTCTTTGTAGCACTTTGTAGGGCCTGGTACGAAAGGTGCATTAAAAATAAATAACAATAAGAGACTACCCAAAACTGCTCTATTTTTAGATTCTTAACCAATTAAATGAAACAAAGCACAGATGATACATTTAAGGCTTTTTCTCTCAGGTCGAGGGTTAAGGAAAGAGTATTTGGCTCCTTGAAAAGATTGTTAACCCCCTGAGGCAAATTGTAATTTGTGAATATGGGTTATGCTAAAATATTTGATATGATAAGTAGCTGTCAATGAGTTAAGGGCATTAAACTAATGAATCTATATCTTTACAAGTTGTGACAGAGCTGGTGATATTTAGGGTTTTATCTTCTTTTAGTTTTTCTTCAGTATTTATTATGGTTCAGGAAACAGGCAAACAAGAACAGATGACCAGAATAAAATATATATTAAAAAGAGATGATAGAAACGAAGGGTATTTTAGGGAAAAAATAGAAGAAATAAATTCAATATCGAAAGAGGACAGTATCAGTATAAATTAAACCAATTATATTTTGCATGCACCTGCAAACATTGTTGACTCACCCAGGAACATATTTCTGACTGCCATGCCAGCCACACCTGAAGCCGCAGTCGTCACAGATCAGGGTCAAACCAGTATTCCACCTTTGTCACGGACTGATGACATGCCAACAAGCTCATTTGCACGCACATTTTAAGACAGAGCACAGACAGAGAAGCTAAATCTTACCAACAAATATTAAAAATCTATCTGAGAGAGCCGCATCACTGAAAGCATCAATTCTGGTCAACATCAAAAACATAAATTCAACTTTACAACACAAGATATTTGAGACACAATAAAATTAGGTCCCTGTCGATAGTGTTAAATGTATCCCTCCCCACAATTGGAATTATTCAATAAGTAGATCTACATTTCCCCTGAAGGTGAAAAGTCTTCCAGTCCAATATTTTTTAAGGGCAAAGCAAATCAAAGAAATTAAATGATTAAAAAGATCAACAAATATAATATAACTGCAAAAGAGTTTTGGGAAACCAGGTCTTGAGTTTCTCATTAATGATATACGCATACTACTGCAAGGAAAGAATCTAAGTAGGGAAGCAAACTGTATTAAATGCACAATGCAACATGTTGGCAGAAGGGTCAGATGACCTTAATAAGATTCAGTAGCCGTGTTGATACAGTTTAGTATAAGAATAAATGTGTCTGTAGCTCCTCCTGACATCTGCTTTAGACTTGCGGCTCAATTACACACATCATAAATGACAATGAGAGTCATGATTGACTGTAAATGAACCGTGAACCACAACTATGAGCCATGGTTTGTTTATTTGGATAGATCGTATGGAGTTGCACTTGCTTGCCTCATCGATTTTATACAACCACTTTCCCAAGAATGTTTTGTTTCAATTATTTTCTCAATGAAAAATTTGCTTTTGAATTTTGCTTTAAATTACCTTTTTTCCCACGTAACAAAGACAAAACAAAGCAAAAGAGAGGTTTTGTTGAGTTATTTTTTGTAGACACATTTTATTTGATCAAAGAGTGAAAGCATAAATAACTTAAAAGCTTTGAAGACTTAGTAAACTTTCTGGAGAAAGCTAGTGGAATAATGGAAAATAACATTATTAACAGTAAAATAATGATGAAGAAAATAATGGCACAAACAGAAAAATCCCAGCAATGAGATAAAATACAGAGCAATAATTTTAAATAAGTCTTTTCACTCAGCCTCTCCGAAGTGCGTATGAGCCAGTGGGGGAATGTTATCTTCCACACATCATCTCATACGTCTTTCAGCTTCCATGTAGCACACACAGAGTCTGCACATGGACACAAGCATGTAAGAAGCGTAGAATATGCCATTGTTAGTAGAAGGTGTTTGAATTCATATAATAGGACCCAAATACCTCGACGTCATTTCTATTTGTCTTCGTTTTGACATCAGAAATGCTTGCTGCTCATGCACAGCTATCACTTGTCACCTAGTCTTACTGGCAGTTGATTCCCCTTACAAAGGGTCAAGTGACTAGCCCTACAGAGGATTCCACAAGTCTGACAAGTCCTCAGACTATCCAATTCCGGTGTTTTAATAACGTGTCCGCCACGGACGTAAAGGATGATTTGGAAGTGTCGAGAATAAAGTCCCTAAACTCCCACTTGCTAGCGTTCCATCTTGGTCAAATTAAATGTCTAAGAATATCCTTGTTACTGAAACTGATTTTAATGTACAATTTCACCACCATCTTCAAAAGTATTAAATGTTAAAAAAAAATTCTAATGTCTGGCAATATTTTACCCACCCAAAAAAGAAATTTGCTTTAAACTGTACAACAGGATGGATACAACTACCACATTGAACGGTCGAGCGTTGTATCCACCAACAAATAAAACCTGTCCTTATGTGTAGTTAGATTACCCATTATATGAATTCAGGAGACATAAATTATGACAACACTGCAGCTATAGTGCATATGTTTTAATTTCTTAAAAAGGGAAAAAACTTGTTGGAGATGTATGAGACGGAAAATATGGACATGTAACTGTGGGAGCTTCTGTAATGGCCCATTTCCCTTGAGTTAAACCAGTAGAGGATATAAATGCAATATCGATAGACGACAGTATCAGTTTTATTGAAACAAATAATATTTTGCAATGTTTTAAAGCATCTGCGAACATTGTTGACTCACCCATGAACATATTTCTGACTGCCATGCAAGCCACACCTGAGGCCTCAGTCGTCACAGATCAGGGTCAAACCAGCATTCCACCTTTGTCACGTACTGATCACATGCTAACAAGCTCATCTGCACGCACATTCCAAGACAGAGTACAGACAGAGGAGCTAAATTTACCAACCAATCTTACAATCTATCTGAGATGGGCACATCACTGAAAGCATCCATTCTGGTCGACATCAACAACATGAAGTCAATTCACAACCTCAGGTGTTTGAGACACAATCAAGTCGGTCCCTGTTGATAGTGTTCAATGTATCCCTCCCCAAAATTGGAATTATTCAATAAGTAGACCTACTTTCCCCTGAAGGTGAAAAGTTCTCTTCCACACAAAAAGTTGTATCTGTATCTATTCAAATCAAATTGAGACTAATGTCACATTAATGTTGTCTCACTCTTGGATCAAACTCTTGCCCTTGAATTCTTTCTTGCAAAATGTTTTGTTGCCCCGCTGCGTCATCGAGGTGGTCAATGACGTTGGCTGAATCTTCAAATATTTCCGCATAAACTTCACCTCTTCTCCGTGTCCCTCCCTTGTCTGTTTTGTCTTGCTACACCTTTTATGCTGTGTTACATAAGTTGTGTGTGATATGCACTAAAGCTAAAGTAAAGAACCTTATTTGCACACTGCCGGCCCAGCCTTCAGGGGCGATTATCATTCCACGTGGTAAACTTGGCTTGCAATCCGGTGGACAAAATAAAAGGCAATAAAACAGTACAGTACAGAAACAAATACTATTTACATAAATGCAAAAAGTACGGATGTGTTCCTTAAAAGGTGCAACATTACCTGTTGCACAAAGAATACCTTGTCAGCCACCATCACATTACGGCTGAGCTGATTTTTTTGCACGATAGTATTTAGATTTCTATGCAGAACAATAGATGAGAAACTAAGAGTAAGTTGGATAAAAGACTTGAAAAACAAGGACATCATTTTTTCTATGTATATCAAAAAGATGAGTTTCAGCAACAACACCAGCTCAGACCATCCTATCTACAACAGAGTACATCTAAATGCCAACACAAACTAAAACCTACTTGGCTAACTGTCGATACAATGTCAGTCGATGTCAATTACAAGTGTGACAACACAAATCAGTGTCAGTGCAGACTCATTATCAAACACAACAAATGTGGCAACAATATTCAAAGCAACAAGAAATCTAGATTTAGTTGTTTATAACATTTCACAGATTCCCACATTGCCACTAGAAGAGGTACCGAAGGCTTGAACGACTGTATGACCGAGGATCAGCTTCCAGCACCTACACACCCAGATTTGCCATATTGGAACAAAAGGGTGAAAGCAATGATTGCCTTGGAATTCTTAGAACTGCTGTATGTGATGTCAGAATGACTGACCATTGATTGTGTGCAACAAACTGTTCAGAAGCCTAGTTGCCCAAGAGACGATGCACAACCGCAAATAGATATATCACTCAGCCATCATGCCATGAACATAAGCCAGGCACTGAATGATGTTCATGGAGTTTCCCTCAGCATCTAGTGGTGGTGAGGCCAGTTATGCTGCATTCTTCTATGTGGGTGTATGTGTCTATGCTTCCTTCTTATAACACTAATGTCCAATTCTAAAACATGATGCCAATAGATCTAATGCAAAAATGATTTGGAAATACAATTATTTAAAACTGTCTGTCTTCGGGTTTCAGTCATGCAGATAAATTGTTTGTTGTTTTTTATTTATAGCCAGTTTTATTCCTTAATCTTTTTCTTATTCTTACTTTTATTTTGGAAAAGTAATGCATAAGATTAACTGGGAAATTTACCTTTACAGGGGAAATCTTAAATACTTAATATTTAAAAAAAAACTACCAACAAGTTTTTTTTTATTAACTTTGTGATTCTGATGTTTATGATCTTATTCATCTGCACACTGTGTATAAATTTTTCTTCTCTGTACCCTGATGCTTATTTATTTAATCTTCTGAAATAATTACCTGTGCCGTGTATTTACAGTTTAGAGCACTGCCCATTATTCTTCCTAAATAAACCAAATAATCCATGTTGTTTTGTCGCTGTTAATTATTTTAACATTCTCATTTTCTTTCTGTTGAGTTTTCACTCAGGCATGCAGAGACATTTTTACAGTACAGCTTTAGACAGTGTGAAGTACATGATCAAAACACCTACAGTCATCTGCTATTATCTCATTTTACTCTCAGAAAATGGACACGGCTGACGTAACATTACAATGATTATAATCTCTTTTATTTATTTATCAAATTATTAAATCATATCAACATGACAGGCCGCGGTCAGCGTATTCTTTCATTGTTTTGGCATGATAGGTTTGTCACTTTGCTAAACCACATGACTTTAATGGAATTTTAAAGAGACAGATAACATTACAAAGTACATTGGCACCAATGTGCCTTGTCAGTACGTATTGGTCTTATAAATAAGTGCACAAACACCCCAACGTGCATAACTAGCACTTACTCTGCACTTTAACAGCACATCTTTACCTGATCACCTACATTTGTCTTGTAAATAAATGTAAATAAAATATAATTATGTTTTCAATGCTCTATTGTGTTAGAGATATGACAATGAGATCCAGTTTGTTCACTTGGAGGAATGCATGTAACGCAGTGACTGAAGCATGAATTTCACAGAGACTTGATCGCAGGTATTGTTTTCTTTGTTCAGCCTGATGTGTTGATGCCCAAATGACGTCACACTTTCTTCACGTTTCCTCTGTATATAAGACACCACACCATATAGCTTTCATGAAGGGGCCTCTGAGATAACGCATATCTGAAGAACCTAACAGAAGATTATTTCTAAACTTGAATATTTCTTATGGTAAGTACATCTTTACTTTGAAATACATTACAATTACAGGGTGTTTTAATTAAACTAGATTATACTTTACTATAATGAGTAAATATTGATTGGATGCATCATAAAATTTAAAACCTTTTTTTAAATTGACATAAAATATTTACCATGTTGAGATTGATTTGAAGCTTAAACTAGGTCTTGAAGGCTGCATTATATTTAATAACTTACTAATGTAGGTTTTACAAATAAAAGAACAAATGGTCCTATACACATATATTTTATTTAAAATGCTTAAGGATATAATTATTCAACAAATCAATTTTTTACAATGCATTGTAACAATCATATTTAGGATTGTATATTTACATGTATATACATCCTACAATTTGACATCATATACCACCTTATAGAAAAACTAAATCTGATATATTGGGTATAATTGTGGTCATGATGCTACATAAGAGAAACTGGGAATGCTTTATTTGCATAAAACCAATTAACCTTTTGGTGATTTTTAAATATCTGCAGAATCTTACTTTCTTGAAATAAAATCGTTATTTTTGCAATGTATAAATCTGGTCTTAATTTGTACCAGATTCAAATCAGTAATGTTTGCCGACAGGAAGACTGATCGCAGCTTCTTGAATTCAATCAAACAGGCTAATGCTCCTTAGGAAGTGCAATCCTCCAAGGAACATTGCAGGCCCTTACACATCAATTATCTCTTGAAGACTATTTTTTTGGAAGAGCATCTCCTCTTTAAACTCATCAAACACCTCAACATGCACATCTAGCACTTACAGTCAACAATCTGATACTGACCAGATTATCTCTGTTAACCCCCACTCAGACTGCTAGTGGGGGACTGCTAGGAACCTGGGTGTGACACTCGATAGCAAACTCTCCCTTAGTGCCAACATTACTGCAACAACAAGGTCCTGTAGATTCATGCTGTATAACATCAGGAGAATACGCCCCCTTCTCACTCAGATGGCGGTGCAGGTTCTGGTACAGGCTCTGGTCATCTCACGCCTAGATTACTGTAACTCCCTCCTGGCAGGTCTACCTGCTACTGCCATCCGACCTTTGCAGCTCATCCAGAATGTAGCAGCTCGACTGGTCTTTAACCAACCTAAATTCACCCACACTACTCCGCTCCTCCGCTCCCTCCACTGGCTACCAGTGGCTGCCCGCATCAGGTTCAAAACATTAGTACTTGCCTACCATGCTGTGAACAGATCAGGTCCAGTCTACATCCAGGACATGGTCAAACGTTACAGCCCAGCACGTTCACTCCGCTCTGCTTTGGCCAATCAGCTTGTTGCTCCCTCACTGCAATCTAAACACTCATCAAAATCACGACTGTTTTCTGTCCTGGCTCCTAAATGGTGGAATGAGCTCCCCATTGACATCCGGACATCAGAAAGTTTATACATCTTCCGCCGAAAACTAAAAACACACCTCTTCCGACTATACCTTGAATAGGAGAGAAAAAAAAAGAAAAAAAAATCACTAACAATTTTTGAAACTAACACTTTAGTAGCACTTTGATGGCACTTACTTATAGTACTTTGTAGTTTTGCTTTATTTTGAAGAAATTGTACTTTCCTGATTCTTGTTGTCCTGGGTCTGTACCCTGGGGGTTTTATGCACTTATTGTAAGTCGCTTTGGATAAAAGCGTCAGCTAAATGAAATGTAATGTAATGTAGACGCCTGGGTTTTCATTTGTGTATATTTGTTGGTTTATTTGTAAAAGAAAAAACTAAACTGATTTCCATTTAGGTTATGATTTATGATTTAAAATGTTATTTTTTCATGTTTTATGACAAAAATGTTTTTTTAGGTTAACAGACCACTTCCCACTTTTCTTTTATATTTCCTCTATAAGAACTAAACAATTAAGTTTAGGGTTCTTCAGCAGATTGCTCTACTGATTGCCTAACTAGGAACAAGGTCTGCCTCTGTTCTGAAGCTGTCCTTCAGTTGTTTGAACCTACATAGGTCTCATTGAATACTCATTGAAAAAAAGAGAAATTTGGTATGCTGTGTTGCAGTATAGGACAGTGTTTATACAATTGAAAAAATATTATGATAATTTCATGATGTAAATTATACCTATATTAGGGTTTTATGCGCATGTAATTGCTGACTTGTTTAACTGCAAATATTTTAGTTTAACTAGGTAATTATAACAATTGAAGATCATGTCTATTATTTCTTTAACACCTTTTGTTCCTATGCTGTCAACGACCACAGGTTATAAAGCAGAAATGGCTTTTGGAACAGTCTTATCAAGTTTGCTGATATTTATAGGTAAGTTATTGATTACAGCAAAATTATTCGAATCAGTTACCTGAGAATGAAATTCATTTTGACCTCTAAAGATTATTATTATTTAAATGTGTTAATTGTTCTTTACAAATAGTGGCCATTGACCTAACTACGGGAAACAGTACTGCTGCTGCACCAACTAGTGCTGCACCAACTACTGCTGCACCAACTACTGCTGAACCAACTACCGCTGCACTAACTACTGATGCACCAACTACCGCTGCACCATCTACTGCTGCACCAACTACTGCTGCATCAACTACCGCTGCACCTACAACTGCAGTACATACTACTGCTGCAGCAACTACTGCTGCAGAAACTACCGCTGCACTAACTACCGCTGCACCAACTACTGCTGCATCAACTACCGCTGCACCTACAACTGCAGTACATACTACTGCTGCAGCAACTACTGCTGCAGAAACTACCGCTGCACTAACTACCGCTGCACCAACTACTGCTGCATCAACTACCGCTGCACCTACAACTGCAGTACATACTACTGCTGCAGCAAACTACTGCTGCAGAAACTACCGCTGCACTAACTACCGCTGCACCAACTACTGCTGCATCAACTACCGCTGCACCTACAACTGCAGTACATACTACTGCTGCAGCAACTACTGCTGCAGAAACTACCGCTGCACTAACTACCGCTGCACCAACTACTGCTGCATCAACTACCGCTGCACCTACAACTGCAGTACATACTACTGCTGCAGCAACTACTGCTGCAGAAACTACCGCTGCACTAACTACCGCTGCACCAACTACTGCTGCATCAACTACCGCTGCACCTACAACTGCAGTACATACTACTGCTGCAGCAACTACTGCTGCAGAAACTACCGCTGCACTAACTACCGCTGCACCAACTACTGCTGCATCAACTACCGCTGCACCTACAACTGCAGTACATACTACTGCTGCAGCAACTACTGCTGCAGAAACTACCGCTGCACTAACTACCGCTGCACCAACTACTGCTGCATCAACTACCGCTGCACCTACAACTGCAGTACATACTACTGCTGCAGCAACTACTGCTGCAGAAACTACCGCTGCACTAACTACCGCTGCACCAACTACTGCTGCATCAACTACCGCTGCACCTACAACTGCAGTACATACTACTGCTGCAGCAACTACTGCTGCAGAAACTACCGCTGCACTAACTACCGCTGCACCAACTACTGCTGCATCAACTACCGCTGCACCTACAACTGCAGTACATACTACTGCTGCAGCAACTACTGCTGCAGAAACTACCGCTGCACTAACTACCGCTGCACCAACTACTGCTGCATCAACTACCGCTGCACCTACAACTGCAGTACATACTACTGCTGCAGCAACTACTGCTGCAGAAACTACCGCTGCACTAACTACCGCTGCACCAACTACTGCTGCATCAACTACCGCTGCACCTACAACTGCAGTACATACTACTGCTGCAGAAACTACTGCTGCTGAAACTACCGCTGCACTAACTACCGCTGCACCAACTACTGCTGCATCAACTACCGCTGCACCTACAACTGCAGTACATACTACTGCTGCAGCAACTACTGCTGCAGAAACTACCGCTGCACTAACTACCGCTGCACCAACTACTGCTGCATCAACTACGCTGCACCTACAACTGCAGTACATACTACTGCTGCAGCAACTACTGCTGCAGAAACTACCGCTGCACTAACTACCGCTGCACCAACTACTGCTGCATCAACTACCGCTGCACCTACAACTGCAGTACATACTACTGCTGCAGCAACTACTGCTGCAGAAACTACCGCTACACTAACTACCGCTGCACCAACTACTGCTGCATCAACTACCGCTGCACCTACAACTGCAGTACATACTACTGCTGCAGCAACTACTGCTGCAGAAACTACCGCTGCACTAACTACCGCTGCACCTACAACTGCAGTACATACTACTGCTGCAGCAACTACTGCTGCAGAAACTACCGCTGCACTAACTACCGCTGCACCAACTACTGCTGCATCAACTACCGCTGCACCTACAACTGCAGTACATACTACTGCTGCAGCAGCTACTGCTGCAGAAACTACCGCTGCACTAACTACTGCTGCACCATCTACCGCTGCACCTTCAACAGCTGCACCAACAACCGCTGCCCCAACTACCGCTGGACCTAAAACTGCAGTACCAACTAGCGCTGCACCTACTACTGCTGCACCTACTACTGCTGGACCAACTACGGCTGCACAAACTACTGCTGCACCAACTACCGCTGCACCAACTTCTGCTGCACCTACTACTGCTGCACCTACTACTGCTGGACCAACTACGGCTGCACCAACTACTGCTGCACCAACTACTGCTGCACCAACTTCTGCTGCACCTACTACCGCTGCAACTACTACTGCTGCACCAACTACTGCTGCACCCACTACCGCTGCCCATACTACTGCTGCACCAACTACTGCTGCACCAACTACCGCTTCACCAACTACTGCTGCATCAACTACCGCTGGACCTACAACTGCAGTACCAACTTCCTCTGCACCTACTACTGCTGCACCTACTACTGCTGGACCAACTACTGCTGCACCAACTACTGCTGCACCAACTACTGCTGCACCAAATACTGATTCACCAACTACCGCTGCACCTACAACGCTGCACCAACTACTGCTGCACCAACTACTGCTGCACCAACTACTGCTGCACCTACTACCGCTGCAACTACTACTGCTGCACCAACTACTGCTGCACCAACTACCGCTGCACCAACTACTGCTGCACCAACTACCGCTGCACCTACACCGCTGCACCAACTACCGCTGCACCAACTACTGCTGCACCAACTACCGCTGCACTAACTACTGCTGCACCAACTACCGCTGCACCTTCAACTGCTGCACCAACTACCGCTGCACCATCTACTGCTGCACCAACTACCGCTGCACCTACAACCGCTGCACCATACTACTGCTGCACCAACTACTGCTGCACCAACTACCGCTTCACCAACTACTGCTGCATCAACTACCGCTGGACCTACAACTGCAGTACCAACTTCCTCTGCACCTACTACTGCTGCACCTACTACTGCTGGACCAACTACTGCTGCACCAACTACCGCTGCACCAACTACTGCTGCACCAACTACTGCTGCACTAACTACTGCTGCACCAACTACCGCTGCACCAACTACCGCTGCACCAACTACCGCTGCACCAACTACTGCTGCACCAACTACCGCTGCACCTTCAACCGCTGCCCTTACTACTGCTGCACCAACTACTGCTGCACCAACTACCGCTGCACCAACTACTGCAGCACCAACTACCGCTGCACCAGCTACTGCTGCACCAACTACTGCTGTACCAACTACTGCTGCCCCTACTACTGCTGCACCAACTACTGCTGCACCAACTACTGCTGCACCAACTTCTGCTGCACCTACTACCGCTGCAACTACTACTGCTGCACCAACTACTGCTGCACCCACTACCGCTGCCCATACTACTGCTGCACCAACTACTGCTGCACCAACTACCGCTTCACCAACTACTGCTGCATCAACTACCGCTGCACCTACTACTGCTGCACCTACTACTGCTGGACCAACTACTGCTGCACCAACTACTGCTGCACCAACTACTGCTGCACCAAATACTGATTCACCAACTACCGCTGCACCTACAACAGCTGCACCAACTACTGCTGCACCAACTACTGCTGCACCAACTTCTGCTGCACCTACTACCGCTGCAACTACTACTGCTGCACCAACTACTGCTGCACCAACTACCGCTGCACCAACTACTGCTGCACCAACTACCGCTGCACCTACCACCGCTGCACCAACTACCGCTGCACCAACTACTGCTGCACCAACTACCGCTGCACTAACTACTGCTGCACCAACTACCGCTGCACCTTCAACTGCTGCACCAACTACCGCTGCACCATCTACTGCTGCACCAACTACCGCTGCACCTACAACCGCTGCCCATACTACTGCTGCACCAACTACTGCTGCACCAACTACCGCTTCACCAACTACTGCTGCATCAACTACCGCTGGACCTACAACTGCAGTACCAACTTCCTCTGCACCTACTACTGCTGCACCTACTACTGCTGGACCAACTACTGCTGCACCAACTACCGCTGCACCAACTACTACTGGACCAACTACTGCTGCACTAACTACTGCTGCACCAACTACCGCTGCACCAACTACCGCTGCACCAACTACCGCAGCACCAACTACTGCTGCACCAACTACCGCTGCACCTTCAACCGCTGCCCTTACTACTGCTGCACCAACTACTGCTGCACCAACTACCGCTGCACCAACTACTGCAGCACCAACTACCGCTGCACCAGCTACTGGTGCACCAACTACTGCTGTACCAACTACTGCTGCACCTACTACTGCTGCACCAACTACTGCTGCACCAACTACCGCTGCACCTTCAACCGCTGCCCTTACAACTGCTGCACCAACTACTGCTGCACCAACAACCGCTGCACCAACTACCGCTGCACCAACTACCGCTGCACCTACAACCACTGCACCAACTACCGCTGCACCAACTACCGCTGCACCAACTACTGCTGCACCAACTACTGCTGCACCCACTACCGCTGCACCAACTAGTACTGCACCAACTACTGCTGCACCAAATACTGATTCACCAACTACCACTGCACCTACAACCGCTGCACCAACTACCGCTGCACCAACTACTGCTGCACCAACTACTGCTGCACCAACTTCTGCTGCACCTACTACCGCTGCAACTACTACTGCTGCACCAACTACTGCTGCACCAACTACCGCTGTACCAACTAGTGCTGCACCTACAACCGCTGCACCAACTACCGCTGCACCAACTACTGCTCCACCAACTTCTGCTGCACCTACTACCGCTGCAACTACTACTGCTGCACCAACTACTGCTGCACCAACTACCGCTGCACCAACTAGTGCTGCACCTACAACCGCTGCACCAACTACTGCTGCACCAACTACCGCTGCACCTACAACCGCTGCCCTTACTACTGCTGCACCAACTTCCGCTGCACCAACTACCGCTGCACCAACTACAGCTGCACCAACTACGGCTGCACCAACTTCAGCACCTTCTAAACCAGTAGTGCTTGTCACAGCCACCATATTCGAAGCATTTGTAGAAGAACTCAGTGATCCAAAAAGCAGTCAATTCAAGACACTTGCTGCAAAAGTTGTAGAAGTGGTAAGGATAATGTTCAATTGATCAGATTTCATGTAATTCTATTTTATTTGAATTAACTTTTGTAGTTTCTTTCTTTCTTACGAATGTTTTTTCTGTTTGCTTCCTTTCCACAGTATGATGCTGTCTACAGGACAAGATATGGCTTTCTCTTCATCCGCACTTATGTCATAAAGTTCATGTAATATATTTTTTGTATTTTTCAGATTCAAACTGAATATGTGCCATCTGGGTTGTCATTAATATAAGAGCTTTTATCCTCATTCATTAAAAAATAATTACAGATAGAATTTATCAACGTTAGAAGAATTTGATTGAGATATATATGTTTGTTTTGATGCAGACGAGGCTCAACACGAGTGGATAATACTGAAGTGGAGGTGGGAGTTGAGTTCAATGAAACTACATCATCTGCAGAACTCCCCAGCCCTGCTAATGTTTCAACAACATTAGTAGAAGCTGTGTCCAGTCCCAACAACTTCAACATTTCGGTTGTACCCAACTCCATCTCAGCAGTGTGTAAGTAACAGTAGCCCCACCTTTAAGTTCAGCTGAATTTTTTTTGGTATTATTGATGGTCAACCACACAATGGACAATACTGTTGTCTCAATTAAGAACAAAAAAGGAATTTTCATGAAATTCAATATGAATTGCCAAGGATGATTTCGGATATGCTCCTGCTTTTATTTTTGTTTTAAGTGACTTGACAAGTAAATGTTTCTACGATTTTAGCTCATATACACATACACATAACATATTACTATATATGATGTATATACTATAACTTCAGCTGACATTTGTTTGGTATTATTGATGGTGAACCACACCATCGATAATACTGTTGTCTCAATTAATAACAACAAATTTTTTTTTGTTTCTTTTTCTGCACCAACTACTGCAGTACCTACTACACCTGCCCCTATAACCGCTGCACCAACTACCGCTGCACCCACAACTGCTGCACCAACTACCGCTGCACCAACTACTGCTGCACCTACAACCGCTGCCCTTACTACTGCTGCACCAACTACTGCTGCACCAACTACTGCTGCACCAACTACCGCTGCACCTACAACTGCTGCACCTACAACCGCTGCCCTTACTACTGCTGCACCAACTACTGCTGCACCAACTACCGCTGCACCAACTACCGCTGCACCTACAACTGCTGCACCAACTACTGCTGTACCTACAACTGCAGTACCAACTTCTGCTGCACCTACTACCGCTGCACCTACAACTGCTGCACCTACTACTGCTGCACCTACTACTGCTGGACCAACTACTGCTGCACCAACTACCGATGCACCAACTACTGCTGCACCAACTACCGCTGCACCTACTACTGCTGCACCAAATACTGCTGCTCCAACTACTGCTGCACCAACTACTGCTGCACCAACTACTGCTGCCCTTATTACTGCTGCACCAACTACCGCTGCACCTACAACCGTTGCACCAACTACTGCTGCACCTACTACTGCTGCACCAACTTCAGCACCTTCTGCACCATTAGTGCTTGTCACAGCCACCATAGTAGAAGCATTTGTAGTCGAACTCAGTGATCCAAAAAGCAGTCAATTCACGACACTTGCTGCAAAAGTTGTAGAAGTGGTAAGGATAATGTTCAATTGATCAGATTTCATGTAATTCTAGTTTAATGGAATTAACTATTGAAGTTTCTTTCTTAATTAGGAATGTTTTTTCTGTTTGCTTCCTTTCCACAGTATGATGCTGTCTACAGGACAAAATATGGCTTAATCTTCATCCGAACTTATGTCATAAAGTTCACGTAATATATTTTTTGTATTTTTCAGATTCAAACTGAATATGTACCATCTGGAATGTCATTAATATAAGAGCTTTTATCGATATAAATTCAAAAATAATTTCAGATAGAATTTATCAATCTTAATAGAGTTTGATTGACATATATATGTTTGTTTTGATGCAGACGAGGCTCAACACGAGTGGATAATACTGAAGTGGAGGTGGGAGTTGTGTTCAATGACACTACGTCATCTGCAGAACTCCCCAACCCTACTAATGTTGCAACAACATTAGAAGAAGCTGTGACCATACCCAACAACTTCAACATTTCGATTGTACCCAACTCCATCTCAGCAGTGTGTAAGTAACAGTAGCCCAACATTTAATTTCAGCTGACATTTGTTTGGTATTATTGATGGTGAACAACACTGTTGTCTCAATTAATAACAAAAAAATATTTTTTGTTTCTTTTGCTGCACCAACAACTTCTGCACCAACTACTGCTGCACCAACAACAGCTGCACCAACTACCGCTGCACCTACTACTGCTGCACCTACAACAGCTGCACCAACTACTGTTGCACCAACTACTGCTGCACCAACTACCGCTGCACCAACTACCGCTGCACCAACTACTGCTGCACCAACTACCGCTGCACCTACTACCGCTGCACCAACTACTGCTGCACCAACTACTGTTGCACCAACTACTGCTGCACCAACTACCGCTGCACCTACTACTGCTGCACCAACTAGCGCTGCCCTTACTACTGCTGCACCAACTACCGCTGCACCAACTACTGCTGCATCAACTACCGCTGCACCTATAACTGCTGCACCAACTACTGCTGCACCTACTACCGCTGCACCTACAACCGCTGCCCCTACAACAGCTGCACCAAGTACTGCTGCACCAACTACCGCTGAACCAACTACCGCTGCCCCTACTACTGTTGCACCAACTACTGCCGCACCTACAACTGCTGCACCAACTACTGCTGCACCAACTACCGCTGCACCTACAACTGCTGCATCTACAACAGCTGCACCAAGTACTGCTGCACCAACTACCGCTGAACCAACTACCACTGCCCCTAATACTGCTGCACCAACTACCGCTGCACCAACTACTGCTGCACCAACTACCGCTGCACCAACTACTGCACCTTCTACACCAGCAGTGGTTGTCACAGCCACCATAGTAGAAGCATTTGTAGTCGAACTCAGTGATCCAAACAGCAGTCAATTCACGACACTTGCTGCAAAGGTTGTAGAAGTGGTAAGGATAATGTTGAATTGATCACTTTTTATATAATTTTCTGGTTTAATTGAATTAACTTTTGCAGTTTCTTTCTTAATAAGGAATGTTTTTTCTGTTTGCTTCCTTTCCACAGTGTAATGCTGTCTACAGGACAAGATATGGCTTTCTCTTCATCCGAACTTATGTCATAAAGTTCATGTAATATATTTTTTGTATTTTTCAGATTCAAACTGAATATGTGCCATCTGAGTTTTCATAGATATAAGAGCTTTAACCTTCTTTAATTAAAAAATTATTACAGATAGAAATTATCAATGTTTGTAGAATTTGATTGAGATATATATGTTTGTTTTGATGCAGACGAGGCCCAACACGAGTGGATGATACTAAAGTGGAGGTGGGAGTTGTGTTCAATGACACTACGTCATCTGCAGACCTCCCCAGCCCTACTAATGTTGCAACAACATTAAAAGAAGCTGTGACCAGTCCCAACAACTTCAGCATTTCGATTGTACCCAACTCCATCTCAGCAGTGTGTAAGTAGCAGTAGCCCCACCTTTAAGTTCAGCTGAAATTGTTTTGGTATTATTGATGGTGAACCACACAATGGACAATACTGTTGTCTCAATTAAGAACAAAAAAGGAATTTTCATGAAATTCAATATGAATTGCCAAGGATGATTTCGGATATGCTCCTGCTTTTATTTTTGTTTTAAGTGACTTGATAAGTAAATGTTTCTAGGATTTTAGCTCATATACACATAAACATAACATATTACTATATATGATGTATATACTATAGATAATATGTTATGTTAATGCATTTTATTCACTTTTTTCCACATTTTTGTTTTGAATACTGCAGCAACTACCACTGGAGGATTAACTACAGCTGGAGTTTCAGCAACTGTCACATCTGAGGCAGTCACAACAAAACAACTGACTTTCAGATCAGTTGGGGAGACATTCACAAGTGAATTGGCGAATCCATCATCTGCAGCATTTACAAGTCGAGCCTCATTGATTAAGACAACAGTAAGAGTCTTGTTTGGACTGAGCTTCGAAATGATTTGAAAGATATTCATATTTTTATTGATCTAATTATCAATAATTCATATTTTGGATATGGCCTACAATTTTCCAATACATTTTTTCTGTTGTATTTATACAAAATGGCAGTTAAATCCATTCAGTTGGACAGCCAACAAAATAAAAGTACTTAAAACTGGTTTAATTGTCTTTTTGCAGCTTGAACCTTCCTACAAACAAGCATTTCCCTCATTTCGCACCTTTATTGTGGAGTCTTTCAGGTAATTTGCTACATTGTCATGATACAATCTTAAGAATATTGTCAATTAATACAATGAAATTATAACAATACTTTTGGTATTTTTTTGCAGCAACGGATCGATCATCAACAACATTAGACTGGGCTTTGCATCCAAATCTGTTCCTAATAACACTGAGATTGCAAATGTATTGATCAAGGCAGCTTCAAGTATCACAACCTTCAATATTGAAACCACGTCCATTTCTGTGGATGGCACACGTAAGCAAGACTGAATGTTACATTTTCAAAAATGTCCAGTATTACATAACTGCTTGATAAGTCAACATTTGGTTTTTCTATTTCACATTTACAGAAGTGTCAAGGGGAGTCTGCCACAAGATCAGTCTCATCAGCGCATCCTTCCTGGTGCTGATGTCATGGCTGCTGTCAAGCCAACAATAGTTACTGGGCTGATGTCCATGTGATTAGAAAATGACGGCCATCTCCGGTATGAAAAAGGACATTATTCTCATCAGAAATACAAGAAGACCACAGAGGAAAAAAATTATAAATGGTTTGGGAAAAAAACTAACAAGAAGTTGAGACACATTCATTAAATTAGTTGATTGCAGCGACGCGTCTATTCATCCAAACTTTGATAAACCTTTCCTTATTTCTGTTGGACATCATAGGAAGATAACCTAGTGTATTCCTTCATCAAGGCTAGGCAATAATCACTTTCTTCTAGTTTCTATAGTTTGGTCTGAAATTATTTATTTTTCAAATAGCATTGTTAACGAAAGGAATGAAAACTCTTCCTGGATTTACCCCTTGATCTTGCATTTATACCAACATTTAATGGGTTCTCTCCAAGTACAGGCCACATCTCCCCACCATGTTAGGTTTAAATGGGTTCAGTAGAACCTGTGCAATCCTGCAAACAAACAAAGACACACATGTGATATTGGTAATTGAACATTTGAGTTGTGACAATTGAAACCATGGCACATCACACTTACCATTTTAACATAGTATGAATACAATCGAATGGCCCCTGCTATAATAATATAATTTAGAACCACTGCCTCGTAAACAAACCCTAAAGGTAGATCCATTGAAATGTATCAAGCATTATTTATATTAAATTATATTTCACTTTATTAATTTAGATGATAGAGAAAACAATTACACCCAAGCCCAGTTTATAAGGAACTCCTGCAATATACAATGTCTGAACCATGCCGGGCATTGTCGAAATAAAGTGTATTAATTTTAATGTATTTATATTATCACACATGTGTACTCTGTGAGCTTAATTATATTTATTGTAAAACTTTAGTAAGAAGTATAGAGGGCTCTTCTTTTAATGATCATTGTCGTAAGCGCATTTGGCCACTTAAAAATTCCCAATATGAGCAAAAAAAGGTTGCTGCGCAGGCGCACGGTTCAGAAGGGTAGTATTTAGTGTCTTATTCAAGTATCAGGTGTAAATGGGGCTAAACATGATATAAATCAGTTAGACTACCATCTCCCATTCTTCATCATTCTTCCAGCCAAGGAGGAGTGTGTGTGAAGAAGTGGTAGTGGTGTGTGGTATATGGGGCATATTACCTTTGACTTTGGACAAGGTTTTTTGTTAGTCGATCGTGCAATTGGATTCCACCGGCCCTTGATAGCGATGCATCAACAATGTGCCAAAACCACACCTCAATGTAAGACCAACTAGAGGATAGGCATTCAGATGGTCGATTTTTGTATTCAAGCAACATGGGGGCTGGACAGGAAAATGACAACTGCATCAGTCTGCGACTAGCAAAGACACTTGGGTCACGTGTGGCAATACTTTGCAATGCTTCATGCTGGGTGTAAGCTTGATCCATCTACAATGGATATAAGAATGTGTAAAACTGTATGATGATGATGCTTGATTAAAGGCACTGAAGACAATGAAAACAGGTCTTATTATTCCCTAAAACACATGTTTGTGATTCAAGTTTGTTAAGGACCCATGAGCAACGTTTAATTAATTAACCACAATAAATAATCTGTCTCAGCAATTTCCATTTATTCCATTGAAAACCACTGCGTGAAGTGTAGCAGCTGATATGATACAATAATTTTACACAAAAAGAATGTAATGAATTGATAAACAAACTATATCTATGAAATTACTTCTAATCATATATCATCATATATAAGTGTAGTCTGTGAACTTGTATGTATATTTACGCAATTTCTTACCAACCTGCTCGCCAACTTAAAATCAGTTTGGGTAGATGTTAAAAGTGAATTAAATGATTTCGCTGTATGAAACTGAGAAAGATATGACACTGAAGTCTTGCCTTTGTAATCAGCTGTTTAAGTTCAAGAGGAGAAACTAACATATGAGAAGCAAACAAAAAGATGTACTTGTTTTCTTCTGATGTGTATTTTTGATAGGTTTGAAATAAAGAACATCAAATAAAAGTAACATGGCAAGGTAACAGTTTGTTTATACTGAGATATGATAATAAAATTGATTGATATACCACCTTTCAAAACACAGTTAAAGGGGGCTTTACAGTTTGAAAAAAACAATAGGAAACAGTTAAGAAAGCCAACAATAGGTGGTTTCACAGCAATTTGAAGATCCCATCACAATAAACACAAAAAGATTAGAGTAAAAACAAGTTAAAATAAAACATAACATTTTTTATAGAATAGAGGGAAATTTGGATGTTTTTTTTTCTTCTAATTTGAGCTAAGTTATTGTTTTTTTTGTACCTTGTTGGATTGGATTTAAAAAATACAAAACATATGAGAACATTATATTTATTATTAGAATATTTCATAATTTACTCTTAACAGAGAAGCCTCAGAGAGAGACACGTGTGAGGGATCACTTCCCCAGGACGGACAGAACTGCAATAGAAGCCACGTGTAAAGGAGAACATCAGAAAGATACAAACACATTGTAACATATTGGAAGATCAATGATTTGATGGATTATTTTCAGTAATTGTCGAGTGTCTGAGGAGAAATATTGTGTATCAAGCAGTCTTGTTGTAATCATAGTCCATGGTCAGCAGCCACCCCGAACATGATCCACCATCAAGATCGGCTCCCACTACAGTGTGAATATTATACGTTGGAGTGTTATGTTTTAATGTTAGCGTACACATTAATATACCAGGAATGTTATAAAGGTGTGAGATACTTTGGCCATGACTTGCTCGAAAAGTAAGCTATGTTTAATCTGTGATAATAATTGGAATGTTTAATTTAATTTAATTTTATCTTGAGCTACTGTGCCAAAGTACACTCATCCACAGGGGAAGCTATTATTGTTACGTCCAAATTTTTATAATGTAATATGCTAAACCAAAATCATTCGTTTGATTTAAACTTTTTATTACATTTTTACCTGTGAAATATTCTAAAAGTGACCAGCAGGGGGAGCTTATATACCTGTGTTCGTCTACGATCACTTGCATGAAAAACAGCAATATCTCCCACGGGACAATCTTTTACGGTGAAGTCAAAACTGTCAAAAGATCATCCAGGGTCAAAGTCGTGTTTGTCCACAAATGGCAGAATTAGTTGTGAAAAAGACCAAAGAAGCAGTTGCGTATGTGCATTTGATTTCAAATGCATTTTTTTTTATCTACAAAGAGGTTTTGCTGTATATGTATAAAGTTGTATTTAAATGTAAAGGAACAGAGAAATACAAAAAAAAAGCCTAGATCTGTACAGGAGAGTCAACATTTTGTTTGTATCAGTTGTATGAGATGGGACAAAACTTCTCTCCTAGGCCTGTAGTAACGTGGTGCAGCTCAAGAGGGCGATCAGAGTTATTTGATACTGGGTGTGTTACTGCTCAGTCATTTATGTTTCAGCTTGGGTTGCTGATATTACCTGCCTCAAACCAAATTAGAAACAATTTAGGACAAGACAGTGAGTGTCCCTTGTGAATAGTTGAAGGTCTTCAGCCCTAGCTTGATGTCAAATTGCAAAATGAAATAAAAAAAATGTATCAACATAAATTTTAAGTAAATTTCACTTAAAAGGCTTTCAAGGTAGAAAAATAAAGTTACTTTAGTGAAATCATATATCTTAACAATATTATCTAACATCACCTAACCCCTGACATTTAAGTATAAGTAAATACCAATAAATAAATAATATCAACTCCTGTTAGTTTTGTCCATTGCGTATGTTTCCGTTCTATGATGTTTGAGATGTTATGGAAAAGTCTTTACCATCACTTCTGGCCCATCATCACCACTATGCCTCCAGTTGTTTACTAATAAGTTCATATTCAAAGCTTTTACCACCTATGTTGAGTTGGCATACTTACAACGTATTGTTAGGCTGCTTATTTACACACCAGACAATAAACCATATAACATTAATCATCATTAGTACTATTCTTATAATGCCATTACGTCATAAGACTATTGTTGTATGCTTTTAGTTACTTTATTTTGTTTGCGTACGGGTGTGTACAAGGCACACACAATAGCGACCTTTGTTGTCTGCCTTTTTGTCGCATGTTTACATGCTGCATGTCTTGTTGTACTTTGTTGGCAACATGATATTTCTTTGTTTGAGGCTGAAGGACAGTAAAAGTAAATCTGAAACTTGAGCTTGACATTTTAAACTTCAGCTTTACACTCAGTATCCTTCTTCACCCGCTCCCACAAACACACAACATTACGAGTGCCAGGCCACAATAATGTCTCACAGTGGTTTAAGTGAAAGATCTCCTTGATCCCTGATCCCTGATCCGTCACAATCTACAATTTGTGTAAATGTTATCAGTATCACAGACACGAAAGATTGTGAGAGGCCGGTTCAAATATTGGTAGGACTCAGAAATACCTTGACATTAGTAAGGATGTGTCCCTCATGTTTGTAACCATATCTATGCTTCCTGACCCGCTGCGGACGAGGAGGCGAATAAAACATTTGCTTCCTGTAGCGCAGCTTTCTGAGTCATGCCCTCTGTGTGCCAGCATCACCATTTGGCCTCCTTTGCTCACACTGCAAACATTCTGATGTTTGGGTGAACATTTGCTGTCAGGTATCTGCAGGATTGTTCATATATCGCACTGCTGAGGAGCTGATTGGATACTGGCACGAATAATCAGGTGCCTGGTTGTCTAGATCAAAACATCTCTTTGCTTTTGTTACGACTATTGAATGCCGATACCCAGTGACTCCTACGTCATGAAAGAATCCTTTCTAATAATAGTTAAGCACAATGTGCTATGGAAAGGTAGGACAGCCTTAGGGCCAAAGCCAAAGACAACACAAAACATAAAAGCTGCTCATGTGAACAATGAGCATTCAGAACAAACAGAGATGTCACAACACATTCACAACAGCTTGTATGGCAAAAGAAGTTCAACAAATACAGGATAAAGTTTAATTTTCTTGTTTCACTGAGCCTAATACTGAACATTAAATAAGATAACCTGAACTACGAAAAATGTTCATCAGCTGAAAGGAACGGCAGTGACATAAATGAGAATTATGAATGACTTTTATAAAAAACAAACAGTGTAAATCTTCTTTTTTGGGGGGAGATGTTTAAAATTAGAGCTATGGATAAAGTATAAATAGTTAATGACTGTGTCTCTTTGCATACAAGTTGTTCATTATTGCTTTTTTCTGATGAGGAACAAACTATTACTAACATGTGATAAAAATTAATAAGCGAAGTCAAGCATGTCTAGATGAGGTAGGTCTGATAATATGAAAATCACAAATAAAAACAACCCCTTTAGTGATCCTGTATATTTGAGACTGTTTTAATGCTGACCTGATTTGTCACTAGCTGAACTGTTGACAGTTCTGGAGCTGCCTAATGAAACCTTTGATCAAACCTGAATTAAACCTGTAATTATTTCCAACAATGGATCCAAGCTCATTATAATGTTGAAATAGATTCAACATGATGTGTCACTGTCATCAGTATAAAGACTTCAAAAACAACAAGGCTGTTGTCAATATCTTTACAGCTGGGATGCTTATTCTGTAAATTCTACCTTATTAAGTGTAAGATTTGTGCATCTTCAGAACCAAAAAGTGCTAAAATAAATAGTGAGTAGTTGTTAATCTTTTAGCTTCCAATGTGCCTACAACTGCCATAACTTTAAAATGACTCAGCATGATTGAAGATGTTTATTGCCACACCGGTTGGGCAAGTATCATCGTGGGAAAAACATTTACCGGCAAGCTCCACATTTAGTCATTACTAATAAAGGACAGGGGAGTAATAATATTACGATTTCTAAAACAGAAGAGAAAGAATGTGAGCTTACAAAATAAGAATAAAGTTTGTGTGTGTGTGTGTGTTTGTGTGTGTTTTGTTGGGGGGGGTTGTCTATGATGTTTCTAGAGATTGTTAAAGTGTGAATGGTTGATCCATGACTTATGGCCTGAGTGTAAAATCCACCTTCAAGATCAGATGCCACTATTATATATATTATATCTTGAAGGTATTATGTTTTAATGTTAACGGACACATTAATATATCAGGAATGTTATAAAGGTTTGTGATAATTTGGCCATGACTTGCTCGAGAAGTAAACTATGTTTAATCTCTGATAATAATTGGAATGTTTTATTTTTATTTTATTTTATTTTAAGCTACTGTGCCAAAGTACACTCATCCACAGCGGAAACTATTAATGTGAAGTCCACATTTTTACATGCTTAACCAAGATCATTCATTTGATTTAAAGTTTTTATTTTATTTCTACCTGTGAAATATTCTAAATAATTATTTTAGTTTGAAAAGTACAATGACCAGCAGGGGGAGCTTATAAACCCGTGTTTGTCTACGATCACTTGCATGACAAACAGAAACATCTGCCACAGGACTATGTTTTACGGTGAAGTCAAAACTGTCGAAAGATCACCCAGGGTTAAAGTTGTGTTTGTCCACAAATGGCAGCATTTGTTGTGAAAAGACAAAAGAAGCAGTTGTGTAAGGGCATTTACTTTCAAATGCATTTTTAAACTACAAAGAGGTTCTGCTGTATATGTATAAAGATTTATTTAAATACAAATTGTACATAGAAATGAACAGAGAAATACAAAAAAAATCCTTATTTGCTATTGGGTGTGTTACTGCTCAGTCATTTATGTTTCAGCTTGGGTTGCTGATATTACCTGCCCCAACCAAATTAGAAACAATTTAGGACATGCCAGTGAGTATCCCTTGTGAATAGTTGAAGGTCTTCAGCCCTAGCTTGATGTCAAATTGCAAACCAATATTCAGTGTGACATTAAAATGAAATAAAAAATATGTATCAACATAAATTTTAAGTAAATTTCACTTTAAAGGCTTTCAAGGTAGATAAATAAAGTTACTTTAATGAAATCATATATCTTAACAATATTATCTAACATCACCTAACCCCTGACATTTAAGTATAAGTAAATACCAATAAATAAATAATATCAACTCCTGTTAGTTTTGTCCATTGCGTATGTTTCCGTTCTATGATGTTTGAGATGTTATGGAAAAGTCTTTACCATCACTTCTGGCCCATCATCACCACTATGCCTCCAGTTGTTTACTAATAAGTTCATATTCAAAGCTTTTACCACCTATGTTGAGTTGGCATACTTACAACGTATTGTTAGGCTGCTTATTTACACACCAGACAATAAACCATATAACATTAATCATCATTAGTACTATTCTTATAATGCCATTACGTCATAAGACTATTGTTGTATGCTTTTAGTTACTTTAATTTGTTTGCGTACGGGTGTGTACAAGGCACACACAATAGCGACCTTTGTTGTCTGCCTTTTTGTCGCATGTTTACATGCTGCATGTCTTGTTGTACTTTGTTGGCAACATGATATTTCTTTGTTTGAGGCTGAAGGACAGTAAAAGTAAATCTGAAACTTGAGCTTGACATTTTAAACTTCAGCTTTACACTCAGTATCCTTCTTCACCCGCTCCCACAAACACACAACATTATGAGTGCCAGGCCACAATAATGTCTCACAATGGTTTAAGTGAAAGATCTCCTTGATCCCTGATCCCTGATCGGTCACAATCTACAATTTGTGTAAATGTTATCAGTATCACAGACACGAAAGATTGTGAGAGGCAGGTTCAAATATTGGTAGGACTCAGAAATACCTTGACATTAGTAAGGATGTGTCCCTCATGTTTGTAACCATATCTATGCTTCCTGACCCGCTGCGGACGAGGAGGCGAATAAAACATTTGCTTCCTGTAGCGTAGCTTTCTGAGTCATGCCCTCTGTGTGCCAGCATCACCATTTGGCCTCCTTTATTCACACTGCAGACATGTTCCTATCTGATTGCCTGGTGCCAACATCAATGCCACGATCGAAATCACATTTTTTCTCTGTTCTGGGGTGAACATTTTCTGTCAGGTATCTGCAGGATTGTTCATAAAACACACTGCTGAGGAGCTGATTGGATACTGGCACGAATAATCAGGTGCCTGGTTGTCTAGATCAAAACATCTCTTTGCTTTTGTTACGACTATTGAATACCCAGCGACTCCTACGTGAGGGAAAGAATTCTTTCTAATAATAGTTAAGCACAATGTCTATGGAAAGTAGTACAGCCTTAGGGCCAAAGCCAAAGACAACACTGAACATAAAAGCTGCTCATGTGAACAATGAGCATTCAGAACAAACAGAGATGTCACAACACATTCACAACAGTTTGTATGGCAAAAGAAGTTCAACAAATACAGGATAAAGTTTAATTTTCTTGTTTCACTGAGCCTAATACTGAACATTAAATAAGATAACCTGAACTACGAAAAATGTTCATCAGCTGAAAGGAACGGCAGTGACATAAATGAGAATTATGAATGACTTTTATAAAAAACAAACAGTGTAAATCTTCTTTTTGGGGGGGAGATGTTTAAAGTTAGAGCTATGGATAAAGTATAAATAGTTAATGACTGTGTTTCTTTGCATACAAGTTGTTCATTATTGCTTTTTTCTGATGAGGAAAAAAACTATTACTACCATGTGATAAACAATTAATAAGTGAAGTCAAGCATGTCTAGATGAGGTAAGTCTGACTGAAATAATATGAAAATCACAAATAAAACCAACCCCTTCCTGTAGTTTGGAGACTGTTTTTTCCGCTGACCTGATTTGTCACTAGCTGAACTGTTGACAGTTCTGGAGATGCCTAATGAAACCTTTGCTCAAACCTGAATTAAACCTGTAATTATTTCCAACAATGGATCCAAGCTCATTATAATGTTGAAATAGATTCAACATGATGTGTCACTGTCATCAGTATAAAGACTTCAAAAACAACAAGGCTCTAGTCAATGGCTTTGCAGCTGTAAATTCTACCTTATTAAGTGTAAGATTTGTGCAGAACCAGATAAACTACTAAAATAATTAGTGAGTAGTTGTTAATCTTTTAGCTTCCAATGTGCCTATAACTGCGATAACTTTAAAATGACTGGGCATGATTCAGGATGTTTATTGCCACACCGGTTGTGCAAGTATCATCGTGGGAAAAACATTTACCGGCAAACTCCACATTTAGTTATTACTAATAAAGGACAGGGGAGTAATAATATTACGATTTCTAAAACAGAAGAGAAAGAATGTGAGCTTACAAAATAAATGCACAATAATGAAAGGAACAAAAATACTAACAAGATAATAATAAAGTGTGTGTGTGTGTGTAAATGGATTTGCATGTATATAGCACTTTTCTAGTCTTGATGACCACTCAAAGCGCTTTACATTACAGTTTCACATTCACCCATTCACACACACATTCATACAGTGCATCTATCCCAGCACTTTGTTATTCTAAGGGGGGGCCATTCGGGGTTCAGCATCTTGCCCAAGGACACTTCGGCATGCAGATGGTTCAGACTGGGAATCGAACCGCCGACCTTCAGGTTGGAGGACGACCACTCTACCCCTCAGCCACAGCCGCTGTGTGTGTGTGTGTGTGATGTTTTAAGAGATTGTTAAAGTGCGCACGCCCGGTTGATGCACGATAAAGACTTATGGCCTGAGGGTAAAATCTATTTCTGAGTCGGGTGCGGTTCCAAAGAATACCTGCCCTGCACCCACGGCATTCAGAGAGCCTGAATGAATGATGAATCACCACCGAACCAGCTTTTCACTGATCAGACCTTGTAATGACAGTACTTACACCTTGACTGCGTCATTACTGGAATTACTTGAATTCCACACAATCAGAGCTCTTACCACCACCAGATTAAAAAAGCAATATATTGAAACCTCTTAGATTTCAATATATTGCATATTCTTTACACCAACATCCATAAATTCTTTCCTGGGAAATACCCCAAAAAGAATTATATCTGTGCAATTTAATTACCAATGCAAAATTCTGTCTCACTGTATATGTATTGCTCATACTGTATATATTCTATATACATTGTTTGTATTATTTATATTCTACATACTTAGGTATCTTTTATTATGTATATATTAAATATTTACTTATTCATAGCTGTACTGATGTCTATTATGATCATCATATTTCTATATCTAGGGACTAATTAAGGATTGTCGCATCTTATCTTATCTTATCAATTGTTTGCATGGTCCTTTTCAAATCATTCTCAAACAGAGGATTCAATATGCAGCAGAACGTCAAGGCCTTTGTTTTCTATGTCACCACGAGCGTACAACGTGATTGCATCTCGCTTCATGCAGCAGAAAGCGTTTGGATAAGCAGAGCAGAGAGAGGAACAGAGAACATTGGGCATATCTCCAAAAACAAAAAGAAGCATAGTTCCAATGACAGCTTATATATGATAAGAAATATTTTGTATCATGTTTCTATATTTGAAAACATTTTGGATCAGTATGTTTTATGTGTTTTATTTCCCAATTTTGTATGTCCAATTTCCTTACTTTTATCATCTCTTTCGGTTTGTTGACTTACATAACCTTTTACTTTAGGTCAATTAGAATTTGAAACATTTGAAAATACACCAAAAATGACATTAGTAAGCGAATATATATATATATATATATATATATATATATATATCAAATATCAAGGTGGACATAAATAAATTCTAGCTCTGCTTCGTCAAATGAATCCATACCAAAGCTGTTCACCGTTTATACTATGACTATTATCCTTTTTATCTTTTGTGTTGACTTTTTATATGTTGTCTTTTGTTGGGCTCTTTGTCATATGGTTGCACCAATAAAAAAAGATGTAATCTTTTAGACAAACAAACCAACAACCTACACATGTAGAGACACAACCTCACACAATAACAACAACAAAGGCTATTGAGACCTAGGATGTCAGAAAACATTTTCCATATTGTATCGTGCATGTCACTGAGTGCTGTAGTATCGCAATATTTACTTGGCGACGATTACTAATACTTGCTTGCCAGGCATGAAAAACCGGCCCGACTCCATGTCTGCCTGATCGTGTGGCTTCATCGGAAATGGATTGCGAAATCTGCATGTCAATGTCAAGATGTACTTTCTGTGAAGTACTGTCTCCAACTTCCCAACCAAATAATGTTCAGTATTTTTTCCCCAAAATGTTTTGAGTTTATTATACTTTGAACCCAAATCCCATACTATATCTCATTTATATATAAAATATATGCATATGAATCATGTAATATATATATATATATATATATATATATATATATATATGTATATATATATGTGTTATGCACATTGTCAGCTTATTAATACAAAGTGTAATTATATAATCACTCATGTCATTGTGATGTTTTACAGTTGGTGGGAAAGTCTCGACCTTTGTTGTATCGGTGGATCAGGTGTGTTCAGACAAAAGAGACTGGGAGTGACACTTGCTGTTTGCTATGCAGTGCTTATTTAATCAAATAATGCACCTCAACCCATTCTATTGTCTGTGAGCCAATTTGCTTTTGGATCCGTAATGACTCAGTCATAATAGAAATGTTTCTTTTGTAGCAACCAGAAGTTCTCAGTGCTGAATCATATTCTAACCAGGAGACAACAAATTCCAATGAAATTCACTATCAGAGCCTTTGCAAATGAGGATAATGGTGCAACCGCACAGCAGCATTAGGCCTGCTCTAACAACAGTATCTGTAATAATATGTTGCCCCATGAACTCTGCCAATCTTAAGCAGCTGTCGGACATGCACCGAACGCTCGACCTTCTCCGGAGATCTGTATGTGAGACAACAAATGTTAGACTGAGAGGCTCCGGACTTTCTTTAGAGATTTTCCGAAAAGCACCTAGAAAAGACTCCGTAGAATGTCTGAGTGAGCAGATGTGAGTAAACAGCAGGTTTGTCCGGAGGATTCACTGTGAGCGACGGGGCATGTTGATAACATTTCTAACAGTCAACCGATGCAAGACTGAAAGATAATAAATATATCAGGATGAAAATAATGGTACAATACACGTAGAAGACACGGACGAAGATGTCAAGAGAGGTTTTGATGATAAGAACTGACTGGCAGTCAACGTTCTCAAAACAAATACAAGGAATCTCTGATGTGGAATTCATAAATCTCTGAAGGCTACAGAGAATTCTCTGTTTTCATGAATGAGTCTGAGCGGAGAATCTCCTGCTGCATTGTTAAATTGTGAGGGGAAACCTCCTGGAGAATGTCCGGACCCAAATCACCCTGCTCCCTTAGAAGCTCCGATCACATTTCTAATGATTCAGAAGTCTGTCAGGGTCTGCCTTGTATACAGGTTTCCTCTTCCATTAGTGAACAACACGCCTCACATCCTCTGCCACAGCCAGCCATAATCCATCTGTTGTCTGTCTGTGTGTGTGTCTGTCTGCGTGTGGGTGTGTGTGTGTGGGGCCTCAAGCCAGAGGTGCGGTTAGGTTAAAATAATATACAGTGAACACACCTTTTCACTTCCTAGATTAAATCAGTGTGCTTGCACAAGTTAGTTTCTGCCGTAATGATATAAATACATTGTTGTCACGCAAAGTATTAAATGAAGCTTGTGTTAACCTGCTGAGTTTTCTTCTGAATACGCAAGATGCCTTGTAGAAATGCAAAAAAATGTAATTAATAGCAATGATAGAGCAATACAGCATTTTGTATGGCAATTCTTTACTCAGCAACATCATGCTACAGCCTCTTGGCATGCGTCGAACCCCGCAACGACCATAGCTGGAGGCATTGTGCTTTTGAGTTAAACATATCACTCTTGTGAATGCAAGATCTCAGGAATGCCGGGAAGTCCCTGTCAACTTCCCTGTTACCTCTCCAAAAACAAAATTGGGCCATAACTAAAAAGTTGATATATGTTTTTGAAGAGAAAATAGATTTAACGGCTTCTATTAAATCCCTTAAAAGTCTCAACTATTTTTTCTTCTATGAGTCTGGACCGACATGGATGTAAACTGCAACTTGACTGGTTGTTAAGTAGAGAGCTCTAATTAGGTCAGACAACTCAGATTCGAAGATTTATTGCAGCGGTACAACAGTCTTAGTGTTTGGCGTCTAGGCTCCAACTTAATCACTCCACCATATGATTACACAGGAATGATGGAAGTGATACTTGTAACCTCCATTGCTAAACTGGTAGCAATACTGTAGCAGCAGTGCGAGCGAATGGTATAATGGGAAATTTCTCCCTGCTTAAATAGACCACCTGGTTGAGATATGACCACTCAGAGAGCCAAGTCAGAGGTGGTCTGGGTACACGTGTCCACTTTCTCTTTGTGGTGTGAATCCAAATGGATCCTCGGCCATCCTGAGGGAGCGTCTTCTCAACTGACGCCTGCTGACCCACTCGAGTTTCATGGTACTGAAGGATCTTTAAAGAATGCACAGTAATGAAACATAAACATACAACAAATCAAATATTATCCTGGGGTACATCAACTCCCAACACAATATTTATACTATGTACGTGAATTTCCTCTTCATTGCTGTGGTTATATTTATGAGTAAGGTTATTAACGACTCGTATGAATCATGAAAACCGGTTTTGCAATGACGCTTAGTGTCCTTTAACGAGAGGCGGAACATACCTACGCCAAAAAGCGCAAGAATAACACAGGATTAACACAGCCCAAAGACATTCCTGGAGCTAAGAGCGTTGCATCCTGCTGTCCAACATGCGTCATGCTGCAATATAGCGTCAGTTATTCTGATGTCAACTGTAACCAGTGTTTTATCACTGAGCGCAGGATATGAAGATGAAAGTAAAGTGAAGATAAAGTAAAGACTGGACCAGACTCAGAAGACCTTAGGAATGACAGCAGCCAAGAGGATGGATAACCGATGGTTGAACAGGATAATAGACAGGTGGGATCCCAAAGTAACAACAGTTAACTCAAGTAACAACATATATCTACAGATTCACTTAGAGAAGGAGAAAAGAGACACAGCTCTCGTTCCAAAGAACTCTGTGTCTGTGTATTTGTGTGTGTGTGTGTGTGTGTTCTCTGACTCCGGAGCTGTGTGTGTACAGTTTGATCCTATCGCACTTGACATAGGTGCTCAGGTCACAACATCCTTACTGCAGGCAACAGGTGCTGTATATCAAGGCCTAGCTCAGTCTTGGGAGGTCTGTGAATCTCCGATCTTTCTTTTTGTCACTTAGTTTACTGGGTGTCTTGTGTATTGTTTGTCTTATTGTGTAAAAGTTAAAATAAAATATTAATAACAAATGTAGCTAACTGCAAACACTCAAATATCTCTTTGGCCCGTCATACTGTCAAACTGGTAGAACTGCATTCACATGAAGAAATTTACAAGCATTTGTTCTGAGGCAGGGACAAAAGAAGGGAGTATACCATAATGTAACGCCAAGAATTTGACAGAACTAGCTGTCACGACATATCTGTCATGAATGTCCCACGTCATTAGCCTGTAGTTCATTGTAATATATAAAGGCCGAAATAAATTTGGAATGCCACAGAGGGAGACAGGTTAGCAGTTCATCATATGTGAAGTGAACTGAGCACTGTAACACGTTAAGAACGGCTACACCAGAGAAATTATTATCTTTTCTTCTTTGCCTTTAAGGTGAGTACAATCTATATGCACACTTTGGTGCATTTAAGTGTGTGCGTGTGTTTGTGTGTCTGTATGCGTGTGTGTGTATGTCTTTGCAACAAGTAAAATAACAAATATTTTTCATAAACTTTTTATATGATCTGTTCAATTTAAAGCCCTACTTAATATTAAGTAGTATTTATTTTGTATTGGTATATTCAAACAGCAATAAGAAAATCGTTTTGAGAGAATAAAGTGAAGTTAAATACTGGTTATAACTTGTGAACATTTGCACAGATTATCTAAATCACTAGATGTGAAGAAAGAGAGTTTGTTAGTCAGGTGGCATTTTAGTTTAAGATCAGCACAAAATTTGGTCTAAATCTTTTCCTTCAAAAAAATTGTAGATTTACATTCCCCACTGATTTGGATTTGTAAAATTGCTGCCAATGGAATCAGAATTATTATTAATAATTGAAGACAGTTGCTGCATTTAAATCATTTGGTCTCAATTATACTTTTGAAAAAGAAACGTTGATTTCATTACTGGGGTTTTTATAACATCTGTTTGTAACGAAGATAGTAAATAGTCTGAGAATGAGACTATTTGTGTGTGTTTGTTTGCAACATGTAAATTATTTGATTGTGGGAATGGAAAGATAAATGACATAAAGCATATATATACATTTAACATCAATTTGATGATTTTTGACGACAAATCCAAGTTATTAAGATTGAAAAATTAAATCAAACTTAAACATACCACACGATAATTTGTTTTAATCAAACTCAAAGATAACCTTTATCCTAAACAACTGGGTCATCTTAGCCTTTGAATTTTTTTTTCTTTTTTAAATCAATCAAACAACCACACCTTTACAGAATTGAATGTGAAATCTGAATCTGAGCCCAACTCTGTGTTTGACTGTTCTTTTATAAAGTCACTTACCGGCTGCTTGACGTGAGCGAGCTCTGATCTCACTGGTATGGATACATGGAGCGGGTAATTCTGCACAGTCTTAATTTAAAGCTCTATTTAAATTCTAGTATTTATTTTGTATTGGTATATTCAAATAGCAATAAATAGAATCTTTTTTAGAGAATGAAGTGAAGTAAAAGACTGTTTATCACTTGCGAAAAAATTTGTACAGATTACCTTAATCACTCGATGTGAGAAAAAGACAGTTTGTTAGTCAGGCGGTATTTTAGTTTAAGTTGAGCACAAAATTAGGTCCACATTTTTTCCTACAATAAAATAATAGATGTAGATTCGCCACTGATTTGGATTTGTAAAATTGCTGCCAATGGAATCATAGTAATCATTAATAATTGAAGACAGTGATTTGAAAAAGAAACATTGATTTCATTACTGGGGTTTTTATAACATCTTTTTTAACGAAGATAGTAAATAGTCTGAGAATTGAAAGAATCTGGCCATATACCGTTTGTGTTGCTTGTCTGTTGTGTGTGGTTAATGAGATATCAACCAATATCCACAGCAACAAAAACATGATCATGGCAAATCACGGAATTTCAATTTGAATCTGAAAGGATCAAACCTTACATTTCAGAAAACTCTTCAACATGTCTTTAAAAATAACTATTAATTCATTGTTTTCTCCAATGTTTTATCTGTTGGCTTATTGAGACAATCAATCAAACTGTATTTATATAGCATCTTTTCAGCTATTATCAATTGCAGCTAAAAGTCCTTTACATTTGAAATAACGTATATAAGCATATAAAAATAATTATTAAGTTCAGAAACAAATGCAATCATAAATTGTCTCAAATGAAAGATTAAATTAAACAAGCCAGAATAAGAAATATGAAGAATGAAATTATTATAAGTTACACTACATCTAAGTGCAGCACTATCTCTATTACACATCATTGTGGTCTGTATTGTAGTTTTTGAGATTGTAATCATGAGAGCTAATGCTAATCTCAGGGAAATATAGCTACATCTGTGTAAATTGATGATGGATATATTCGATTGAAAGCGGGTGAGGTAGATGGTGGTGTCCACAACATCCAATTAGGCTCAAAGCCCCATAAAGTCCTGGACTCTCCTGACGTACAGTGCACAGACAGACCACAAGAGGTCAGACAATGCCTGGCAGATTTTATACAACTGGTTGTGCAAGAAAGTATTGATCATGATGATGAGATAAAGTTCTCATCACTTAGTCAGGTCTCAAGCAATTCATGTGGCAAACAGGAAACAAATGCCATTTAAGGGTGATGACTAATAACTTGACAACTCTGAAAGTTTAATTGTGTAATATTTGTGTCATATATTAACAACTGCATCACCATAGACAAGGTAATACATTTCTGAGGGTCAATTAAACCAACTATGGAACAAAATCTCTTCACATTCTGCATCTATCTTGTTTGATTTTGCAGATTACATTGACAGGATGGGGACCAGAAAGATCAAATCGGTTTTCCTGATTATAACAGGTAAGATAAATAGGCTTGAACTGATTGACTTCAAAATGTCTAAAATTAAGTAACAATAAAGTCTGTGATGATCAATACGATGTGACTTTAGTCAGAGATCTTGGTAGAAACTTCAACTAATATTTTACACAAGAAGTTAATTTATTTGTTCGCCAGTTAAGTTAACCACAAATCTTTTTTATTTTAGTTATTTACGGATCTATCCAAACAACAAACACCACAACTACAACTGCACCAACATCGACAACTACATCACCGACAGCTACAACTGCGGCAACAACAGCTACAACTGCACAAACAACATCGACAACGACATCACCAACAGCTACAACTGCAGCAACAACAGCTACAACTGCACAAACAACATCGACAACGACATCACCAACAGCTACAACTGCGGCAGCAACAGCTACAACTGCGGCAACAACAGCTACAACTGCGGCAACAATAGCTACAACTACAGCAACAACAGCTACAACTACAGCACCAACAGCTACAACTGCAGCGACAACAGCTACAACTGTGGCAACAACAGCTACAACTGCAGCAACAACAGCTACAACTACAGCACCAACAGCTACAGCTGCGGCAACAACAGCTACAACTGCAGCGACAACAGCTACAACTGCGGCAACAACAGTTACAACTGCAGCGACAACCCCTACAACAACGACAACTCCAACAATGACTACAACACCAATCCCCAAAACAACAACAACGAAAACGCAGAACCCTTCAACAACTACGACACAAACTCCTACAACGACAACAACATCAACTCCAACAACAACTACAACACCGACCCCTTCAACAACAACCCCTACAACATCTACAACACCGACCCCTTCAACAACTACAACACCAACTCCAACAACCACAACAAAACCAACCCCAACAAAAACTACAACACCAACTCCAACAACAACTACAACACCAACATCAACAACTAATACACCAACCTCAACAACTGTAACCCCAACAATAACCACAACAACCCCAACAACATCTAAAACTACAACACATACCCCTACAACTACTACAACACCAGCTCCAACAGTGACTACTACACCAAGCACAACTCCAGTGACAACACCGACCCCTTCAACCACTACTACACCAACCCATTCAACAACTACAACCCCAACTGCAACAACAACACAAACCTCGACAACAACAACCCCAACTGCAACAACACCAACCCCAACAACAACTACAACACCTGCCCCTACAACAACTACACCAGCCCCTACAACACCAACTTCGACAACAACTACAACACCAACAACAACACCAACCCCTACAACAACAGCAACAACCACACCAACTCCTACAACAACAGCAAAACCAACCACTACATCTACCCCAATAACAACTACAACACCAACCCCTTCAACAACCACTTTACCAGCCCCAATGACAACTACACCACCAACTACAACAACAACACCAACACCTACCACAACCACACCTACAACACCGAATCCTTCAACAACTACTACACCAACCCCAACAACTACAACACCTTCCCCTACAACAACTACAACACCAACTTCGACAACAACTACAACACCAACAACAACACAAACCCCTACAACAACAACAACAACAACACCACCAGCTCCTACAACTACTACAACACCAACCCCAACATCAACAACACCTGCCCCTACAACAAAAACACCAACCCCTACAACAACAACAACACCAACTCCAACAACTACAACCCCAACTGCAACAACAACACCAACCCCAACAACAACTACACCTACGACCCCTTCAACCACTACTACACCAACCCAAACAATAACAACAACACCAACCCCTATAACAACAACAACAACAACAACAACACCAACTCCGACAACAACTACAAAACCTACCCCAATAACTACTACAACACCAACCCCAACATCTACAACACCTGCCCCTACAACAACAACAACACCAACCCCTACAACAACACCAACACCAACTCCAACAACTACAACCCCAACTGCAACAACAACACCAACCCCAACAAATATTACGACCCCTTCAACCACTACTACACCAACCCAAACAATAACAACAACACCAACCCCAACAACAACTTCATCACCTGCCCCTACAACAACAACACCAACAACAACTACAACACCTGCCCCTACAACAACTACAACACCAACCTCAACAACAACTACAACTCCAACAACAACACCAACCCCTACAACAACTACAACTCCAACAACAACACCAACCCTGACAACAACACCAACTACAACACCTACCCCAACTCCAACAACTACACCTATCCCAACTCCAACAACTACAACATCGACCCCTACAACAACACCAACCCCAACAACTACAACACCTTCCCCTACAACAACTACAACACCAACTTCGACAACAACTACAACACCAACAACAACACAAACCCCTACAACAACAACAACAACAACAACACCACCTGCTCCTACAACTACTACAACACCAACCCCAACATCAACAACACCTGCCCCTACAACAAAAACACCAACCCCTACAACAACAACAACACCAACTCCAACAACTACAACCCCAACTGCAACAACAACACCAACCCCAACAACAACTACACCTACGACCCCTTCAACCACTACTACACCAACCCAAACAATAACAACAACACCAACCCCTATAACAACAACAACAACAACAACACCAACTCCGACAACAACTACAAAACCTACCCCAATAACTACTACAACACCAACCCCAACATCTACAACACCTGCCCCTACAACAACAACAACACCAACCCCTACAACAACACCAACACCAACTCCAACAACTACAACCCCAACTGCAACAACAACACCAACCCCAACTGCTACAACAACACCAACCCCAACAAATACTACGACCCCTTCAACCACTACTACACCAACCCAAACAATAACAACAACACCAACCCCAACAACAACTTCATCATCTGCCCCTACAACAACACCAACCCCAACAACAACTACAACACCTGCCCCTACAACAACTACAACACCAACCTCGACAACAACTACAACTCCAACAACAACACCAACCCCTACAACAACTACAACTCCAACAACAACACCAACCCTGACAACAACACCAACTACAACACCTACCCCAACTCCAACAACTACACCTATCCCAACTCCAACAACTACAACATCTACCCCAATAACAACTACAACTATAACACCAACCCCTTCAACAACAACAACACCGACCCCTTCAACAACTACTTCACCAGCCCCAATGACAACTACACCACCAACTACAACAACAACAACAACACCAACACCTACCACAACCACACCTACAACACCGAATCCTTCAACAACTACTACACCAACCCCAACAATAACTACAACCCCAACTGCAACAACAACACCAACCCCAACAACAACTTCAACACCTGCCCCTACAACAACTACAACACCAACCCCAACAAGTACAACACCTGTCCCCTACAACAACTTCAACACCAACCTCGACAACAACTACAACACCAACAACAACACCAATCCCTACAACAACCACAACACCAACTCCTACAACAACTACAACACCTACCCCAATAACTACTACAACACCAACCCCAACAACTACAACACCTGCCCCTACAACAACAACACCAACCCCTACAACAACTCCAACACCAACTCCTACAACAACTACGACACCAGCCCCAACAACAACTACAACACCAACCACTTCAACCACTACTACACCAACCCAGACAACAACCTCAACCCCAATTGCAACAACAACACAAACCTCAGCAACAACAACAACCACAACTGCTACAACAACACCAACCCCAACAACAACTACAACTCCTGCCCCTACAACAACTACAACACCTGCCCCTACAACAACTACAAAACCAACCTCAACAACAACTACAACACCAACAACAACACCAACCCTAACAACAACTACAACCCCAACTGCAACAACAACTACAACACCGACCCCTTCAACCACTACTACACCAACCCAAACAACAACTACAACCCCAATTGCAACAACAACACAAACCTCGACAACAAGTACAACACCAACCCCGACAACAACTACAACACCAACCCCGACAACTACAACACCAACAACGACTACTACACCAAACCCAACAACAACGACAACAACTACCCCGACATCAACAACACCAACAACAACTACAACACCAACTACAACAACAACACTGATCCCAACAACAACTACAACACCTTCCCCAACAACAACAACACAAACTCCAACATCAGCTACAACACCAACCTCACCAACAACACCAACCTCAACAACATCTTCAACACCAACTACAACACCAACAACAACTACAACACCAACAACAACTACAACTACAACACCGACCCCTTCAACAACAACTACACCAACCCTTACAACAACTACATCCCCAACAACTACAACAACCCCAGCAATAGCTACAACTGCAGTACCAACAACCGCTGCCATCGCAATAAAGCAAGTGATTTTCAGGTCTATTGAGGACCCATTCACAAGCGACTTGTTGAATAAATCCTCTGCTGCTTTTAAACAAAGAGCTGCCAAAATAAAGAATCAGGTAAGCCTCTTCTCAAAATAAAACCTTTGCGTTTATAGCCGAAATAATATCAAGTGAAAGTGCATCGAGCAGGAAACACGTTCTTTTATTTTAATACCATGTGTTTTCTGTTTCTGCAGCTTGAACCTCGATACAGAAACGAATTACCTTTCTTCTCTTCCTTGAAAGTGAAGGAATTCAGGTAATTTGTTGACATACTGTTACATTTTCAGGATTGCAGCTTAAATCTGAAATTTCATTCAAAATGTATTTGTTTCTACTCCTGCAGAGCTGGATCAATTGTCAATGTTGTAGACCTCACCTTCAATGGCACATCTGCTCCTAACAACACTGCGATTGCAAACGTTTTGCTAAATGCATCTTCATCAGTCGAAGGCTTCGACATTGAAAGCAGCTCCATCACCGTGGATGGCATAGGTACAACTACAACTACAACACCAACTCCTACAACAACTACAACACCAACTCCAACAACAACTACAACACCAATTCCAACAACAACTACAACACCAACCCCTTCAACAACTACTACACCAATTCCTACAACAACTACAACACCAACTCCTACAACAACTACAACACAAACTCCAACAACAACTACAACACCACACACAACAACTACAACTCCAACAACAACACCAACCCTGACAACAACACCAACTACAACACCTACCCCAACTCCAACAACTACACCTATCCCAACTCCAACAACTACAACATCGACCCCTACAACAACACCAACCCCAACAACTACAACACCTTCCCCTACAACAACTACAACACCAACTTCGACAATAACAACAACACCAACCCCAACAACAACTTCATCACCTGCCCCTACAACAACACCAACCCCAACAACAACTACAACACCTGCCCCTACAACAACTACAACACCAACCTCGACAACAACTACAACTCCAACAACAACACCAACCCCTACAACAACTACAACTACAACTCCAACAACAACACCAACCCTGACAACAACACCAACTACAACACCTACCCCAACTCCAACAACTACACCTATCCCAACTCCAACAACTACAACATCGACCCCTACAACAACACCAACCCCAACAACAACTACAACACCTGCCCCTACAACAACTACAACACCAACCTCGACAACAACTACAACTCCAACAACAACACCAACCCCTACAACAACTACAACTCCAACAACAACACCAACCCTGACAACAACACCAACTACAACACCTACCCCAACTCCAACAACTACACCTATCCCAACTCCAACAACTACAACATCGACCCCTACAACAACACCAACCCCAACAACTACAACACCTTCCCCTACAACAACTACAACACCAACTTCGACAACAACTACAACACCAACAACAACAACACAAACCCCTACAACAACAACACAACAACAACACCACCAGCTCCTACAACTACTACAACACCAACCCCAACATCAACAACACCTGCCCCTACAACAAAAACACCAACCCCTACAACAACAACAACACCAACTCCAACAACTACAACCCCAACTGCAACAACAACACCAACCCCAACAACAACTACACCTACGACCCCTTCAACCACTACTACACCAACCCAAACAATAACAACAACACCAACCCCTATAACAACAACAACAACAACAACACCAACTCCGACAACAACTACAAAACCTACCCCAATAACTACTACAACACCAACCCCAACATCTACAACACCTGCCCCTACAACAACAACAACACCAACCCCTACAACAACACCAACACCAACTCCAACAACTACAACCCCAACTGCAACAACAACACCAACCCCAACTGCTACAACAACACCAACCCCAACAAATACTACGACCCCTTCAACCACTACTACACCAACCCAAACAATAACAACAACACCAACCCCAACAACAACTTCATCACCTGCCCCTACAACAACACCAACCCCAACAACAACTACAACACCTGCCCACTACAACAACTACAACACCAACCTCGACAACAACTACAACTCCAACAACAACACCAACCCCTACAACAACTACAACTCCAACAACAACACCAACCCTGACAACAACACCAACTACAACACCTACCCCAACTCCAACAACTACACCTATCCCAACTCCAACAACTACAACATCTACCCCAATAACAACTACAACTATAACACCAACCCCTTCAACAACAACAACACCTACCACAACCACACCTACAACACCGAATCCTTCAACAACTACTACACCAACCCCAACAATAACTACAACCCCAACTGCAACAACAACACCAACCCCAACAACAACTTCAACACCTGCCCCTACAACAACTACAACACCAACCCCAACAACTACAACACCTCCCCTACAACAACTTCAACACCAACCTCGACAACAACTACAACACCAACAACAACACCAATCCCTACAACAACCACAACACCAACTCCTACAACAACTACAACACCTACCCCCAACAACACTACAACACCAACCCCAACAACTACAACACCACCCCTACAACAACAACACCAACCCCACAACAACTCCAACACCAACTCCTACAACAACTACAACACCAACCACCAACAACAACTACAACACCAACCCAACAACAACTACAACACCCAACTCCAACAACAACACAAACCACCAACACCAACAACACAACTACACAACACCAACCCCAACAACAACTACAACACCAACCCCTACAACAACTACAACACCTGCCCCACAACAACTACAACACCAACTCAACAACAACTACAACACCAACAACAACACCAACCCAACAACAACTACAACCCCAACTGCAACAACAACTACAACACCGACCCCTTCAACCACTACTACACCAACCCAAACAACAACTACAACCCCAACTCAACAACAACACAAACCTCACAACACACAACACAACCCACAACTACCAACACCAACAACAACTACAACACCAACCCACAACAACACAACACACACCCCACACACACACCAACAACAACTACAACACCGACCCCTCAACAACTACTACACCAACCCCAACAACAACTACAACACCAACCCCAACAACAACTACAACACCAACTCCCACAACAACTACAACACCACCCACACAACACCACCACCTCAACAACTACAACACCAACCCACAACAACTACAACACCAACTCCAACAACAACTACAACACCAACCCCCAACAACAACTACAACACCAACTCCCACAACAACTACAACACCAACTCCAACAACAACTACAACACCAACCCCAACAACAACTACAACACCGACCCCTCAACAACTACTACATCAACCCCAACTACAACTACAACACCAACCCCAACAACAACTACAACACCAACTCCCACAACAACTACAACACCACTCCAACAACAACTACAACACCACCCCACAACAACTACAACACCAACTCCACAACAACTACAACACCAACTCCACAACAACTACAACACCAACCCCAACAACAACTACAACACCACCCCACAACAACTACAACACCAACTCCACAACAACTACAACACCAACTCCAACAACACACAACACCAACCCCAACAACAACTACAACACCAACCCCACAACAACTACAACACCAACCCCAACAACAACTACAACACCAACTCCAACAACAACTACAACACCACCCCACACACAACACACTACAACACCACACCCTACAACAACTACAACACCAACTCCTACAACAACTACAACACCAACTCCAACAACAACTACAACACCACCCCCAACAACACTACAACACCAACTCCCACAACAACTACAACACCAACTCCCAACAACAACTACAACACCAACCCCAACAACAACTACAACACCCACCCCTCAACAACAACTACACAACCCCAACTCACAACTACAACACCAACCCCAACAACAACTACAACACCATCTCCACACAACAACTACAACACCAACCCCAACAACAACTACAACACCAACTCCCACAACAACTACAACACCACTCCAACAACACTACAACACCAACTCCAACAACAACTACAACACCAACTCCAACAACACTACAACACCAACCCCAACAACATCTACAACACCGACCCCTCAACAACTACTACATCAACCCCAACTACAACTACAACACCAACCCCAACAACAACTATTACACCAACCCCTACAACAACTACAACACCAACTCCAACAACAACTACAACACCATCTCCAACAACAACTACAACACCACCCCCAACAACAGCTACAACACCAACTCCTACAACAACTACAACACCAACTCCAACAACGACTACAACACCAACCCCAACAACATCTACAACACTGACCCCTTCAACAACTACTACATCAACCCCAACTACAACTACAAAACCTACACCTACAACAACCACAACTACAACTACAACACCAACCCCTACAACCATTACAACACCAACCCAAATAACAACTACTACTCCAACCCCCACTACAGCACCAACCCTGACAACAACTACAACTCATACAACAACCCTGCCTACAACAACAACTACAACAACCCCAACAACAACTACAACTGCAGTACCAACAACCCCTGCCATCACAACAAAGCGAGTGACTTTCCGGTCGCTCCAGTTAGAATTCACAATGGACTTGTTGGATACATCTTCTTCTGGTTTTATAGGGAGAGCTGCTAACATAAAAAACCAGGTAAGCCTCTTCTCAAAATGAGAGAGCCAAATCCAGTGAAAGAGCATTGAGCATAAAACAAGCAAATTTTTTTAAATACCATGCGTTTTCTGTCTCTGCAGCTTGAACATCTGTTCAGAAATGTATTCCGATTCTTCTTTTCCTTGAAAGTGGTGGAATTCAGGTAAATTGTTGACATATTGTTACATTGTCAGGATTCAGCCTAAATCTAACAATTCATTCAATATTTATTTGTTTCTCCTACTGCAGAAGAGGATCAATTGTCAATGTTCTAGACCTCACCTTCAATGGCACATCTGCTCCTAACAACACTGCGATTGCAGAAGTTTTGCTAAATGCATCTTCATCAGTCACCGGCTTCGACATTGAAAGCAGCTCCATCACCGTGGATGGCATAGGTACAACTACAACTACAACACCAACTCCAACAACAACTACAACACTAATCCCAACAACAACACAAATCCCAACAACAACTACAACACCGACCCCATCAACAACTACAACACCGACCCCTTCAACAACTACTACACCAACTCCTACAACAACTACAACACCAACTCCAACAACAACTACAACACCAACTCCAACAACAACACCCAACTGCAACAACAACTACAACACCAACCCCTTCAACAACTACTACACCAACTCCCAACAACAACTACAACACCAACTCCCAACAACAACTACAACACCAACTCCCAACAACAACTACAACACCAACTCCCAACAACAACTACAACACCAACTCCAACAACACACTCCCACAACAACTACAACACCCAACTCCAACAACAACTACAACACCAACCCCAACAACAACTACAACACCAACCCCTACAACAACTACAACACCAACTCCCTACAACAACTACAACACCAACTCCAACAACAACTACAACACCAACTCCAACAACAACTACAACACCAACCCCAACAACAACTACAACACCAACTCCAACAACAACTACAACACCGACCCCTTCAACAACTACTACACCAACTCTACAACAACTACAACACCAACTCCTACAACAACTACAACACCAACTCCAACAACAACTACAACACCACCCCCAACAACACTACAACACCAACTCCTACAACAACTACAACACCAACTCCTACAACAACTACAACACCAACTCCAACAACAACTACAACACCACCCCCAACAACAACTACAACACCAACCCCAACTACAACTACAACACCAACCCCAACAACAACTACAACACCAACTCCCACAACAACTACAACACCAACTCCAACAACAACTACAACACCACCCCCAACAACACTACACACCAACTCCTACAACAACTACAACACCAACTCCTACAACAACTACAACACCAACTCCAACAACAACTACAACACCAACCCCCAACAACAACTACAACACCAACCCCAACAACAACTACAACACCAACTCCCACAACAACTACAACACCAACCCCAACAACAACTACAACACCAACTCCCACAACAACTACAACACCACCCCTCAACAACTACTACACCAACTCCTACAACAACTACAACACAACTCCAACAACAACACCAACTCCAACAACAACTACAACACCAACTCCAACAACAACTACAACACCAACCCCAACAACACTACAACCCCAACTGCAACAACAACTACAACACCGACCCCTTCAACAACTACTACACCAACTCCTACAACAACTACAACACCAACTCCAACAACAACTACAACACCAACCCCAACAACAACTACAACACCAACTCCTACAACAACTACAACACCAACCCCAACAACAACTACAACACCAACTCCAACAACAACTACAACACCAACCCCCAACAACTACAACACCAACTCACAACAACTACAACACCAACTCCCACAACAACTACAACACCACTCCAACAACAACTACAACACCACCCCCAACAACACTACAACACCAACTCCTACAACAACTACAACACCAACTCCTACAACAACTACAACACCAACTCCAACAACAACTACAACACCACCCCCAACAACACTACAACACCAACCCCAACAACAACTACAACACCAACTCCCACAACAACTACAACACCAACTCCAACAACAACTACAACACCACCCCAACAACACTACAACACCACCCCAACAACAACTACAACACCAACTCCCACAACAACTACAACACCAACTCCTACAACAACTACAACACCAACTCCAACAACAACTACAACACCACCCCCAACAACAACTACAACACCAACCCCACAACAACTACAACACCAACTCCAACAACAACTACAACACCAACTCCACAACAACTACAACACCAACTCCAACAACAACTACAACACCAACTCCCAACAACAACTACAACACCAACCCCACAACAACTACAACACCAACTCCACAACAACTACAACACCAACTCCAACAACAACTACAACACCACCCCACAACAACTACAACACCAACTCCTACAACAACTACAACACCAACTCCAACAACAACTACAACACCAACTCCAACAACAACTACAACACCAACCCCAACAACAACTACAACACCAACTCCCAACAACAACTACAACACCAACCCCAACAACAACTACAACACCAACTCCCACAACAACTACAACCCCAACTGCAACAACAACTACAACACCAACCCCAACAACAACTACAACACCGACCCCTTCAACAACTACTACACCAACTCCTACAACAACTACAACACTAACTCCAACAACAACTACAACACCAACCCCAACAACTACAACACCAACTCCAACAACAACTACAACACCAACCCCAACAACAACTACAACCCCAACTGCAACAACAACTACAACACCGACCCCTCAACACTACACACCACCAACAACTACAACACCAACTCCTACAACAACTACAACACCAACTCCACAACAACTACAACACCAACTCCAACAACAACTACAACACCACCCCAACAACACTACAACACCAACTCCTACAACAACTACAACACCAACTCCTACAACAACTACAACACCAACTCCAACAACAACTACAACACCACCCCAACAACAACTACAACACCAACCCCAACAACAACTACAACACCAACTCCCACAACAACTACAACACCAACTCCACAACAACTACAACACCACTCCAACAACAACTACAACACCAACCCCAACAACAACTACAACACCAACTCCCAACAACAACTACAACACCAACCCCAACAACAACTACAACACCACTCCCAACAACAACTACAACACCAACTCCAACAACAACTACAACACCAACTCCAACAACAACTACAACACCAACTCCAACAACAACTACAACACCAACTCCAACAACAACTACAACACCACCCCAACAACAACTACAACACCACCCCACAACAACTACAACACCAACCCCACAACAACTACAACACCAACTCCAACAACAACTACAACACCAACTCCAACAACAACTACAACACCAACTCCACAACAACTACAACACCAACTCCACAACAACTACAACACCAACTCCAACAACAACTACAACACCAACCCCCAACAACAACTACAACACCAACTCCTACAACAACTACAACACCAACTCCTACAACAACTACAACACCAACTCCAACAACAACTACAACACCACCCCCAACAACAACTACAACACCAACCCCAACAACAACTACAACACCAACTCCCAACAACAACTACAACACCAACTCCCAACAACAACTACAACACCACCCCAACAACAACTACAACACCAACCCCAACAACAACTACAACACCAACCCCAACAACAACTACAACACCAACTCCTACAACAACTACAACACCAACTCCAACAACAACTACAACACCACCCCCAACAACTACACACCAACTCCACAACAACTACAACACCAACTCCAACAACAACTACAACACCACCCCCAACTACAACTACAACACCAACCCCAACAACAACTACTACACCAACTCCTACAACAACTACAACACCAACTCCTACAACAACTACAACACCAACTCCAACAACAACTACAACACCAACTCCAACAACAACTACAATACCAAACCCTTCAACAACTACTACACCATCTCCTACAACAACTACAACCCCAACTGCAACAACAACTACAAAAACGACCCCTTCAACAACTACTACACCAACTCCTACGATAACTACAACACCAACTCCAACAACAACTACAACACCAACCCCAACAACAACTACAACACCAACCCCAACAACAACCACCACACCAACTCCAACAACAACTACAACACCAACCCCAACAACAACTACAACACCAACCCCAACAACATCTACAACCCCAACTGCAACAACAACTACAACACCAACCCCAACAACATCTACAACCCCAACTGCAACAACAACTACGACACCGACCCCTTCAACAACTACTACACCAACTCCTACAACAACAACAACACTAACTCCAACAACACCTACAACCCCAACCCCAACAACAACTACAATACCTACTCCTACAACAACTACAACACCAACCCCAACAACAACCACGACCCCAACTGCAACAACAACTACAACACCGACCCCTTCAACAACTACTACACCAACTCTTACAACAACTACAACACCAACTCCTACAACAACTACAACACCAACTCCAACAACAACTACAACACCACCCCCAACAACAGCTACAACACCAACTCCTACAACAACTACAACACCAACTCCTACAACAACTACAACACCAACTCCAACAACAACTACAACACCACCCCCAACAACAGCTACAACACCAACCCCAACTACAACTACAACACCAACCCCAACAACAACTACAACACCAACTCCCACAACAACTACAACACCATCTCCAACAACAACTACAACACCACCCCCAACAACAGCTACAACACCAACTCCCACAACAACTACAACACCAACTCCTACAACAACTACAACACCAACTCCAACAACAACTACAACACCACCCCCAACTACAACTACAACACCAACCCCAACAACAACTACTACACCAACTCCTACAACAACTACAACACCAACTCCTACAACTACTACAACACCAACTCCAACAACAACTACAACACCAACTCCAACAACAACTACAATACCAAACCCTTCAACAACTACTACACCATCTCCTACAACAACTACAACCCCAACTGCAACAACAACTACAAAAACGACCCCTTCAACAACTACTACACCAACTCCTACGATAACTACAACACCAACTCCTACAACAACCACCACACCAACTCCAACAACAACTACAACACCAACCCCAACAACAACTACAACACCAACCCCAACAACATCTACAACCCCAACTGCAACAACAACTACAACACCAACCCCAACAACATCTACAACCCCAACTGCAACAACAACTACGACACCGACCCCTTCAACAACTACTACACCAACTCCTACAACAACAACAACACTAACTCCAACAACACCTACAACCCCAACCCCAACAACAACTACAATACCTACTCCTACAACAACTACAACACCAACCCCAACAACAACCACGACCCCAACTGCAACAACAACTACAACACCGACCCCTTCAACAACTACTACACCAACTCTACAACAACTACAACACCAACTCTACAACACTACAACACCACTCCACAACAACTACAACACCACCCCCAACACTACAACACCACCTACAACTACACACCAACTCCTACAACAACTACAACACCAACTCCAACAACAACTACAACACCACCCCCAACAACAGCTACAACACCAACCCCAACTACAACTACAACACCAACCCCAACAACAACTACAACACCAACTCCCACAACAACTACAACACCATCTCCAACAACAACTACAACACCACCCCCAACAACAGCTACAACACCAACTCCCACAACAACTACAACACCAACTCCTACAACAACTACAACACCAACTCCAACAACAACTACAACACCACCCCCAACTACAACTACAACACCAACCCCAACAACAACTACAACACCAACTCCTACAACAACTACAACACCAACTCCAACAACAACTACAACACCACCCCCAACAACAACTACAACACCAACCCCAACAACAACTACAACACCAAACCCCAACAACAACTACAACACCAACTCCTACAACAACTACAACACCAACTCCAACAACAACTACAACACCACCCCCAACAACACTACAACACCAACTCCTACAACAACTACAACACCAACTCCCTACAACAACTACAACACCAACTCCAACAACAACTACAACACCAACCCCCAACAACAACTACAACACCAACTCCTACAACAACTACAACACCAACCCCAACAACAACTACAACACCCAACTGCAACAACAACTACAACACCGACCCCTTCAACAACTACTACACAACACCAACTCCTACAACAACTACAACACCAACCCCAACAACAACTACAACACCAACTCCAACAACAACTACAACACCAACCCCAACAACAACTACAACACCAACCCCTACAACAACTACAACACCAACTCCTACAACAACTACAACACAAACTCCAACAACAACTACAACACCAACTCCTACAACAACTACAGCACCATCTCCAACAACAACTACAACACCGACCCCTTCAACAACTAAAACACCACCCCAAACAACAGCTACAACACCAACTCCTACAACAACTACAACACCAACTCCAACAACGACTACAACACCAACCCCAACAACATCTACAACACCGACCCCTTCAACAACTACTACATCAACCCCAACTACAACTACAACACCAACCCCAACAACAACTACAACACCAACTCCCACAACAACTAAAACACCAACCCCAACAACAACTACAACACCGACCCCTTCATCAACTACTACACCAACTCCTACAACAACTACAACACTAACTCCAACAACAACTACAACCCCAACCCCAACAACGACTACAATACCTACTCCTACAACAACTACAACACCAACTCCAACAACAACTACAACACCGACCCCTTCAACAACTACTACACCAAGTCCTACAACAACTACAACACCAACCCCAACAACATCTACAACCCCAACTGCAACAACAACTACAACACCAACCCCAACAACATCTACAACCCCAACTGCAACAACAACTACAACACCGACCCCTTCAACAACTACTACACCAACTCCTACAACAACTACAACACTAACTCCAACAACAACTACAACCCCAACCCCAACAACAACTACAATACCTACTCCTACAACAACTACAACACCAACCCCAACAACAACCACGACCCCAACTGCAACAACAACTACAAAACCGACCCCTTCAACAACTACTACACCAACTCCTACAACAACTACAACACCAACTCCTACAACAACTACAACACCAACTCCAACAACAACTACAACTCCAACAACAACTACAACACCAACCCCTTCAACAACTACTACACCATCTCCTACAACAACTACAACACAAACTCCAACAACAACTACAACACCAACTCCTACAACAACTACAGCACCATCTCCAACAACAACTACAACACCGACCCCTTCAACAACTAAAACACCACCCCAAACAACAGCTACAACACCAACTCCTACAACAACTACAACACCAACTCCAACAACGACTACAACACCAACCCCAACAACATCTACAACACCGACCCCTTCAACAACTACTACATCAACCCCAACTACAACTACAACACCAACCCCAACAACAACTACAACACCAACTCCCACAACAACTAAAACACCAACCCCAACAACAACTACAACACCGACCCCTTCATCAACTACTACACCAACTCCTACAACAACTACAACACTAACTCCAACAACAACTACAACCCCAACCCCAACAACGACTACAATACCTACTCCTACAACAACTACAACACCAACTCCAACAACAACTACAACACCGACCCCTTCAACAACTACTACACCAAGTCCTACAACAACTACAACACTAACTCCAACAACAACTACAACACCAACTCCAACAACAACTACAACACCAACCCCAACAACTACAACACCGACCCCTTCAACAACTACTACATTAACCCCAACTATAACAACAACACCAACCCCAACAACACCTACAACAGCAACGTCTACAACAACTACAACACCAACCCCTTTAACAACTACTACACCAACCCCAACAACAACTACAACACCAACTCCGACAACAACTACGACACCAACCCCAACAACAACTACTACCCCAACTGCAACAACAACACCAACCCCAACAACAACTACAACACCAACAACTACAACACCAACTTCTGCGCAAACTACCACTGCACCATCTACTGCTGCACTGAGTACCGCTGGCCCTACTACCGCTGCCCCTACTACCGCTGCACCTATAACAGCTGCACCAACTACCACTGCACATACAACCGCTGCAACAACTACCGCTGCATCTACAACTGCTGCACCAACTACTGCTGCATCTACAACCGCTGCTCCAACTACTGCTGCACCAACTACAGCTGCATCTACTACTACCTACAGCTGCACCTACAACTGCACCTACGCTGCACCTACAACCACTTCACAAACTACTGCTGCGCCAACTACAGCTGCACCAACTACCTCTTCACCTACTTCCGCTGCACCTACAACCGCTGCACCAACTACGGCTGCACCTACTAGTGCTGCACCTACCACCGCTGCACTTACAACAGCTGCACCAACTAGCGCTGCACCAATTACCACTGAATCAACTACCGCTGCACCTACTACTGCTGCACATACAACAGCCGCGCAAACTACCACTCCACCTACTACTGCTGCACTAACTACAGCTGCACCTACTACTGCTGCACCTACTACTGCTGCACATACAACCGCTGCACCAACTACCGCTGCACCTACTACCGCTGCACCTACAACTGCTGCTCCAACTACTGCTGCACCGACTACAGCTGCACCGACTACAGCTGCACCTACTACCGCTGCACCTACAACCGCTGCACCTACTACCGCTGCATCTACAACAGCTGCACCTACAACCGCTGCACCTACTACCGCTGCATCTACAACAGCTGCACCAACTCCTGCTGCCCTTACTACCGCTGCACCTACAACTGCTGCTCCAACTACTACTGCACCGACTACAGCTGCACCTACTACCGCTGCACCTACAACCGCTGCACCTACTACCGCTGCATCTACAACAGCTGCACCTACAACCGCTGCACCTACTACCGCTGCATCTACAACAGCTGCACCAACTCCTGCTGCCCTTACTACCGCTGCATCTACAACAGCTGCGCAAACTACCACTGCACCATCTACTGCTGCACTGACTACCGCTGATCTACTACAGTGCACCTACAACCGCTGCACCAACTACTGCTGCGCCAACTACAGCTGCACCAATACCTCTTCAGCTACTACTGCTGCACCTACAACCGCTGCACCTACAACCGCTGCACCAACTACTGCTGCAACGACTACAGCTGCATCTACTACAAGTGCACCTACAACCGCTGCACCAACTACTGCTGCGCCAACTACAGCTGCACCAACTACCTCTTCAGCTACTACTGCTGCACCTACAACCGCTGCACCAACTACTGCTGCACCAACTACAGCACCTACAACTTCTGCTCCAACTACTGCTGCAACAACTACAGCTGCACCTACTACCGCTGCACCTACAACCGCTGCACCAACTACCACTGCAACTACTACAGCTGCACGTACTACCACTGCATCTACTGCATCTGCACCAACTACCGCTGCAATAACTACAGCTGCACCAACTACCGTTGCACCTACTACCGCTGTACCTACAACTGCGGCACCAACTACTGCTGCACCAACTACAGCTGCACCTGCTAGCGCTGCACCTACAACCGCTACAACAACTACTGATGCAACAACTACTGTGGTGCCAACTACAGCTGCCCCAACTAGTGCTGCACCAACTACAGCTGCACATACAACCGCTGCACCAACTACTGCGGTGCCAACTACAGCTGCACCTACTACTGCTGCACCTACAACCGCTGCACCAACTACTGCTGCAAAAACTACAGCTGCACCTACTACTGCTGCATTAACTACCGCTGCACCAACTACTGTGGTGCCAACTACAGCTGCCCCAACTACCGCTGCACCAACTACAGCTGCACCAACTACTGCTGTACATACAACAGCTGCACCAACTACTGCTGCACCAACTACAGCTACATCTACAACCGCTGCAGCTACAACAGCTGCACCTACAACCGCAGCACCAACTACTGCTGCACCAACTACCGCTCCACCTATTACCACTTCACCTACTACTGCAGCACACACTACTGCTGCACCTACAACCGCAGCACCAACTACTGCTGCACCAACTACTGCTGCACCAACTACCGCTCCACCTATTACCACTTCACCTACAACAGCTGCACCAACTACCGCTGCACAAACTACAGCTCCACCAACTACCGCTGCACCAACTACTGTTGAACCAACTAGTGCTGCACCAACTACATCTGCAGCTAATACTGCTGCACCTACAACAGCTGCACCAACTACAGCTGCACCAACTACTGCTGCACCACCTACCCCTGCAGCAACTATTACTGCACCAACTACTGTTGAACCAACTACTGCTGCACCAACTACAGCTGCACCTACTACTGCTGCACATACAACAGCTGCACCAACTACTGCTGCACCAACTACAGCTACACCTATTACCACTTCACCTACTACTGCAGCACCAACTACTGCTGCACCTACAACAGCTGCACCAACTACTGCTGCACCAACTACCGCTCCACCTATTACCACTTCACCTACTACTGCAGCACCAACTACTGCTGCACCTACAACAGCTGCACCAACTACTGCTGCACCAACTACCGCTGCACCTACAACAATAACAACTATAGCTGCTGCATCTACAACTGTGGCTTATCAACCCATTTACATTGTCTCACTTGGCTTGACAGATGAGTCATTTACTGAAGATCTCAATGATCCAAAAAGCAAAAAATACAAAGATCTTGAACGAGAAATTATTCCGCCGGTGAGTACACTTTCAAATTCTATATAATATTAACTAACTGTGTCAGTTTTGCCCATTACACTTTACTCTAGAAACCAGTTGTGATGATTTATTTCCACCAGAATATCAAGTTATTCTTACATTTATTTCATGAAAATACTTTGAAATCTTCCCAGCATCTAAGTATTGTTTATTTGTTTGCAGTGCAACAAATTATACAAGAAAAGATTTGGTAATAAGTTCGACAAGTGCAGCGTGAAACAGTTCAGGTAAAAACATATTTGTTATTTTATAATATTGTTTAAACTCAGGGTTGCTGAATTTGACATGTACAAATGATACATTTTGATAAATCTACACTGAGGAAATATTATTATTAATACTTGTTTGTTTCCTGATGTAGGAGCCGATCAAATAGAGCAGGTGGAGTTGATGTAGATTTGAACATTGCGTTCCATGCGAATACTACGATTCCAGAACTCCCAATGGATGCTGTTGTTGCTGAAACCTTAGTAACAGCTGTAAATAGTCCAAACAGCACCTTCAACGTGACGATAGATTCCAGCACAATCACAGTACTAGGTAAGTAATACATCTATCTCACAGCATGACACAACTGACCTTTTCGTTACTCCTCCAGCCAAGTTCATCATCCAGTACATACTACCGCCCTCATCTGTACACCATTCTGTCCAATTATCCTCAAATTAGCTATGGTTTGCTGCAGTGTTGGTGCATTGATATCAAACTACAACAAAAGTTAATCGTCCAGTATGTTCGTGTTATTTCATTGGGCCTTATAAAGATAGTAATATGCATCCACATGTTGAACAGGGCATGTACGCTGTTGTCACGCAGATGATCTGCTCATGTACTTTGCCTTTGAGCACCAGCAGAACTGTTTCTTCTGCAGAGAAGTGTTGTCTCTTAATACTCACGGAGAAACGGCTTATAACAGTAATCCACCAATGTTCAAGGGGCTTTTAATAGGTGACACTATGATAGATGTATTGGCTCTTATGACAAAAATTAAGAACCATGTGTCTGATGCAGTTAACATTTTTCTGTGAAACAAGTGACAGTGGATTTGGAAACAAAACTAATGCACCTGCAGCACGTGCTTCAGACCAAGTGTTAAGCTTGTTAAAATGGGGCCACTTATCAGCGAAGCTCTGATCAGTCCTAAATACATGTGCAATCTGTGTTGAAAAAAATCTCACCAGAAGTAGCCATTGTTCATATAGACATTTTTTTTAAGTGGCTAGGGAAAGTGAACAGTAAATTGGGAGCACTGAATGAAAAACCATGTGCCACTGATGCTGGTTTTAAATGACTATCATTCAAAACTGTGTTTCTATACAAGACAATGAGGTAAAATAAAGATTTATTAGGACAACTTAAAGATTTTCAGTTCCTCTACAGTTGATATTAACCTATCAACATGGCCTGTGTTTATCTGGCAACATTCAATAGTCTTTGCTTCCTTTTATCCATCTAAAATACTCGTTCTGTAAAGTATTTGTTAATAACTCTGATTCTTACAACAGATACATATTGATTTATTCATTTACACTTCTAAAAAATGTGTTATAGAAAGTCCAGTTTCAACTACAACTGCAGCAACAACAACTGCAGCTACAACAGCTACAACTGCAGCAACAACAGCTAAAACAACTACAACAGCTGCACCAACTACTGCTGCACCAACTATAGCTGCACCTACTACAGCTGCACATACAACAGCTGCACCAACTACTGCTGCACCAACTATAGCTGCACCAACTACAGCTACACCTACAACCGCTGTACCTACAACCGCTGCACCTACAACCGCTGCACCTACAACCGTTGCACCAACTACTGCTGCAACAACTACCGCTCCACCTATTACCACTTCACCTACTACTGCAGCACCAACTACTGCTGCACCAACTACCGCTGCACCTAATACCGCTGCACCTACAACAATAACAACTATAACTGCTGCAACTACAGCTGTGGCTTATCAACCCATTTACACTGTCTCACTTGGCTTGACTGATGAGTCATTTACTGAAGATCTCAATGATCCAAAAAGCAAAAAATACAAAGATCTTGAACGGGAAATTATTCCGCCGGTGAGTACACTTTCAAATTCTATATAATATTTACAAACTTTGTCAGTTTTGCCCATTACACTTTACTCTAGAAACCAGTTGTGATGATTTATTTCCACCAGAATATCAAGTTATTCTTTAATTTATTTCATGAAAATACTTTGAAATCTTCCCAGCATCTAAGTATTGTTTCTTTTTTTGCAGTGCAACAAATTATACAAGAAAAGATTTGGTAATAAGTTCGACAAGTGCAGCGTGAAACGGTTCAGGTAACAACATATTTGTTATTTTATAATATTGTTTAAACTCAGGGTTGCTGAATTTGACATGTACAAATGACACATTTTGATTAATCTACACTCAGGAAATATTATTATTAATACTTGTTTGTTTCCTGATGTAGGAGCCGATCAAATAAAGCAGATGGAGTTGATGTAGAATTGAACATTGCGTTCCATGCGAATACTACGATTCCAGAACTCCCAATGGATGCTGTTGTTGCTGAAACCTTAGTAACAGCTGTAAATAGTCCAAACAGCACCTTCAACGTGAAGATAGATTCCACCACAATCACAGTACTAGGTAAGTAATACATCTATCTCACAGCATGACACAACTGACCTTTTCGTTACTCCTCCAGCCAAGTTCATCATCCAGTACATACTACCGCCCTCATCTGTACACCATTCTGTCCAATTATCCTCAAATGAGCTATGGTTTGCTGCAGTGTTGGTGCATTGATATCAAACTACAACAAAAGTTAATCGTCCAGTATGTTCGTGTTATTTCATTGGGCCTTATAAAGATAGTAATATGCATCCACATGTTGAACAGGGCATGTACGCTGTTGTCACGCAGATGATCTGCTCATGTACTTTGCCTTTGAGCACTAGAAAAACTGTTTCCCCTGCAGAGAAGCGTTGTCTCTTAATACTCATGGAAAACGGCTTATAGCAGTAATCCACCAATGTTCAAGGGGCTTTTAATAGGTGACACTATGATAGATGTATTGCCTGTTATGACAAAAATTTAGAACCATGTGTCTGATGCAGTTAAAAAAAAATTTGTGAAACAAGTGACAGTGGATTTGGAAACAAAACTAATGCACCTGCAGCACGTGCTTCAGACCAAGTGTTAAGCTTGTTAAAATGGAGCCACTCATCAGCGACGCTCTGATCAGCCCTAAATACATGTGCAATCTGTGTTGAAAAAAATCTCACCAGAAGTAGCCATTGTTCATATAGACATTTTGAGGTAAAATAAAGATTTATTAGGACAACTTAGAGATTTTCAGTTCCTCTACAGTTGATATTAACCTATCAACATGGCCTGTGTTTGTCTGGCAACAGTCAATAGTCTTTGCTTCCTTTTATCCATCTAAAATACTCGTTCTGTACAGTATTTGTTAATAACTCTGATTCTTACAACAGATACATATTGATTTATTCATTTACACTTCTAAAAAATGTGTTATAGCAAGTCCAGTTTCAACTACAACTGCAGCAACAACAACTGCAGCTACAACAACTACAACTGCAACAACAACAGCTAAAACAACTACAACTGCAGCACCAACAATTGCTGCCATCACAACAAAGCGAGTGGTGTTCAGGTCTGTTCTTCAAACATTCACAAACGACTTGATGGATTCAACATCTGCTGCTTTTAGAGGAAGAGCTGCTAACATAGAGAGTCAGGTAAGCCTCTTTTCAAAATAAAACCAGTGGCTTCACATTTTTGTGTTTTCTATTTAGTATTTTTTTTTATCAAGGAGCCAAAATAATATCAACTGAGAGTACATTGAGTATAAAACAAGTTGATTATTTTAAATACCATGTGTTTTCTGTTTCTGCAGATTGGACCTCTATACAAAAAGGAATTCTCTTCCTTCTCTTCCTTTAAAGTGGTGAAATTCAGGTAATTTGTTCACATATTGTTACATTTTCAGGATTGCAGCCTAAATCTGAAATTTCATTCAACATGTATTTGTTTCTCCTCCTGCAGTAATGGATCAATCTACAATACTTGTGACCTCAAATTCCTTGGCACATCTGCTCCTAGCAACACTGCGATTGCAGACGTTTTGCTAAAGGCAGCTTCATCAGTCACCGGCTTTGACATTGAGGGCAGCTCCATCACCGTGGATGGCATAGGTAAGAGATATTGAGTTCTGCTTGTTTGGAAAACTTCACAGGCCGAAAAAGTATTTATCAAACTAATGTTATGAATTATTTTTCTCCTCATTTACAGCTTCAAGTGGAGTCAGTCAACAGATCAGTCTCGTCACTGCATCCTGTCTGGTGCTGTTGTCATGGCTACTGTCAAGCCAGCAATAGCATCTGCGCTGATTTCCTTATGAATTCCCATGAGAACAAGATCCACATCTCTGGAATGAAAAAGGACTTCGTCAGCAAGAATCCCAGATTGTTGAATTTTTTTTTATGTGTTGTGGATACTGGACAGAATGAAACAGCTGCCTTTAAGCTTCTGTTCTATGAAACATAACAACACTATATATGAAACACTGGGGAGTTATATCTGTACTGTTGCACTGTTAAATTAAAAATGTATCTGACTTCACTGAGCACTGTGGCGTAGCAATATTCAACTTTGTTCGGTAAAATTGTCGTCTTATATAAACTATTCTATAATCTCCAAATGCATGTAAAATGAATGTTTAAGTTTTATATCTTAAATTAAATGAAGGAACACATGCAGGTCATAGCGGGCTTCACAATGCGACCTCTTGTATTTTAGCTTAGGTCATAGTGTATCTGGTATATATGTGAAAACTATGCACTGTCAATTTTCTTAATTATATAAAGAGGATTTATTTAATCTCACATTTCTTTATTCTAAGATTCCTTATAGTTTCTCTGGTTTCTGTCAAAAACCTCGCAATAAATAAATGTTTTAAAGTTTGTCATCTCTTGTGTGATGTTTTTTAAATTTTGGTGGGTGAAGAGAGGGTTGATCAGACTTTTAACCTTTCTGTGTAGTTTGAGTCATTTTTTAAAAAACATTTCAGTCTCAAACCATCACAGCAAAATTACTCTGGCTCAGATTTGACCCACATCCCATGAAGAATGATTCCACCCCAGATCTTGAACAAAAACTTGTTTCGGCCGGTGAGTACACTTTCACATTTTACATAATAATTTTTATTAACTGTGTCAGTTTTGCCCATTAATTAAATTTGACACTAGAAACCAGTTGTGATGATTTATTTCCACCAGAATATCAAGTTATTCTTACATTTATTTCATGAAAATTCTTTGAAATCTTCCCATCGTCTAAGTGTTGCTTCTTTTTTTTGCAGTGCAACAAAATATACAAAGCAAGATTTGTTGAAAAGTTTGACAAGTGCAGTGTGAAAGAGTTCAGGTAAAAAGATATTTGATACTTTACTAATATTGCTTAAATTCAGGGTTGCTGACTTTGTTGATAGTTTCATGTACAAATTATACATTTAGATTAATCAACACTCAGGAAATATTATTATTAATACTTGTTTGGTTTCCTGACGTAGGCGACGATCAAATAGAGCAGATGGAGTTGATGTTAATTTGAACGTGGGGTTCCATACAAATTTTACCACTTCAGAACTCCCAACGGATGCTGTTGTTGCTGAAACCTTTGTAACAGCTGTAAATAGTCCCAACAGCACCTTCAACGTGACGATAGATTCCAGCACAATCACAGTACTAGGTAAGTAAATACAACATCTATCTCACAGCATGACACAACTGACTTTTTGTTACTCCTCCAGCCAAGTTCATCATCTAGTACAGGGGTTTTCAACTGGTTTTGTCCCAGGTACCACCATTCTGACTAGAAAGTAATCTGCGGCCCACTGATCACTGCCGTGTGCGCATGCCTGTGTGTGCCTGTGTGTGCCTGTGTGTGTGTGTGTGTGTGTGTGTTCGTATGTGTGTTTGTATGTGCATGCGTGCATGTTGATAGAAGAAAGTTTGAACATTTGTTTTTCCATGTTGGTTTTATTTAAAAACCTCTAACAAATTTAGAAAAATCGGTGTAAAAAAATACCAAAAACTGTTGATTTTCAGTGCTTAGGAATTGAAAACAAAATTAAAAGAGTTTGTAGTTGTACTGCATCTCAGAACCATATGTACATCAATATAATACGTTCATGACTTAAATGTAGAGACATGTAGCTGACATGTTAAGAGAACGTTAAAGTAACTGTGATCAATAACAATCAACATAAACTTGAGCTAAACTGAAGAGGGAAGAAGACAAAGTAAAGCAGAATATGTAACAAATGATAATCATACAATATCATACAAACAATTGAGGCCTACTTAAAACCTCAAGATCACCAGCAGCAAATCCCACCTACTGCTAGTGTTGGGGTGAGTAGTACGTCTGTGTGTGTTCTTTTTGGGAAAATAAAAATTCCCATAATACAAACTACATCTCCAAGACCTCCTGAGAATTTTTCTACCTAGCTCAACCGCTCTTCTAGTCAGCCATAGTAATGCCACATATCAGTCAAAGGTGGCCATATTTGTTTTGTACCACCTGGGACACATGAAGTTCATATCCAGATTACACCTTCTATAGAACACTGCATGTTTGCCAATAAAATCCCACATTTGAGATATTGCAAGTTACATGAGCAATTGTCAGCCCCAAGCCTCAGGTCTACCACCGTATCCCCATATATATTTTCTATGTTACATGTAGGTGTTTGCATCCTATTGTATAGTTATGCCTAATTACATTACAAAACCATGTTGTGTCCTAATGTCTTTCCACTTGTGTAATAGGCAGAAGAGTTTGGTGCCTCTCTGTTTGGTGCATCTGAGTAAGATATGAATTCACTATGATGTACTGCTAGTTGGCCCTTTATCTATAACCTGACCTTGGGTATCGCTTGGAGAGAAGGAAGTATGTGGGAATGAGCACTATTCTCCGGATGGCTGGAGAATAGAGCTCAGAGGTCTATTCTCCAGCTATCCGGAGAATGAGCTGCAGAGGTCAGATGGCACTGGCAGGTAGACCAGCCAGGAGGGAGAAGCAGTAGTCTAGGTGTGAGATGACCAGAGCCTGGACCAGACCCTGCGCAGCCTTCCGAGTGAGAAGGGGACTGGATGGGGGCTACCACGGAGTTGTCATATTGAATATTCATGGGTGGGAGATCCTTTCCCTGGAAGGAAAACTAGTTCGGTCCTGTCATGGTTGATTTTCAGGTGGTGTGCAGGAATAAACTGAGAGATGTCAGTCAGAGATTCGAGCTGCTGCCTTTGTTTGAGATTGGGGTAAAGAGAGGATTAGTTGGGTGTCATCAGTATATCCCATTAGGCCAACCTAGATTTCACTTGCATCCCCAGTCACTTGGTGGACGGTGTGCTTTTGTATCTATGTTTGTTGTATTGTGTAAAATAAATAATTTGTATTATTACTATTAATAATTATAATTATTGGACGAAGAAGAAGAAGAAGAAGAAGAAGAAGAAGAAGAAGAAGAAGAAGAAGAAGAAGAAGAAGAAGAAGAAGAAGAAGAAGAAGAAGAAGAAGAAGAAGAAGAAGAAGAAGAAAGAAAATACATAATCAATTTCACAAATAGACAAATGTAGCCTACTGCAAATACTCACAACATAACTAAGACAAGTGTTTGTTTTCACACACCTACGCACACACACACACAGTTTTTGTGACATCCGAGGAATTACCTTTTACTCAAAATATTTTCCTGGAGACATTCTCGAAACTCAACCAGTAGTAATTACTTAACTCACCTTAAATCTAAATTTAACTTAACCTGAAACAATTCAATGATTTATTGTGAGGACTCGTTTTTTGTCCTCATGAAAAAGACAAGTCCGATAATGTGAACCACACATGAGCAGATATGAGATGAAGTTATTGATTCCTCGTTTCTTCATAGGGCAGATAGGGCTTCAGAAGCCATTAGTTCAGCAGGAGTAGCAGCACTGAGGGGAGTTGCAGCTGGGACAGCTTGAGACATCTTGAAAATGAGTCACCTCTTTAGTCTCGATTCCATGTTATTCCATAAAGACATTATTAGATGTAAAATGTCACATAAGGTTAAAGATTTACATCGTTTTATATGTGAACTGAGCTGAATTTAAAAAACACAAAATCAGTGAGAGTGTATATTTGTGTTTCTTTTTTTATGAATTCAATAATAATTTTTATCAATGACCCAAACACTTAACATGTACATGCTTTGATATTTAATTGTAAACTATGAGTCATTATTACCTACAAACAGTGTCTAGTGTCTCATATTGAAATAGACTTCAATTGTTAAATGGAATTTAAAATGCTATATCATTTCTGCTATATAATTTTGGGCTATTATATAATTAATAAATTCAGAAAAAATTGTAGTATAAAATGCATAATTAACACAGTCGATTGAATTCTAGGGTCTTTTACAACCACTTTTTAATTAAGACATTCAACATTAATCCGTGTCCTTACACAATTGTTCCCATGACGGGCCATGCTAGACAGTATAGCCCATCATACTGTCAAACTGGTAGAGCTTCATTCACGTGAAATAACACCAGCATTTTTTTATGAGGCACGAACAAAAGAAGGGAGTATACCATAATGCTAAGAATTTGACTTAACTAGCTGTCACGACATATCAGTCGAGAATGTCCCACGTCATTAGCCTGTAGTTCATTGCAATATATAGAAGCCGAAATAAATGTGGAATGCCACAGAGGGAGACAGGTTAGCAGTTCATCATATGTGAAGTGAACTGAGCACGGTAACACGTTAAGAACAGCTACACCAGAGAAATTATTATCTTTTCTTCTTTGCCTTTAAGGTGAGTACAATCTATATGGACACATCATCACCTTTTTATATGACCTGTTCAATTTAAAGCTCTACTTAATATTAAGTAGTATTTATTTTGTATTGGTATATTCAAACAGCAATAAGGAAAAATCATTTTGAGAGAATAAAGTGACGTAAAAGACTGGTTCACTTGTAAACATTTTTACAGATTATCTAAATCACTAGATGTGAAGTAAGAGAGTTTGTTAGTCAGGTGGTATTTTAACCTGCAGTCATGTGTTTGATGATGAATCGATGTGTCGGATCATGTCTGCGTGTCGCTCCACTCACTATAAAGCGCTGTATAAATATAAAACCATTTAGCATTTACTTTAACACTGAGTCCGGACTGTGAGCGTCTCCTGTTGTACTGAGCACAACAGGTTGTCGAGTCATTTTACATGATATTTAAATGCAGCCTCATGAACTCTGGAGCGAATCAAGCAAACAATAAATTACTTCATGTGCTGATTAGGTCCTGATAACTAGTGTTGAGTGTTTATAAGAACAAGTGGGAGTGGAGTGGAAGAGGACACAGAAACTCCAGCTCGGTACAAACCAAATGCAGCTTCTGCTCTGATCATGACGCAGCTGAGACCAGAAAAACTCTGTGTTTCACTGCTCTTCTACAAAGTCACTGACCGGCTGCCTGACCAGAACGAGCTTTGATCTCACTGGTATGGGTACATGGAGCGGATCATTCTACACAGCCTTAATTATAGCTCTATTTAAATTCTAGTATTTATTTTGTATTGGTATATTCAAATAGCAATGAGTAGAATCGTTTTTAGAGAATAAAGTGAAGTAAAAGACTGGTTATCACTTGCGATTTTTTTTTACAGATTATCTAGATCACTAGATGTGAAGAAAGAGAGTTTGTTAGTCAGGCGAATTTTCGTTTAAATTAGTCTTGGTTAAAAGTACTTCACTGTCAATCAATCCAACGTTATTTATAAAGTATCTTTTAAACAAATCAATTGCACCTAAAAGTCCTTTACATTTGAAATAACCTATAAGCATAATACAAATAATTATCAAGTTCAGGAACAAATGCACTCAGATATTGTCTCGAATGACAGAGTAAATTTAACAAGACAGAAAAATAAATATTAAGAATGAAATTATTATAAGTTAAGTTCAGATTTTGTCATTTTGGACTGTATTGAAGTTTTTTCGATTGTAATCGTGAGAGCTAATGTTAATCTTAGGACAATATAGCTACTTCTGTGTAAACTGATGATGGATATATTCGATTTATAGCATGGGAGGTAGATGGTGGTGTCCACAACATCCAAATCTGCACAAAGCTCCATAAAGTCCTGCACTCTCCCTACGTACAGTGCACAGACAGACCACAAGAGGTCAGACAATGCCTGATAGATTGTGTACAACAAGTTGTGCAAGACAGGATTGCTCAAGATGATGAGATAAAGTTCTCATCACTTAATCAGGTCTCAAAAAACTCATGTGGCAAATAGAACGAACAGCATTTAATGGTTATGACTAATAACTTGATAAAAGAGAAAGTTTAATTATGTAACATTTGTGTCATAGTTTAACAACTGCATCAGCATAAACAAGGTAATACATCTCTGAGGGTCAATTGAACCAACTATGGAACAAAATCTCTTCACATTCTGCATCTATCTTGTTTGATTTCACAGATTACATTGACAGGATGGGGACCAGAAAGATCAAATCGGTTTTCCTGATTCTAACAGGTAAGATAAATAGGCTTGAACTGATTGACATCAAAATGTCTAAAATTAAGTAACAATAAAGTCTGTGATGATCAATACGATGGGGTAGAAACTTCAACTAATATTTTACACGAGAAGTTAATTTATTTGTTCGCCAGTTAAGTTAACCTCAAATCTTTATTTTAGTTATTTACGGATCTATCCAGACAAGCCAAGGAGTTGACACCACAGTTACAACAGCAACAACAACTACAACACCAACCCCAACAACTACTACACCAACCCCAACAAGCACAACAACACCGACTGCAACATCGACACCAACCCCAACAACAACTACAACACCAACCCCAACAACAACTACAACACCAACCCCAACAACAACTACAACACCAACCCCAACAACAACTTCAACACTAAGCCCAACAACAAATACAACACCAACCCCAACAACCACCTCAACTCCAACTGCAACATCGACACCAACCCCAACCACAACTACAACACCAACCCCTTCAACAACTACTACACCAACCCCGACTACAACTCCAACAACTACTACACCAACCCCAACAACAACTACAACACCGACCCCAACAACAACTACAACACCAACTCCAACAACAACTACAACACCAACCCCAACAACAACTATAACACCGACCCCTTCAACCACTACTACACAAACGCAAACAACAAATACAACACCAACCCCAACAACAACTGAAACCTCGACAACAACAACAACACAAACTGCAACTACAACACCAACTCCAACAACAACTACAACACCAACCCCAACAACTACAACCCCAACTGCAACAACAACTACAACAACTACAACACCAACAACAACTACAACCCCAACTGCAACAACAACTACAACACCAACTCCTACAAAAACTACTACATCAACTCCAACAACAACTACAACACCAACCCCAACAACAACTATAACACCAACCCCAACAACAACTACAACACCAACTCCCAACAACTACAACACCCAACTCCAACAACAACTACAACCAACTACAACACCAACAACAACTACAACACCAACCCAAACAACAACTACAACACCAACTCCTACAAAAACTACTACACCAACCCCAACAACAACTACAACCCCGACACCTTCAACAACTACTCCACCAACCTCGACTACAACTCCAACAACAACTACAACACCAACCCCAACAACAACTATAACACCGACCACTTCAACCACTACTACACAAACCCAAACAACAAATACAACACCAACCCCAACAACAACTGAAACCTCGACAACAACAACAACACAAACTGCAACTACAACCCCAACTGCAACAACAACTACAACAACTACAACACCAACAACAACTACAACCCCAACTGCAACAACAACTACAACACCAACTCCTACAAAAACTACTACACCAACCCCAACAACAACAACTATAACACCAACTCCTACAACAACTTCAACACCAACCCCAACAACTACAACCCCAACTGCAACAACAACTACAACAACTACACCACCAACATCTACAACACCAACCCAAACAACAACTACAACACCAACTCCTACAAAAACTACTACACCAACCCCTACAACAACTACAACACCAACAACAACTACAACACCGACCCCTTCAACCACTACTACACAAACCCAAACAACAACTACAACCCTAACTGAAACCACAACACAAACCCCTTCAACAACTACAACACCAAATCCTACAACAACTACAACACCAACTCCTACAACAACTACAACACCAACTCAACAACAACTACAACACCAACTCCACAACACTACAACACCCCCCTACACACTACAACTCCAACATCAACTACTACACCAACCCCAACAACTACAACCCCAACTGCAACAACAACACCAACCCCAACAACAACTAAAACACCAACTACTACAACTACTACAACACCAACCCCAACAACAACTACAACACCGACCCCAAAAACAACTTCTACATCAACCCCTAAAACAACTACAACCCCAACTGCAACAACAACAACAACAACACCAACCCCAACAACAACTACAACACCTTCCCCTACAACAACTACAACTCCAACAACAACTACAACACCAACAACACCAACCCAGACAACAACACCAACTACAACACCTACCCAAACAACAATTACAACACCAACCCCTACAACTACAACACGCACTCCAACAACAACTACAAAATCTACACCAATAGCAACTCCAACTGTATTACCAACCGCGAGAACAACAACAACAACAACAACAACCACAACAACAACTACAGCTACAACAACAACTACAACACAAAATCCAACAACGATTCCAACTCCGATAACAGCTAAAACCCCAATTCCAACCACAACTACAACACCTACTACAACAACAACTACAACACCAACTCCAACCACAACAACAACACCAACTAAAACAACAATACCAACCCAAACAACAACTACAACACCGAGCCATTCAACAGCTACTACACCATCCCCAACAACAACCCCAACTACAACAACAACACCAACCCCAACAACAACTACAACACCTTCCCTTACGACAACTAGAACCGCAACTCCAACAACAACACGGACAACAACTCCAACCCCAACAACAACTACAACCGAGGCACCTACAACTGTGGCTTCTCAACCTACTTACATAGTCTCTGTGGGCTTGCCTGAAGAGACATTTACTGATGATCTCAAAAACCCGGAAAGCACTAAATCCAAAGAACTTAAACAAAAAATTATTCCGCCGGTGAGTACACTTTCAAATTCTATATATTATGTATTATATGTGTCAGTTTTGCCCATTAATTACATTTTACACTAGAAACCAGTTGTGATTATTTATTTCCACCAGAATATCAAGTAATGCTTAAATTTATTTCATGAAATTCTTGGAAATCTTCCCAGCTTCAAAGTGTTGCTTTTTTTTTGCAGTGCAACAAGATATACAAGAAAAGATTTGGTGATAAGTTCGACAAGTGCACGTGTGAAAGAGTTCAGGTAAAAACATATTTGACACTTTACTAATATTGTTTAAACTCAGGGTTACTGACTGTGTTGATAGTTTCATGTAGAAATTATACATTTTGATTAATCTACAGTCAGTTAATATTATTATTAATACTTGTCTCGTTTCTTGATGTAGGCGACGACCAACTAGGGCAGATGGAGTTGATGTAGATTTGGGCATTGAGTTCCATACAAATTCTACCACTTCAGAACTCCCAGCGGATGCTGTTGTTGCTGAAACCTTAGTAACAGCTGTAAATAGTCCCAACAGCCCCTTCAACGTGACGATAGATTCCAACACAATCAAAGTAGTAGGTAAGTAAATACAACATCTATCTCACAGCATGACACAACTGACTTTTGTTACTCCCCCAGCCAAGTTCATCATCCAGTACATACTACTGCATTCATCAAAGCACCATTCTGTCCAATTATCCTCAAATGAGCTGTGGTTAGTTGCAGTGTTGGTGCATTGATATCAAATTACCACAAAAGTTTATCGTCCAGTATGTTCCTGTTATTTCATGGGGCCGTATAAAGATAGTAAAATGTATCCACATACTGCACAGGGTATGTACACTGTTGTCAGGCAGATGATCTGCTCATGTACTTTGCCTTTGAACACAGTAAAATGTGAAAGTCCTTCATTCTTTTTCTGGGGTAGTGTGGGTGGGGAAAATGTTTGGGAGGTATTAAAGGGTGGTTTCTGTTGTAAAAAAAAATGTTTACCACTTCGCCACTGATGCTGGTGTTCAATGACTCACATTCAAAATTGTGTTTCTATACAAGACAATGAGTTAAAATAAAGAATTATTATGACAACTTAAAGATTTTTAGTTCTCTAAAGTTGAAATTAACCTATCAACAGTGCCTGTGTGTGTGTTGCTACATTCAATAGACTTTGCTTCCTTTTATCCATCTAAAATACTCGTTCTGTAAAGTATTTGTTATTAACTCTGATTCTTACAACAGCAGAAGATGTACATATTGATTTATTCATTTGCACTTCTCAAAAATGTGTTATAGAAAGTCCAGTTTCAACTACAACTGCGGCAACGACAACTACAACTGCTGCACCTACTACCGCTGCACCAACTACCGCTGCACCTACAACAGCTGCACCAACTACTGCTGCACCTACTACTGCTGCACCAACTACCGCTGCACCTACAACAGCTGCACCAACTACTGCTGCACCTACTACTGCTGCACCTACTACCGCTGCACCAACTACTGCTGCACCAACTACCGCTGCACCTACAACAGCTGCACCAACTACTGCTGCACCTACTACCGCTGCACCAACTACTGCTGCACCAACTACCGCTGCACCTACAACAGCTGCACCAACTACTGCTGCACCTACTACCGCTGCACCAACTACCGCTGCACCTACAACAGCTGCACCAACTACTGCTGCACCTACTACTGCTGCACCAACTACTGCTGCACCTACTACTGCTGCGCCAACTACCGCTGCACCAACTACTGCTGCACCTACAACCGCTGCACCTACTACTGCTGCACCAACTACCGCTGCACCTACAACCTCTGCACCAACTACTGCTGCACCTACAACAGCTGCACCACCTACCGCTGCACCTACAACAGCTGCACCAACTACTGCTGCACCTACTACTGCTGCACCAACTACTGCTGCACCTACTACTGCTGCACCAACTACGCTGCACCAACTACCGCTGCACCTACTACCGCTGCACCAACTACAGCTTCACCTACTACGCTGCACCAACTACCGCTGCACCTACAACTGCTGCACCAACTACCGCTGCACCAACTACTGCTGCACCTACTACCGCTGCACCAACTACCGCTGCACCAACTACTGCTGCACCTACTACTGCTGCACCAACTACCGCTGCACCTACAACAGCTGCACCAACTACGCTGCACCAACTACTGCTGCACCTACTACTGCTGCACCAACTACTGCTGCACCTACTACCGCTGCACCAACTACTGCTGCACCAACTACCGCTGCACCTACAACAGCTGCACCAACTACTGCTGCACCTACTACCGCTGCACCAACTACTGCTGCACCAACTACCGCTGCACCTACAACAGCTGCACCAACTACTGCTGCACCAACTACTGCTGCACCTACTACTGCTGCACCAACTACTGCTGCACCTACTACCGCTGCACCAACTACTGCTGCACCAACTACCGCTGCACCTACAACAGCTGCACCAACTACTGCTGCACCTACTACTGCTGCACCAACTACTGCTGCACCAACTACTGCTGCACCAACTACCGCTGCACCAACTACTGCTGCACCTACTACCGCTGCACCTACTACCGCTGCACCAACTACCGCTGCACCTACAACAGCTGCACCAACTACTGCTGCACCTACTACTGCTGCACCAACTACTGCTGCACCTACTACTGCTGCGCCAACTACCGCTGCACCAACTACTGCTGCACCTACAACCGCTGCACCTACTACCGCTGCACCAACTACCGCTGCACCTACAACCTCTGCACCAACTACTGCTGCACCTACAACAGCTGCACCACCTACCGCTGCACCTACAACTGCTGCACCAACTACCGCTGAACCAACTACTGCTGCACCTACAACCGCTGCACCAACTACTGCTGCACCTAAAACCGCTGCACCAACTACTGCTGCACCTACAACCGCTGAACCAACTACCGCTGTTCCAACTACTGCTGCACCTACAACTGCTGCTCCAACTACCACTGCACCTACAACCGGTGCACCAACTACCGCTGCACCTACAACCTCTGCACCAACTACTGCTGCACCTACAACAGCTGCTCCACCTACCGCTGCACCTACAACAGCTGCACCAACTACTGCTGCACCTACTACTGCTGCACCAACTACCGCTGCACCAACTACTGCTGCACCTACAACCGCTGCAGCAACTACCGCTGCACCTACAACCGCTGCACCAACTACCGCTGCACCTACAACAGCTGCACCAACTACTGCTGCACCAACAACTGTGGCAACAACAACTACAACTGCAGCAACAACAACTGCTGCCATCACAACAAAGCAAGTGGTGTTCAGGTCTGTTCTTCAAACATTCACAACCGACTTGTTGGATACAACATCTGCTGCTTTTAGAGGAAGAGCTGCTAACATAAAGAGTCAGGTAAGCCTCTTTTCAAAATAAAACCAGTGGCTTCACATTATTATGTTTTCTATTTCATTATTTTTTTATGAAGGAGCCAAAATAATATCAAGTGAATAATACAATGAGTATAAACAAGTTGATTTTTTAAAATAGCTTGTGTTTTCTCTTTCTGCAGATTGAACCTCTATACAGAAGCCAATTCTCTTCCTTCTCTTCCTTTGATGTGGTGGAATTCAGGTAATTTGTTGACATATTGTAACTTTTTCAGGATTGCAGCCTAAATCTGAAATTTCATTCAACATGTATTTGTTTCTCCTCCTGCAGTAATGGATCAATCATCAATACTTGTGACCTCCGCTTCATTGGCACATCTGCTCCTAGCAACACTGCGATTGCAGACGTTTTGCTAAATGCAGCTTCATCAGTCACCGGCTTCGACATTGAAGGCAGCTCCATCACCGTGGATGGCATAGGTAAGAGATATTGAGCTCTGCTTCTTTTGAAAACTTCACAAGCCGAAAAAAGTATTTATCAAACTAATGTTTTGATTTGTTTTCTCCTCATTTACAGCTTCAAGTGGAGTCAGTCAACAGATCAGTCTCATCACTGCTTCCTGTCTGGTGCTGTTGTCATGGCTACTGTCAAGCCAGCAATAGCATCTGCGCTGATTTCCTTATGAATTCCCATGAGAACAAGATCCACATCTCTGGAATGAAAAAGGACTTTGTCTACAGCAAGAATCCCAGATTGTTGATTTTTTTTATGCTTTGTATGGTTTGGATGAACTCACCACCAAGTTGAATTTGGCACTGATCCAACACAATCAATAACGGTGGATTAGATTTGTCTGTGGAACTGAACACGCTAGTGTTTGGGGACGTCCAGGATCCAAAGTATCTGACTTCACTGAGCACTGTGGCGTAGCAATATTCAACTTTGTTCGGTATTAATGTCGTCTTATCTAAACTTTTCGATAATCTCCAAAGGCATGTAAAATGAATGTTTAAGTTTGTATCTTAAATTAAATGAAGGAAAACATGCAAGTCATAGCGTGCTTCACAATGCGACCTCATTTATTTAATCAAAGGTCATGGTGTATCTGGTATATACATATATATATATATATATAGTTTACTGTGGATTTTTTTATTTATATATAGTAGATTTATGTAATCGTCCATTTCTTTATTTTGTGAGATTTCATGTATTTATGCATCTTTGAGTTCTAAAAGCTCTTAATAACATCATCCTATGTTTGCTCAGAGGCATAGCAAAGAGACAGCCACATTTAATTATGTTTTGATATGTTTTAGTTTGATTTTATTTTGTTTTTCATCTTAATAATGCTATCATTTGGACTTGTTATCAATAATACAAACTAATGGTAAATGTCTATGTAACCCTCACTCTATATGTATAGTGATTTAAGCATTTATTGAGTTAAATAAAAGTTTTTTCTTTACTATTAGTAAAGCCGTTTCTTGCCCCGTGATATGAACAAACTCGTTGTGTTGCACACAAAAGGGTTTAATTATTTCCTGGAGATGAAACTCCCCAGGTGGCATTGTTGCAATACCTCATTTTCCCCGCTTCCCTCACGCTACATTCACATCCGCCTTCTGTCATTTATCTTTCCATTCCCACAACAATCTACATAGAAAATGGGGATTTTTCGGGCATTTAGAGATGGTGATTTATCAGATTAATCACAGCTACCCTGTGATTAATAAGTTATTAATATTGTTTTAGCAACTTCATTAATGTGACGTGAATGTACCTATTCGACCTGCTCAATTGCTTGTGCATTTCAGGTTGTGTCTTTGTCGTAAGCCTAGTTTCCCTAACAATATGGTTTTGACTACCAGCTTACCAGAAATGCGTCTGACTGACTGAAGACTATTTATAGAAACCTGACTCTTGTCAAGTCTCTTTTGCGTCCGCACATTTTTCTAGATTTGACACCATGGCACTCCCTCCGAAAAATATGAGGAAATAAATCTGATGCGTCTTTCACAGTTTTGGATGTGTCCATATGAACTTTAAACTTGAACACTTTAATTGTATTGTGACTCAAATGCATTAATATATTCATTCAGTGGTTGCATATGATCAAGTTTTCTTGAATGTACTTCACGAAACTACAAGTGTTGATTTGCCGTAATTCACACAAGAGGATGGAATGTACCTGTACTTTTTTCACAGGACAAAAGAAGGGAGTGTACCATCTTACTATGTCAAGAAACTGATTGTTAGCAGATTGTTATTATCTTAGGTGTCAGAGCATTTCTGATCGATGTATCACTATTCTGTCACGTCATCAGCCTCTTTTCCCTTGGAGTACAAAAAGACCCAAAGAGAAGTTTGCAGTCCATTATATATGTACAGCTAAGAGACAGGTGAACATTTTAAGAACCTGTTCGTTGGAAAAAGAAGGGAATCAATAACTTTTTATCTTTTACCGATCTTTTTGGGGGTAAGTACAATTTTAAAACTTTTTGTACACTTTCTAAATTCATCATCAGTGTGTGTGTGTATGTGTGTGTGTGTTGAATGTTTGTGCGATCATTTATTATACTAATTTTGTTTATATTTAACTATTGAGCCATAGATGCAACATCTATTTCATTATGAATAAGAAACATTACCACATATTATCTAATACTTAAAAATGATAATAATTGATTGACAATTAAATCATAAACCTTTGTTGTTAAATCTGAAATCCTGCTTCAACAGTTTCTGTTCACCTATGAACCTAATTTTCAGTTACATTTTAAATTTGGATATTATATTTGCAGTTATACGTTTGTTAAATGTTTGAAACTTGACTGGTTTTCTAGATTTGCTGCGTCCGATTGCTAAAGAACAATTCAGCCTGGTTAATGCTTAAATTACACTTCGTTCAAGATCGTTGTTGCTTCTCTGTTACAATCTTTGGTTAAGTTTAATTTTATTGTTCAGGGATGTTAAGGATTTTCCATCAAATAAAGAATTGATTCTTACTCACTGAATTGTAAAATAGCTGGAAATCTTCCAAAGGAATATTTTGTAAATAGCAGATTAAAAAGAATAATCTCTCTATTACACTTGAAAAGTGAAAAGTTGAATTGCTCACACTATTTAAAAACAATATCGTAGCAGCCAAAAAATGATACAAATCAAATCAGATCAAAGTTTATTGTCACATGCACCAATGACAGCGTCATCGGAGCAGTGAAATTCTTTTGACCTGGCAGGCAGCATCTACGCAGTAGAGAGGCTTTTTTTTAAATTAAAGAAAAATGACATACCATATAACATATAACATAGTAAACTGAAGCAGCAGTTTACAGGGTGAAGGAGTGGGGAATATTAAATTAAATTAAATTAAATTATTAAGTGTGACCTGAGATCTTGTGACCTGGCAGGCAGCATCTACTTAGTAGATGGGTTTTACAAAAGTAAAAAATAACATACCATATAACATATAACATATCAAAATGAAGAAGCAGTTTATCGGTTGAAGGAGTGTGGAATATAAAAAAATAAAAAAATATGGATATATATGTAATAAGTACGTAGTAAGTGTGACCTGTGATCTTGTGACCTGGCAGGCAACATCTATGCAGTAGAAAAGCTTGACGAATTAAAAAGAAATAACATACTATTTAACATATATGCAGCAGTTTACCGGGTGAAGGGGTGGGTCATATTAAATTAAATATTATGAATATATGTGTAGTAAGTGTATTTGTATGGGTGGTGGAGCAGAATGTACTTGGTAACTGTCAGTGTTGCTGATTCAAAAGCCTTACGGCCTGGGGCAAGAAGCTGTTAGTGAGTCTGGTAGTCCGTGGTCAGATTCTCCGGTAACGTCTGCCAGACGGCAGCAGTGTGAGAAGTCCACAGCCTGGGTGGCTGTGGTACTTAATGATCTTCCGTGCTTTTCTCAGGCATCTTGTGCTGTAGATGAGTTGCACGGAAGGGAGCTGGCAGACGATGATACGCTCCGCTGTCTTTACCATCCTCTGCAGGGCCTTGCGATCAGCAGCGGAGCAGTTACCAAACTAGGCAGTGATGCAGCCTGAGAGAGCACTCTTAATGGTGCACCTGTAAAAGTTTATCAGTATTTTTGCAGCCATGCCAAACTACTTGAGTCTCCTTAGGAAATAAAGTCGCTTTTGTGCAGTTTTCACCGCAGAGTCCGCTTGTTTGGACCAGGTCATGTCATCCGTGATGAACACTCCGGGGAACTTGAACTCGGAGACTCTTTCCACCACAGCTCCATACCGTATATCAAAAAAGTATTTAGCCACATGATCAATAATTATTTAATGAGTAAGACATCTCAGAAACTTGTGTAACAAATAAATGAACCAATCGTCATCAAAGGGTTAAGGAAAACAATTGATACTATGTTCATTGTGCCAAAGTTAAACATCTGCTTGATTCAGGATACTTTTTTTAAACTATTTACTATTTGTGAAAATTTGCATTTTATCTATAAAGAAGAATAATATTCCGACAATGGAATGTGTTTCCAGATTTAAAACATATTTATCAATGTTATGCCATGTCTTTCTTCAATACCATTACACTATATTTGAAACATAGTTCCAAAGAAAAAACGTTAAGAAAAACTAACGATATGCAACAAAATAAAAAAAGATTAATTGTATAAACTCATTCAACAGTTTCATCAGAGACAAGGTAATACATCTCAGAGTGCCAACTGATCCAACTGTGGAACAAAATCTCTTCACATTCTGCATCTATCTTGTTTGGTTTCACAGATTACATTGACAGGATGGGGACCAGAAAGATCATATCAGTTTTCCTGTATCTAACAGGTAAGATAAATAAGGTTCAACTGATTGACTTCAGATTGTCTTGAAATAATTACGAATCAAGTCTGTGATGATCTATTCTATGTGACTTTAGTCAGACAACTTGGTAGAAACTTTGTCTAATATCTTAGATAAGAAAATATTAAATCACATTATCATATAAGAAATATAATGTGATTAATCGCAACAAACTTTTTAGTTGAATACTTATAACAGAGTCATTTACAAAAGTTTGTTTTGCAAGTTAATATATTTGTTCGCCAGTTAAGCACAAATCTTGTATTTTAGTTGTACACGGATCTATGCAAACGACTACAACTGCAGCAACAACAGCTACAACTGCGGCACCAACAGCTACAACTGCGTCACCAACAGATACAACTGCCCCAACTACCGCTGCACCTACAACAGCTGCACCAACTACAGGTACACCAACTTCTGCTGCACCAACTACCGCTGCAGCTACAACCACTGCCCCTACTACAGCTGCATCAACTACCGCTAAAACAACTACCGCTGCACCTACAACAGCTGCACCTACTACCACTGTGGCAACTACTGCTGCACCAACTACCGCTGCACCTACAACCGCTGCATCAACTACCGCTGCACCTACAACCGCTGCACTAACTACCGCTGCACCTACTACCACTGCACCAACTACTGCTGCACCTACAACAGGTGCACCAACTACCGCTGCACCTACAACCGCTGCACCTACTACCACTGTGGCAACTACTGCTGCACCAACAACCGCTGCACCTACAACCGCTGCACCTACTACCACTGTGGCAACTACTGCTGCACCAACAACCGCTGCACCTACAACCGCTGCACCTACAACAGCTGCACCTACTACCACTGTGGCAACTACTGCTGCACCAACAACCGCTGCACCTACAACCGCTGCACCAATTACAGCTGCACCTACAACCGCTGCACCAACTACCGCTGCACCTACTACCGCTGCACCAACTACTGCTGCACCTACAACCGCTGCAGCAACTACTGCTGCAGCAACTACCACTGCACCTACTACCGCTGCACCTGCAACTGATACCCCTACTACCGTTGCCCCTACAACCGCTGCACCAACTACCGCTGCACCTACAACAGGTGCACCAACTACCGCTGCACCTACAACCGCTGCACCTACAACCGCTGCACCAACTACCGCTGCACCTACTACCGCTGCACCTACAACAGCTGCACCTACTACCACTGTGGCAACTACTGCTGCACCAACTACCGCTGCACCTACAACCGCTGCACCAACTACCGCTGCACCTACAACCGCTGCACCAACTACCGCTGCACCTACTACCGCTGCACCAACTACTGCTGCACCAACTACCGCTGCAGCAACTACTGCTGCACCAACTACCACTGCACCTACTACCGCTGCACCTACAACTGATACCCCTACTACCGTTGCCCCTACAACCGCTGCACCAACTACCGCTGCACCTACAACAGGTGCACCAACTACCGCTGCACCTACAACCGCTGCACCAACTACCGCTGCTCCTACTACCGCTGCACCTACAACAGCTGCACCAACTACCGCTGCACCAACCACCCCTGCACCAACTACCGCTGCACCTACAACTGCTTCACCTACAACCGCTGCACCAACTACCGGTGCACCTCCAACAGCTGCACCAACTACCGCTGCACCTACAACTGCTGCACCAACTACCGCTTCACCTACTACCGCTGCCCCAACTACCGCAGCACCAACAACTGCTGCACCAACAACTGCTGCACCAACTACCGCTGCACCTACAACAGCTGCACCAACTACCGCTGCACCTCCAACCGCTGCACCAACTACCGCTGCACCTACTACCGCTGCACCAACTACTGCTGCACCTACAACCGCTGCAGCAACTACTGCTGCACCAACTACCACTGCACCTACTACCGCTGCACCTACAACTGATACCCCTACTACCGTTGCCCCTACAACCGCTGCACCAACTACCGCTGCACCTACAACAGGTGCAACAACTACCGCTGCACCTACAACCGCTGCACCTACAACCGCTGCACCAACTACCGCTGCACCTACAACAGCTGCACCTACTACCACTGTGGCAACTACTGCTGCACCAACAACCGCTGCACCTACAACCGCTGCACCATCTACCGCTGCACCTACAACCGCTGCACCAACTACAGCTGCACCTACTAACGCTGCACCAACTACTGCTGCACCTTCAACCGCTGCAGCAACTACTGCTGCACCAACTACCACTGCACCTACTACCGCTGCACCTACAACTGATACCCCTACTACCGTTGCCCCTACAACCGCTGCACCAACTACCGCTGCACCAACTACCGCTGCACCTACAACAGGTGCACCAACTACCGCTGCACCTACAACCGCTGCACCAACTACCGCTGGCCCTACTACCGCTGCACCTACAACAGCTACACCAACTACCGCTGCACCAACCACCCCTGCACCAACTACCGCTGCACCTACTACTGCTTCACCTACAACCGCTGCACCAACTACCGGTGCACCTCCAACAGCTGCACCAACTACCGCTGCACCTACAACAGCTGCACCAACTACCGCTTCACCTACCACCGCTGCCCCAACTACCGCTGCACCAACAACTGCTGCACCAACAACTGCTGCACCAACTACCGCTGCACCTACAACAGCTGCACCAACTACCGCTTCATCTACTACCGCTGCCCCAACTACCGCTGCACCTACAACAGCTGCACCAACTACCGCTTCACCTACTACGGCTGCCCCAACTACCGCTGCACCAACAACTGCTGCACCAACAACTGCTGCACCAACTACCGCTGCACCTACAACAGCTGCACCAACTACCGCTTCACCAAATACCGCTGCACCTACAACAGCTGCACCAACTACCGCTGCACCTACAACAGCTGCACCAACTACTGCTGCACCAACTACTGCTGCACCAACTACTGCAGTACCTTCTACCCCTGCCCCTACAACAGCTGCCCCTACTACCTCAGCACCTACAACAGCTCCACCTACTTCTGTTGCACCTACAACCGCTGCACCAACAACTGCTGCACCAACAACTGCTGCACCAACAACTGCTGCACCAACTACCGCTGCACCTACAACAGCTGCACCAACTACCGCTTCACCTACTACCGCTGACCCAACTACCGCTGCACCTACAACAGCTGCACCAACTACCGCTTCACCTACTACCGCTGCCCCAACTACCGCTGCACCAACAACTGCTGCACCAACAACTGCTGCACCAACTACCGCTGCACCTACAACAGCTGCACCAACTACCGCTTCACCAAATACCGCTGCACCTACAACAGCTGCACCAACTACCGCTGCACCTACAACAGCTGCACCAACTACTGCTGCACCAACTACTGCTGCACCAACTACTGCAGTACCTTCTACCCCTGCCCCTACAACAGCTGCCCCTACTACCTCAGCACCTACAACAGCTCCACCTACTTCTGTTGCACCTACAACCGCTGCACCAACTACTGCTGCACCTACAACTGATGGCCCTACTACCGTTGCCCCTACAACCGCTGCACCAACTACCGCTGCACCAACTACCGCTGCACCAACTACCGCTGCACCTACAACAGGTGCACCAACTACCGCTGCACCTACAACCGCTGCACCAACTACCGCTGCTCCTACTACCGCTGCACCTACAACAGCTGCACCAACTACCGCTGCACCAACCACCCCTGCACCTACAACAGCTGCACCAACTACCGCTTCACCTGCTACCGCTGCCCCAACTACCGCTGCACCAACAACTGCTGCACCAACAACTGCTGCCCCAACTACCGCTGCACCTACAACAGCTGCACCAACTACCGCTTCACCAAATACCGCTGCACCTACAACAGCTGCACCAACTACCGCTGCACCTACAACAGCTGCACCAACTACTGCTGCACCAACTACTGCTGCACCAACTACTGCAGTACCTTCTACCCCTGCCCCTACAACAGCTGCCCCTACTACCTCAGCACCTACAACAGCTCCACCTACTTCTGTTGCACCTACAACCGCTGCACCAACAACTGCTGCACCAACAACTGCTGCACCAACAACTGCTGCACCAACTACCGCTGCACCTACAACAGCTGCACCAACTACCGCTTCACCTACTACCGCTGACCCAACTACCGCTGCACCTACAACAGCTGCACCAACTACCGCTTCACCTACTACCGCTGCCCCAACTACCGCTGCACCAACAACTGCTGCACCAACAACTGCTGCACCAACTACCGCTGCACCTACAACAGCTGCACCAACTACCGCTTCACCAAATACCGCTGCACCTACAACAGCTGCACCAACTACCGCTGCACCTACAACAGCTGCACCAACTACTGCTGCACCAACTACTGCTGCACCAACTACTGCAGTACCTTCTACCCCTGCCCCTACAACAGCTGCCCCTACTACCTCAGCACCTACAACAGCTCCACCTACTTCTGTTGCACCTACAACCGCTGCACCAACTACTGCTGCACCTACAACTGATGGCCCTACTACCGTTGCCCCTACAACCGCTGCACCAACTACCGCTGCACCAACTACCGCTGCACCAACTACCGCTGCACCTACAACAGGTGCACCAACTACCGCTGCACCTACAACCGCTGCACCAACTACCGCTGCTCCTACTACCGCTGCACCTACAACAGCTGCACCAACTACCGCTGCACCAACCACCCTTGCACCTACAACAGCTGCACCAACTACCGCTTCACCTGCTACCGCTGCCCCAACTACCGCTGCACCAACAACTGCTGCACCAACAACTGCTGCCCCAACTACCGCTGCACCTACAACAGCTGCACCAACTACCGCTGCACCTACAACAGCTGCACCAACTACCGCTGCACCAACCACCCCTGCACCAACTACCGCTGCACCTACTACCGCTTCACCTACAACCGCTGCACCAACTACTGCTGCACCAACTACCGCTGCACCTCCAACAGCTGCACCAACTACCGCTGCACCTACAACAGCTGCACCAACTACCGCTTCACCTGCTACCGCTGCCCCAACTACCGCTGCACCAACAACTGCTGCACCAACAACTGCTGCACCAACTACCGCTGCACCTACAACAGCTGCACCAACTACCGCTTCACCAAATACCGCTGCACCTACAACAGCTGCACCAACTACCGCTGCACCTACAACAGCTGCACCAACTACTGCTGCACCAACTACTGCAGTACCTTCTACCCCTGCCCCTACAACAGCTGCCCCTACTACCTCAGCACCTACAACCGCTCCACCTACTTCTGTTGCACCTACAACCGCTGCACCAACTACTGCTGCACCAACTACCGGTGCACCTACAACTGCTGCACCAACAACTGCTGCACCAACTACTGCAGTACCATCTACCCCTGCCCCTACAACAGCTGCACCAACTACCGCTGCACCAACAACAGCTGCACCCACAACCGTTGCCCCCACATCCGCTGCACCAACTACCGTTGCACCAACAACTGTGGCTCCTCCTTCTACTTACACCGTCTCATTAGGCTTGCCCGATGAGCCATTTACTGTGGATCTCAATAACCGAGAAAGTGATAAATTCAAAGCTCTTGAACAAGAACTTGTTGTGCCAGTGAGTACACTTTCACATTCGATATAATAATTGCAAAGTCTGTCAGTTTTGCCCATTAATTACATTTTACACTAGAAATCTTCCCAGCGTCTAAGTGTTGCTTCTTTTTTTGCAGTGCAACAAAATATACAAGAAAGGATTTGGTGATAAGTTCGACAAGTGCACTGTGAAAGAGTTCAGGTAAAAAGATATTTCTTACTTTACTAATATTTTTTAAACTCAGGGTTACTGACTCACTGTGTTGATAGTTTCTTGTATAAATTATTAGTTTGGATTAAGCTACACTCAGGAAATATTATTATTAATACTTGACTGGTTTCCTGACGTAGGCCAAGACGAACTAGAGCCGATGGAGTTGATGCAGATTTGAACATTGGGTTCACTACCACTACAGAACTCCCAGCGGATGCTGTTGTTGCTGAAACCTTAGTAACAGCTGTAAATAGTCCCAACAGCACCTTCAACGTGACGATAGATTCCAACACAATCAAAGTAGTAGGTAAGTAAATACAATATCTATCACAGCATGACACAACTGACTTTGTGTTACTCCCCCAGCCAAGTTCATCATCCAGTACATACTACTGCATTCATCGAAGCACCATTCTGTCCAATTATCCTCAAATGAGCTGTGGTTAGTTGCAGTGTTGGTGCATTGATATCAAATTACCACAAAAGTTTATCGTCATGTATGTTCCTGTTATTTCATGGGACCGTATAAAGATAGTAAAATGTATCCACATACTGCACAGGGTATGTACACTGTTGTCAGGCAGATGATCTGCTCATGTACTTTGCCTTTGAACACAGTAAAATGTGAAAGTCCTTCATTCTTTTTCTGGGGTAGTGTGGGTGGGGAAAATGTTTGGGAGGTATTAAAGGGTGGTTTCTGTTGTAAAAAAAAATGTTTACCACTTCGCCACTGATGCTGGTGTTCAATGACTCACATTCAAAATTGTGTTTCTATACAAGACAATGAGTTAAAATAAAGAATAATTAGGACAACTTAAAGATTTTCAGTTCTCTAAAGTTGAAATTAACATATCAACAGTGCCTGTGTGTGTGTTGCTACATTCAATAGACTTTGCTTCCTTTTATCCATCTAAAATACTCGTTCTGTAAAGTATTTGTTATTAACTCTGATTCTTACAACAGCAGAAGATGTACATATTGATTTATTCATTTGCACTTCTCAAAAATGTATTATAGAAAGTCCAGTTTCAACTACAACTGCTGCACCTACAACCGCTGCACCTACAACAGCTGCACCAACTACCGCTGCACCAACTACTGCTGCACCTACTACTGCTGCACCAACTACCGCTGCACCAACTACCGCTGCACCAACTACTGCTGCACCAACTACCGCTGCACCAACTACAGCTGCACCTACAACCGCTGCACCTACTACCGCTGCACCAACTACCCCTGCCCCTACAACAGCTGCACCAACTACTGCTGCACCTACTACCCCTGCACCAACTACCGCTGCACCAACTACCGCTGCACCTACAACAGCGGCACCAACTACTGCTGCACCTACTACTGCTGCACCAACTACCGCTGCACCTACTACCGCTGCACCAACTACAGCTGCACCTACAACAGCTGCACCTACAACCGCTGCACCTACTACCGCTGCCCCAACTACCGCTGCACCAACAACTGCTGCACCAACAACTGCTGCACCAACTACCGCTGCACCTACAACAGCTGCACCAACTACCGCTGCACCTACAACAGCTGCACCAACTACTGCTGCACCAACTACTGCAGTACCTTCTACCCCTGCCCCTACAACAGCTGCCCCTACTACCTCAGCACCTACAACCGCTCCACCTACTTCTGTTGCACCTACAACCGCTGCACCAACTACTGCTGCACCAACTACCGGTGCACCTACAACTGCTGCACCAACAACTGCTGCACCAACTACTGCAGTACCATCTACCCCTGCCCCTACAACAGCTGCACCAACTACCGCTGCACCAACAACAGCTGCACCCACAACCGTTGCCCCCACATCCGCTGCACCAACTACCGTTGCACCAACAACTGTGGCTCCTCCTTCTACTTACACCGTCTCATTAGGCTTGCCCGATGAGCCATTTACTGTGGATCTCAATAACCGAGAAAGTGATAAATTCAAAGCTCTTGAACAAGAACTTGTTGTGCCAGTGAGTACACTTTCACATTCGATATAATAATTGCAAAGTCTGTCAGTTTTGCCCATTAATTACATTTTACACTAGAAATCTTCCCAGCGTCTAAGTGTTGCTTCTTTTTTTGCAGTGCAACAAAATATACAAGAAAGGATTTGGTGATAAGTTCGACAAGTGCACTGTGAAAGAGTTCAGGTAAAAAGATATTTCTTACTTTACTAATATTTTTTAAACTCAGGGTTACTGACTCACTGTGTTGATAGTTTCTTGTATAAATTATTAGTTTGGATTAAGCTACACTCAGGAAATATTATTATTAATACTTGACTGGTTTCCTGACGTAGGCCAAGACGAACTAGAGCCGATGGAGTTGATGCAGATTTGAACATTGGGTTCACTACCACTACAGAACTCCCAGCGGATGCTGTTGTTGCTGAAACCTTAGTAACAGCTGTAAATAGTCCCAACAGCACCTTCAACGTGACGATAGATTCCAACACAATCAAAGTAGTAGGTAAGTAAATACAATATCTATCACAGCATGACACAACTGACTTTGTGTTACTCCCCCAGCCAAGTTCATCATCCAGTACATACTACTGCATTCATCGAAGCACCATTCTGTCCAATTATCCTCAAATGAGCTGTGGTTAGTTGCAGTGTTGGTGCATTGATATCAAATTACCACAAAAGTTTATCGTCATGTATGTTCCTGTTATTTCATGGGACCGTATAAAGATAGTAAAATGTATCCACATACTGAACAGGGTATGTACACTGTTGTCAGGCAGATGATCTGCTCATGTACTTTGCCTTTGAACACAGTAAAATGTGAAAGTCCTTCATTCTTTTTCTGGGGTAGTGTGGGTGGGGAAAATGTTTGGGAGGTATTAAAGGGTGGTTTCTGTTGTAAAAAAAAATGTTTACCACTTCGCCACTGATGCTGGTGTTCAATGACTCACATTCAAAATTGTGTTTCTATACAAGACAATGAGTTAAAATAAAGAATAATTAGGACAACTTAAAGATTTTCAGTTCTCTAAAGTTGAAATTAACATATCAACAGTGCCTGTGTGTGTGTTGCTACATTCAATAGACTTTGCTTCCTTTTATCCATCTAAAATACTCGTTCTGTAAAGTATTTGTTATTAACTCTGATTCTTACAACAGCAGAAGATGTACATATTGATTTATTCATTTGCACTTCTCAAAAATGTATTATAGAAAGTCCAGTTTCAACTACAACAGCTGCACCAACTACCGCTGCACCAACTACTGCTGCACCTACTACTGCTGCACCAACTACCGCTGCACCAACTACCGCTGCACCAACTACTGCTGCACCAACTACAGCTGCACCAACTACAGCTGCACCTACAACCGCTGCACCTACTACCGCTGCACCAACTACCCCTGCCCCTACAACAGCTGCACCAACTACTGCTGCACCTACTACCCCTGCACCAACTACCGCTGCACCAACTACCGCTGCACCTACAACAGCGGCACCAACTACTGCTGCACCTACTACTGCTGCACCAACTACCGCTGCACCTACTACCGCTGCACCAACTACAGCTGCACCTACAACAGCTGCACCTACAACCGCTGCACCTACTACCGCTGCACCAACTACCGCTGCACCTACAACTGCTGCACCAACTACCGCTGCACCAACTACTGCTGCACCTACAACCGCTGCACCAACTACTGCTGCACCTACAACCGCTGCACCAACTACCGCTGCACCTACAACCGCTGCACCAACTACCGCTGCACCAACTACTGCAGTACCTACAACCGCTGCACCAACTACCGCTGCACCTACAACAGCTGCACCAACTACTGCTGCACCAACAACTGTGGCAACAACAACTACAACTGCAGCAACAACAACTGCTGCCATCACTAGAAAGCAAGTGGTGTTCAGGTCTGTTCTTCAAACATTCACAACCGACTTGTTGGATACAACATCTGCTGCTTTTAGAGGAAGAGCTGCTAACATAAAGAGTCAGGTAAACCTCTTCTCAAAATAAAACCAGTGGCTTCACATTATTATGTTTTCTATTTCATTACTTTTTTTTATCAAGGAGCCAAAATAATATCAAGTGAATAATACAATGAGTATAAACAAGTTGATTTTTTTTAAAATACCTTGTGTTTTCTGTTTCTGCAGCTTGAACCTCTATACAGAAGGCAATTCTCTTCCTTCTCTTCCTTTGATGTGGTGGAATTCAGGTAATTTGTTGACATATTGTAACTTTTTCACGATTGCAGCCTAAATCTGATATTTCATTCAACATGTATTTGTTTCTCCTCCTGCAGTAATGGATCAATCATCAATACTTGTGACCTCCGCTTCATTGGCACATCTGCTCCTAGCAACACTGCGATTGCAGACGTTTTGCTAAATGCAGTTTCATCAGTCACCGGCTTCGACATTGAAGGCAGCTCCATCACCGTGGATGGCATTGGTAAGAGATATTGAGTTCTGCTTGTTCGGAAAACTTCACAGGCCGACAAAGTATTTATCAAACTAATGTTTTGATTTGTTTTCTCCTCATTTACAGCTTCAAGTGGAGTCAGTCAACAGATCAGTCTCATCACTGCATCCTGTCTGGTGCTGTTGTCATGGCTACTGTCAAGCCCGCAATAGCATCTGCGCTGATTTCCTTATGAATTCCCATGAGAACAAGAACGACATCTCGGGAATGAAAAAGGACTTCGTCAGCAAGAATCCCAGATTGTTGATTTTTTTTTAATGCGTTGTATGGTTTTGTATGAACTCACCACCAAGTTCAACTTTGCACTGATCCGACACATCAATGACGGTGGATTAAGTTTGTCTGTTGAACTGAACACGCTAGTGTTTGGGGACGTCCAGGATCCTGGACAGAATGACACAGCTGCCTTTAAGCTTCTGTTCTATTGAAACATAACAACACTATATATGAAACACTGGGGAGTTCAAAAAAATATCTGTACTGTTGCACTGTTAAAGTCAAAATGTATCTGATTTCACTGAGCACTGTGGCGTAGCAATATTCAACTTCGCTCGGTATTAATTTTGTCTTATCTAAACTTTTCTATAATCTCCAAATGCGTGTAAAATTAATGTTTAAGTTTGTATTTTAAATTAAATGAAGGAACACATGCAGGTCATTGCAGGCTTCACAATGCCACCACATTTATTTGATGTCATGGTGTATCTGGTATATATATATATAAATGGGAAAACTCGATTTGTATATTTACACATAGTGGATTTACATCTTCGCAAATTTCTTTATTCTGTGAGATTTCATGTATTTTTCTGGAATTTCTGTCAGAAATGTCATAATAAACAAGGTTAAAAATGTTTGAACTTGTTTCTCCTCTCTTGGGTGATGATTTTCAGGTATTACTCATGAAATATTTCAGTCTTGAGAAAAGTTTGGGACCAAACATCGTCATTCCTAGAAACACATAGTAGTATACAATTCTTATTCATCCATCATCATGATCCATGATGCGGCCGCAGGCACAGGGACTCCGGGGAAGAAGTAAATTCAGTAACATTAAATGTCTTTAATGTGATAAAGAGGGAGAAGAGGAAAGAGAAGCTCCATGTGTGATGTGTCCCCCGACATTCTAGACCTATGGCAGCATAACCAAGAGCAGGACCAAGACAAGCCAGGATTGGCTCTCACTATAAGCTTTATCAAAAAGGAAGGTTTTAAGCCTACTCTTAACCCTAGAACACTAACGTAAAATTAGTTACACCATCACTAACGTCAGGTAAATTTTACCCAATATAATATACCCGATAAAAAAGAATTCTCACCAAAATATTTCAATGTACAACAACACATGTCAATTTGAAGTACTGTTCTTTTATATTCCCCGATACAACACCTCATAAAACGAAAAAAAGGTATCATTGGGGAACCCTATCAAAAGGCTCTAAAATTAGTGAAAATTAGGAAAACTTCCTTAAAAAAAAAGTAATAGAGCTTGGAACTTGTTATCCGGTCCAGCCGTTCCTTGGACATATCCCGTGAATGCACAGTCTCCCTGCATCATTTACAACTTATACCATAATCAAAAAATGTTTTACCTTCTAACACTAATGTCGGGTGAAAATTACCTGAACAAGTGCCTATTGAAAAAAACAGGGATGGGTTCAGGGAAACTAGCCTACCTTTTATTACGTCACCGAGGACCCACGCCACTCAGACAGCAGCAACACAATGAAAATCCCATGACCACACTTGCTCGGGTAAAAATCACCCGACGTTAGTGTTCTAGGGTTAAATGTAGAGATGGTATTTGCCTCTCGAACTGACACTTGGAGATGATACATTAGGTGAGGAGCTTGATAGCTGAAAGCTCTGGCTCCTACTCTACTTTTACAGACTTTAGGGACCACAACTGTAAGCCGGAATTCTTGGAGGGTTGTCTTGATACTATGAGCTTTTTAAGGTATGATGGTGCCAGCGTAGTGAAGCTAATCCTGGAGAAATGTGATCTCTTTTCAGGTTCTTTTCAGGACACGTTCTGCAGTATTTTGGACAAGCTGCAGAGACTTTAGGACTGACGACCCTGATAATAGGAATCAAGTCTGGATGTAACAAAGGCGTGGATTAGTGTTTCTGCATCTTTGTGAAACAGGACATGTCAGATTTTTTTAGATGTTACGTAATAGAGGCGGTCCTAGAAATTTGTTTTAAGTGAGAATAAGAGGACAAATCAAGATAACTCCCAGATACCTGACTGTTTCACTAGAAGAAAGGGTAATGTCATCTAGAGCATTGTTGTGCAATAATGCGTTAAAAGTGATACCATAAAATGGTGTGCCCTTCGTCATTCAATAAATATGGTTATTAAAATAAAATATAAAACATTAATATTTAAAATATTAATATTAAATCCTAACTTTAGTTGGTTAAAGTTACCTCGGGGCACCATCCTTCAAATGAAGGGAAAAGATATCCAATTTATTGATTAAGATCAGTTTCATTTAGATCTAGTTCAATTAGAAATCTCAATATTTACTATTAAAGATTATATAATGAACAGTGAGGGTTTTGGAGTTCTTGACAGTGTAGCGGTTGGCAAAATTCACTTATGCAATATTGATGAGAGAACATTTGTGAAAGAAAAACATTTATTATGAATATAATAAAGTATAAAAACACAAATTACCATCAACGTACTAACTAAACAAAGATGTGCATGTGAATGTGTGTGCCTATGTAAAACGGAGTGCTCTCAAAATGGCGGTTGGCCAAATGTTCACACCTTCCTCAGCATGCTTTCAAAATGGTTGCTGACCATCCGAAAGTTAACCTAATTTCCTCCAAGCAGATGCGCTATTCGTATTTGATGCATTTATTTTGAAATGGTGTTGGCTGAAAGAGAAATGGCATTGGCTTTTTTTGGAAATGTACATCTCGAAAAACAAAGATGATCGATAAAAAGGCAGGTGGGCCTCCTTGTTGAATGAAAAAACATGACCTCTAGTTGTTTAGCACCTGGTTTGTGGATATTTCGTTTATTATTGTCATTATTATAGACTGAGTTGTAAACATCCTTTTGCAGTTTTGTGTGCGTGTGTGTGTGTCTGTATTTGTGTGTGTCTGTGTGTGTTAAATTTACAATATATGGGGCAAAGTATGCTCATACTGAGACTATCATTCGTCATTATGTTTATGATAATATCATAGGGTTTATAAAGTGACAAATCATTTCATTTAAGTAGAATACGCTTGTATGCTGCCCTCTAAGATAAATAGCTATTAAGTTCAAAGGAATTTTATGTTTGTATAAATTCATGTTAAAGTCAAGCGTTATGAAGGACAATCTAAAAAACAATTGGTTAATAATATCACAACTATAAAGGACTATACAAGTTGTTTATATGTATATAAGGTAATAATAATGTTTGTTTTGTTTTCCTCCTAGCTCTAACGGTGTGTCTTATCACAGCATGTATGGAGATGGAAATAAAGGGTTGTGAACCATCAGTAGTACAGCTACACAGCCGGCTAAGCCTTTGGGTCCCTTTTAGCTAGGGTCACATGTTAAATGTTTGAGTTAACTGTGGGGTTATTTTTCTTCTTTTGATTTGCCTCACAACATATGTGTGCTAGTGGTCCTCACGTCTGACTGGGGTGAAGTTGTATGTTGGTTTTTGGGATCCCTCCTCCCTCATCGACCCATCTCCCCATTGGTAAGCCTCAGCTCCTGATTAGGACCTCCTCTCCTTTTGCCACTGTGACAAAATCCAACCAGCAACAGTGAACCTGAAATCGGGACGAAATGCAACTACAACATCAGCATATGGACAAATCACATGCAAAATAAGAATACATCACAGCAATTACTCATTAAAATACCGTAAATCAGGGGTTATCAACCGGGGCTCCGCAGCCCCCTGGTGGTCCGCGACGGCAATGCAGGGGCTCTGCGAAATTCGTTCTGATATTTCAACACATTTCCAGAAAAATATGTCTAAAATAATATAAAGGTGATGAGGGGAACCTTGAAAGCGGCTTGGAGCTAGAAACTGCCAGTAGTTTTCCCCTGTGCATGCCTGTTAAAGGTAGATGCAGAAGAGCGGTTGAGCTAGGTAGAAAAACTCTCAGGAGGTCTTGGAGATTTAGTTTGTATGATGGGAATTTTTATTTTCCCAAAAAGAAGGCCCAAAAGGGCAGGATTAATAATGAAAATATTAAATAAAACAAAAGAGCGAAAATCAACTTTGTAACAAGAAAAATACATTGACATAATAGCCAAAATAATTAACTGCAATAACAGTCAACTTTACCACATTCGCTGGTTGAGAAACAATTTCTTAGGAGCGCTCTAAGACTTACGTCTATGACACGCAGCCCCTTGTTAAGTTCTGGATAAGTGCCAGACTGAATTTCCTGTGTCTTTTGCCCTTTCCAACAACCTGCCTGTGTGAGACCAGTTTTTCTACACTGGCATACTTGAAGAATAAGTACAGGGCAAGGCTTGAACCAGAGAATGCCATGAGACTGTCTCTGTCTACCATTACGCCACGAATAGACATGCTGTGTGCACTTCACCATGCCCAGATTTCAAACTGATAGGTCTCCCCTCTCTCCACACTCACACACAGAAGTACCACCCTCCCACCCAACACTTGCAGTAGGTGGGATTTGCTGCTGGTGATCATGGGCTTAAACTTAAGTAGGCCTCAATTGTTTGTGTGATATTGTATGATTATCATTTGTGACATATTCTGCATTACTTTGTCATCTTCCCTCTTCAGTTGTAGCCCCAGTTTATGTTGATTGTTATTGATCACAGTTACTTTAACGTTCTCTCAACATGTCAGCTACATGTCTGTACATCTAAGTCCTGAACGTTATATTTTGATGTACATATGGTTCTGAGATGCAGTACAACTACAAACTGCATTTTAATTTTGCAATTCTTAAGTACTGAAAATCAACCAATTTTTGTTGTTTTTTACACAGATTTTTCTAGATTTGTTTGAGGTTTCTAATAAAACCAACATAGAAAACCAAATGTAAAAACTTCATTCTTTCCACATGCACGCACGCGCACAAACCCACACACACACGCGCGTAGGCACATCAGCGGGCCGCGGATTACTTTCTAGTCAGAATGCTGTTCCCTGTGACAAAACCAGTTGAAAACCCCTTCTGTAAATAATAACTATTTTGTTTTTATAGCACTTATAACGTGTGAACAATATAATAATATATTAATTAATAATAATATATCTGGTGCGTCTTTAAATATCTTTGAATGTGTCCATATGAACATCAAAGTTTCACACTTAACCCGTATTGTATCTCCAAATATTGCATTAAGATATTCATTCAGTGGCTGCTTACAATAAAAAAAATTGTAATATCATCTGAGTTTTCTCGTATTCACTTTACTCAACTGCAATTGTTCCTTTGCCTCGATTTACTGTCACCTATGACGAACCTTCCTACATTCACGTCGATGGAATGCACCTGTACTTTTCTCACAGAAAGATGGGAGAGTCCCAGGGCACTATGCCAAGTAAATAAACTGTAAACACATTGGTATTTTGGGAGGTATCGCAGCATTTCTGATCGATGATTCACCAATCTGTCACGTCATTTGCTTCTCTTACAATTGAATATATAGAGAACCAAATACAAGTTGTCAGTCACAGAAGAAGAGAGGTTTAGAGTCTATCAGATGTAAACTGAGCTTAATCTAAGAAAAAAGGGAACATTATAAGAACCTGTTCGTTGGAAAAGCTAAGGGATCACTAACTTTTCGTCTTGTACCGATCTATACTGGGGTAAGTACAATTTTAGAACTTTTTACAACTTTGTAAAATATGTCTGTGTGTGTTGAAAGTTTGTGAGATTATTTATTATACTCATTTTGTTTCTTGTTTAATTATTGAGCTAAAGATGCAACATGTATTTCATTATGAATTCGAAACAAAACTGTTTTTGTTTATTGTTCAGGGATGTTAAGGTTTTTCCGCCCAATACATAATACTCGTAATAAATGAATTGTAAAATTGATGGAAATCTTCCAAAGGATTTGTTTCAGATTGCAGTTTACATTTTAGAGTCTCAATCACACTTAGAAAGTGAAAAGTTGAGTTGATGTTGTTGATGTGGATCAAAATAAGATTTTAAAAAGTTTAATACAGAATATTGCAAATATAATCAAGATGTTTTTGATGGTGAATAAATTCATTCAATAGTTTCATCAGAGACAAGGTTAAACATCTCTGAGGGTCAACTTATCCAACTGTTGAACAAAGTCTCTTTACATTCTGCATCTATCTTGTTTGATTTCACAGAATACATTGACAGGATGGGGGCCAGAAAGGTCAAATCAGTTTTCCTGTATCTGACAGGTAAGATAAATAAGGTTCAACTGATTGACTTCAGATTGTCTTGAAATAAATAATAATTAAGTCTGTAATGATCAATACTATGTGACTCTAGTCAGACAACTTGGTAGAAACTTTATCTTATATCTTACATAAGACAATATTGAATCACATTTAAATATACATCATATAATGCTATTACTCACAACAAACTTTTTAGATGAACAATTATAAGATAGTCATTTTACACAGTTTATTTTGTTGGTTAATTTATTTGTTCACCAGTTAAGCACAAATCTTGTATTTTAGTTCTTTACGGACTTATCCAAACTACAAGCCAGCAAACTGCAGCAACAACTACAACCGCACCTACTACTGCTGCACCTACTACTGCTGCAACAACTACTGCTGCCCCTACTACCGCTGCACCTACAACCGCTGCACATACAACAGTTGCATCAACTACCGCTGCACCAACTACTGCTGCAGCAACAACAGCTACAACTGCAGAAACAACAGCTAAAACTGCGGCGACAACAGCTACAACTGGAGGAACAACAGCAACAACTGCAGAGACAACAGCTACAACTGCAGAAACAACAGCTACAACTGCAGCAACAACAGCTTCAACTACAACTGCAGCAGCTACAACTGCAGCAACAACAGCTACAACTGCAGCGACGACAGCTACAACTGGAGGAACAACAGCAACAACTGCAGAGACAACAGCTACAACTGCAGTGACAACAGCTACAACTGCAGCACCATCAGCTACAACTGCAGAGACAACCGCTACAACTGCAGTGACAACAGCTACAACTACATCACAAACAGCTACAACTGCAGCAACATTATCTACAACTGCAGCAACAACAGCTACAACTGCAGCGACAACAGCTACAACTGCAGCGACAACAGCTACAACTGCAGCGACAACAGCTACAACTACATCACAAACAGCTACAACTGCAGCAACATTATCTACAACTGCAGCAACAACAGCTACAACTGCAGCGACAACAGCTACAACTGCAGCGACAACAGCTACAACTGCAGCGACAACAGCTACAACTGCGGCGACAACAGCTACAACTGCAGCAACATTATCTACAACTGCAGCAACAACAGCTACAACTGCAGTGACAACAGCTACAACTGCGGCGACAACAGCTACAACTGCAGCAACATTATCTACAACTGCAGCAACAACAGCTACAACTGCAGCGACAACAGCTACAACTGCAGCGACAACAGCTACAACTCGATCACCAACAGCTACAACAGCTACAACTACATCACCAACAGCTACAACTGCAGCAACATTATCTACAACTGCAGCGACAACAGCTACAACTGCTATCACAACAAAGCAAGTGGTGTTCAAGTCTGTTCTTGACACATTCTCAACCGACTTGTTGGATACATCATCTGTTGCTTTTAGAGGAAGAGCTGCTAACATAGAGAGTCAGGTAAACCTCTTTTCAAAATAAAATCTGTGGCTTCACATTATTGTCTTTTCTATTTCATTTTTTTTATCAAGGATCAAAATAATAACAAGTGAAAGAACATTGAGTATAAAACAAGTGGATTTTTTTTAATACCTTGTGTTTCCTGTTTCTGCAGCTTGAACCTCTTTACAGAAGGCAATTCTCTTCCTTATTTTCCTTGGAAGTGAAGGAATTCAGGTAATTTGTTGACATATTGTTACATTTTGAGGATTGCAGCCTAAGTCTGACATTTCATTCAACATTTATTTGATTCTCCTCCTGCAGAAGTGGATCAATTGTCAATGTTTTAGACATCACCTTCAACAGCACATCTGTTCCCGACAACACTGCGATTGCAGACGTTTTGCTAAATGCAACTTCATCAGTCACTGGCTTCGACATTGAAGTCAGCTCCATCATCGTGGATGGCACAGGTACAAATATAACTACAAGTCCAACTCCAACACCAACAACAACACCTACCCAAACAAAAACGACAACACTGACCCCTACAACAGCTACAACACCATCCCTGACAAATCCCTGGTTAAATAACTGTTGTGTAAAAAAGCTTTTCCCAGCTGACCAACATTAACTTCTGACACGTTCCCATAGAGTCTTTTGACTTCGGGGCTCTCTGTTCATGTAGAAATAATTTTTTAGTGGCTGGGGAAGGTGAACAGTCGATAAACCTATTGTAAAAGTCGCTAAATTGGGAGCACTGTGATAAATACCATGTGCCACTGATGCTGGTGTTAAATTACTCACATTCAAAATTGTGTTTCTATACAAGACAATGAGGTAAAATAAAGATTTATTAGGACAACTTTTCAGTTCTCTACAGTTGAAATTAACCTATCAGAAGTGCCTGTCTGTTGCAACATTAAAATAGTCGTTGATTCTTTTTATCCATCTAAAATACTCGTTCTTTAAAGTATTTGTTATAAACTCTGCTTCTTACAACAGCAGAAGATGTACATTTTGATTTATTCATTTGCTCTTCTAAAAAATGTGTTATAGGAAGTCCAGTTTCAACTACAACTGCAGCAACTACAACTGCAGCAACAACACCTACAACTGCAGTGACAACAGCTACAACTGCAGCACCAACAGCTACAACTGCAGCACCAACAGCTACAACTGCAGCGACAACAGCTACAACTGCAGTGACAACAGCTACAACTGCAGTGACAACAGCTATAACTGCAGCACCATCAGCTACAACTGCAGCACCAACAGCTACAACTGCAGCGACAACAGCTACAACTGCAGTGACAACAGCTATAACTGCAGCACCATCAGCTACAACTGCAGCAACAACAGCTACAACTGCAGCGACAACAGCTACAACTGCAGTGACAACAGCTATAACTGCAGCACCATCAGCTACAACTGCAGCAACAACAGCTACAACTGCAGTGACAACAGCTACAACTGCAGCAACAACAGCTATAACTGCAGCACCATCAGCTACAACTGCAGCAACAACAGCTACAACTGCAGCACCATCAGCTACAACTGCAGCAACAACAGCTACAACTGCAGCAACAACAGCTACAACTGCAGCGACAACAGCTACAACTGCAGTGACAACAGCTACAACTGCAGCGACAACAGCTATAACTGCAGCACCATCAGCTACAACTGCAGCAACAACAGCTACAACTGCAGCAACAACAGCTACAACTGCAGCGACAACAGCTACAACTGCAGCGACAACAGCTACAACTGCAGCAACAACAGCTACAACTGCAGCACCAACAGCTACAACTGCAGCGACAACAGCTACAACTGCAGTGACAACAGCTACAACTGCAGCAACAACAGCTACAACTGCAACGACAACAGCTACAACTACATCACCAACAGCTACAACTGCAGCAACAACAGCTACAACTGCAGCAACAACAGCTACAACTGCAGCGACAACAGCTACAACTGCAGCAACAACAGCTACAACTCGATCACCAACAGCTACAACAGCTACAACTACATCACCAACAGCTACAACTGCAGCAACATTATCTACAACTGCAGCGACAACAGCTACAACTGCAGCGACAACAGCTATAACTGCAGCACCAACAATTGCTGCTATCACAACAAAGCAAGTGGTGTTCAGGTCTGTTCAGCAAACATTCTCAACCGACTTGTTGGATACATCATCTGTTGCTTTTAGAGGAAGAGCTGCTAACATAGAGAGTCAGGTAAACCTCTTTTCAAAATAAAATCTGTGGCTTCACATTATTGTGTTTTCTATTTCATTTTTTTTATCAAGGATCAAAATAATAACAAGTGAAAGAACATTGAGTATAAAACAAGTGGATTTTTTTTAATACCTTGTGTTTCCTGTTTCTGCAGCTTGAACCTCTTTACAGAAGGCAATTCTCTTCCTTATTTTCCTTGGAAGTAAAGGAATTCAGGTAATTTGTTGACATATTGTTACATTTTGAGGATTGCAGCCTAAGTCTGACATTTCATTCAACATTTATTTGATTCTCCTCCTGCAGAAGTGGATCAATTGTCAATGTTTTAGACATCACCTTCAACAGCACATCTGTTCCCGACAACACTGCGATTGCAGACGTTTTGCTAAATGCAACTTCATCAGTCACTGGCTTCGACATTGAAGGCAGCTCCATCACCGTGGATGGCACAGGTACAAATATAACTACAAGTCCAACTCCAACACCAACAACAACACCTACCCAAACAAAAACGACACCACTGACCCCTACAACAGCTACAACACCATCCCTGACAAATCCCTGGTCAAATAACTGTTGTGTAAAAAAGCTTTTCCCAGCTGACCAACATTAACTTCTGACACGTTCCCATAGAGTCTTTTGACTTCGGGGCTCTCTGTTCATGTAGAAATAATTTTTTAGTGGCTGGGGAAGGTGAACAGTCGATAAACCTATTGTAAAAGTCGCTAAATTGGGAGCACTGTGATAAATACCATGTGCCACTGATGCTGGTGTTAAATGACTCACATTCAAAATTGTGTTTCTATACAAGACAATGAGGTAAAATAAAGATTTATTAGGACAACTTTTCAGTTCTCTACAGTTGAAATTAACCTATCAGAAGTGCCTGTCTGTTGCAACATTAAATAGTCGTTGCATCTTTTTATCCATCTAAAATACTTGTTCTTTAAAGTATTTGTTATAAACTCTGCTTCTTACAACAGCAGAAGATGTACATTTTGATTTATTCATTTGCTCTTCTAAAAAATGTGTTATAGGAAGTCCAGTTTCAACTACAACACTGCAGCAACAACAGCTACAACTGCAGTGACAACAGCTACAACTGCAGCGACAACAGCTACAACTGCAGCAACAACAGCTACAACTGCAGCGACAACAGATACAACTGCAGCACCAACAGCTACAACTGCAGCGACAACAGATACAACTGCAGTGACAACAGATACAACTGCAGCACCAACAGCTACAACTGCAGCGACAACAGCTACAACTGCAGCGACAACAGATACAACTGCAGCACCAACAGCTACAACTGCAGCGACAACAGCTACAACTGCAGTGACAACAGCTACAACTGCAGCGACCAACAGATACAACTCCATCTACAATAGCTCCAGTGTCAACAGCTACAACTGCAGTGACAACAGCTACAACTGCGGCGACAACAGCTACAACTGCAGTGACAACAGCTACAACTGCGGCGACAACAGCTACAACTGCAGCGACAACAGCTACAACTGCAGCGACAACAGATACAACTCCATCTACAATAGCTCCAGTGTCAACAGCTACAACTGCAGTGACAACAGCTACAACTGCGGCGACAACAGCTACAACTGCATCGACAACAGCTACAACTGCGGCGACAACAGCTACAACTGCATCGACAATAGCTCCAGCGTCAGAAGCTACAACTGCGGCGACAACAGCTACAACTGCAGCGACAACAGCTACAACTGCAGCGACAACAGCTCCAGCTCCAGCGACAACAACTACAACTGCAGCACCAACAATTGCTGCCATCACAACAAAGCAAGTGGTGTTCAGGTCTGTTCAGCAAACATTCACACCCGACTTGTTGGATTCAACATCTGCTGCTTTTAGAGGAAGAGCTGCTAACATAAAGAGTCAGGTAAGCCTCTTCTCAAAATAAAATCTGTGGCTTCACATTATTGTGTTTTTATTTTAGTATTTTTTATCAAGGAATAAAAGAATATCAAGTGAAAGTACATTGAGTATAAAACAAGTAGATAAAAATACCATTTGTTTTCTGTTTTCTGCAGATTGAACCTCTATACAGAAGGCAATTCTCTTCCTTCTCTTCCTTTGATGTGGTGGAATTCAGGTAATGTGTTGACATATTGTTACATTTTCAGGATTGCAGCTTAAATCTGAAATTTCATTCAACATGTATTTGTTTCTCCTCCTGCAGTAATGGATCAATCTACAATACTTGTGACCTCCGCTTCCTTGGCACATCTGCTCCTGGCAACAATGCGATTGCAGACGTTTTGCTAAATGCAGCTTCATCAGTCATCGGCTTCGACATTGAAGGCAGCTCCATCACCGTGGATGGCATTGGTAAGAGATATTGAGTTCTGCTTGTTTGGAAAACTTCACAGGCGAAATAGTATTTATCAAACTAATGTTTTGATTTATTTTTGCCTCATTTACAGCTTCAAGTGGAGTCAGTCAACAGATCAGTCTCGTCACTGCATCCTGTCTTGTGCTGTTGTCATGGCTACTGTCAAGCCAGCAATAGCGACTGTGCTGATTTCCTCATGAATTCCCATGAGAACAAGATCCACATCTCTGGAATGAAAAAGGACTTTGTCTACAGCAAGAATCCCAGATTGTGGATATTTTTAATGGGTTGCACGGTATTGGATTAACTTAATTTAAATTTGCTAGATATTAATGTCTTATCTAAACCTTTTTACAATCTCCAAATTAATGTAAAATTGTGATTCAATGTGATGCATAGTTGTGTTTTGTTGGAGTTCTCAATGTTAGCAGTTAAAAACTTTACAGTTATCAGAAGACAAAATATTTCCATCTCAAAATCAAAGTATTTATTGCGTGACGTTTTGTAATTTTGTTGATTAAGTAGAAACTGGATCATGTGTCTGAATCAAAAGTGTTAATAAAAGCATCACTGATGTTGACAGAAAATCAAACCCTGCATTTTCTTTCTTTTCACACTTGGTTATAACACAGCAGTGGAACAAGAATGAGTCATGGCCACGGTTTATTATGCAGCAGCATCAATCTAAACTTCAAAAACTTTTTAAACTATATCTTTATTAGACAAAAAACACTAGAGTTTTCAAAATAACATTAGCTTACCTGAATCCAGCAGACATAAAGCAGTAGAAGGAAAAACACTGTGGCTATGACTGATCTTTTATACATTTCCTTGGAGTTTTACATAAAAAAAAATGATCACACATTATTAGAATCCTTATTAGTTATTCAAACCTTACAATTGAATATTAAGTTGGTTAAATTCAAATAAAGAAACTTATTTAATACAGAAAACATTTCCCAGCAAAGCCTTTAAATAATATGTAGGATTACTTGGAGGCTGGTAGGTAAGGTTAATAGTTTGTCAGGTTTGAGAGATTTACACAGTAGAGAAACTGTCCCACACAAGTTCACCAATGACTCTTGAACAATCGACAGGGATTCATTCATCAATAATTTTCGTGGCACACTGCACTAGTTGATTTTACTCCTATATTTTTTAATAGAACCTGCTCTGGATAATCACAGCTTTTCAACAACTCACATTACCTGTGGTGTACTGCAAGGCTCAATCTTAGGTCCCATTTGATTCACCATCTACATGTTTTCATTGTGTCTATCGCCACAATGTATATTTTACACTGCTGGGGTTATGACAAACACACCGACCTTCCTCTGAGAGGTGACGACCCCGAAAGCCTTTCTCCTGCTTTAGATTGTCTCTGTTATTTCCAAAGTTGGAGGGCACAACATTTTCTTCAACTCAAAAACTCAAAATCAGAGTCCCCCGAACCGACACATCATCCTCAAATTATGTTTTTTGATGAATGTTTGCTCAACCCCCCCATCATATCTATATGATCATTTCTAGGGGTTGTGAGGAAGTCGAAGCCTCAATGCAACACACTACCATTTTCTATGAACAGAAGTCTGACTGATCTGTACTTATTAGTGGTATTAAATGTTATGCTTTTTATTCAACTTTTTTTCGAGTTATACTCAAAACTAAACGTGATTGACCTCTTTATTATTATTATTTTTGTTGTTGTTATTAGTAGCAGTAGTAGTGTTTAATGAATAGGTGGTCTCAGCGATGGATCTTTCACAATTTGTTCCAAGTCCAACCAATTATTTGGAAGCTTAATTAATCAATCAACCAACCAATGCAATGAACCATTTCCCTGAACACTTGTTTACGTTTCCCTGGTCGCTTGATGACCTCGATGGACAGAGGCTCGCAAACCGGAAGAGGAAAACACATGGATTAGTGTGTTTACAACTCCCGTCATCCTGCGCGCACCCGGCATCATCCTGCCATCCTAAGCGGTCCAAAGCTACTTGCATTTGTCCGGTGCTGCTGTTTCGACTCTGGTTATTATGAGTATGATCAGATCACGGGCTTGTGTTGGATGCTTCCCCGAGGACTAGAGGGTTTTATTGCGGGCTGCAGCTGGTGTGTGTGTGTGGGTGTGTGTGTGTGTGTGTTCTGTCGCAGCGTCCGGCCACCCACCATCCGCCGAAGTGGGACAAGGGAACAGATGGTGCGTCCAAGCCGGGCTCCAGGGCTGCAGGGCTTCTGAGTATCAGTCAGTGAAATAACCGCCTGTCTTTGCCTGTTTTTCTATTCGCTGCATCTATCGCTGCAACTCGACGATGCCACAGGGATTTGGGTGAGAGTGGGGGGGACGTGGGGGAGCATCAAGGATTCATCGCCATTCATCGATGCGCGCGGCGGACTCGACCTGCTGGCATCAACCTATAATCTCCTGTGACGCGCCTCTGGCCCGGTGAACAATGGTTGACAACCGCTACGCCACGGCCCTGGTCATCGCCTGCGTGCTGAGCGCGCTGGCCACCGTGTACGTGTCGGTGGCCATCGGGACGCAGCACTGGTACCAGTACAGCAGCCCCAGCGTGCGCGGCGAAGCCAACGTGTCCGAGCTGCGCTCCCTGTACGAGGAGTTCCTGGACGGGGAGTTCGATGAGAAAACTTACAGCGACACCTTGTTCCGCCTCAACGGCACCGTGGGCCTCTGGTGGCGGTGCGTGCTCGTCCCTGCCCACGCGCTTTGGCACAAGGAGCCAGGTACGTGGCTCACCTCACGTGACACACATCACTTCCACAGAAAGGCGAAGCATCTCTCCCAAGTTGTGGAGATGTTGTCGTGCACGCCACACCTCGCAACCGCAGGTGTGGCTCACCCTCCAAACAGGTGTAACATAGGATTCATTGCTTGGGTAACAGGGGATTTCTGCAGTTGTCAATCCAGTTAGAGCTCAATCACACCCAACTGTCCTTTGAATAGACCCACAGTGAAGACAAATGTGCACGGCTGCGTGTTGAAGCCGGCATAGCAAAACAGATTCAGGCCCATCTTTTGCCCTCACGTTGTGTGGTATGAGCGGCTCACTCCTGTTAGCCAGATCTGAGCCACACTTCAGCCATAGAAATACCATTTGTAAACCAAAAGTGGCCCTGAGTTTTTTTATTTTGGCAAGATTCACTTTTTATCAAATGGGCAGTTTTAGATTCACATCCAGATTACACTTTACTTAGAGCACTGCATGTTTGCCGAAAAGGTTCCACGTTCGTTCTACGATATTTGTATAAGTAAGCCACTTTAGTTTTTTTGCTTTATGTTGGGGTCACACAAGTGCAACTTCATTAATTGGCCAACATGCGTATGCCATCGGGGAAGAGGGCTGAATTTCTGATCTGTGTTAACAGAGGTGAATATAAGAAGTAACTGGAGGAGCCTCAGTTGACTTATATAAGTTCATTACAACTTGGATCTGTAAACAGAGAAGATTCTTTGTCCAGTGTACAGGCTGAACCCAAAACTTGAATGAAAGCATTTCAGATTTTAAACCAAATAATGAGGTCATTCGTTTTGTAGTTTAGACAGTGGATTAGACATTGTGTTCGACAAAAGAAGCTGAGAAAAGTAAAGATTCGTCACATGTTGTCATATGTATTGTTAGTGAGGGAGTAGTTTATTTAAGAGAAGGACTACTGAATTAATGTACTGCATCATGCTACGTGTAGTAAACTGTCATGCTCAGATGTTGCTTATTGAAGTGAACAACCTCTTTCAGATGCCAAAATGGTGCTGGAGTGTCGAAGCTTCACTCTGTCTCAGCAGTTCACTCCCAAGTACAAAGAACCAGGAAATCACAACAGTGGAGAGGACATGCTGCGCACCTGTAAGTTCTGTCTCAGCAGCTTCACCCATGTTCTAGTGGTGTTCATTGCTTGTAAAAACATCTCACCCACCCCTCCATCTGCATAGTGGTTAGTGGATAATGAGTGAATTTTCTTTTTTGGGGGGAACTTTCCCTTTAATCATGTCCAATATGTGATCCTGAATAATGCACTGTCACCAATTGGGTCACTGTTGTGCAAAAGAAGCTGGAAAACTGAAGTCACTGTGAAGCCCACTGACTGCATCCTCCCTGTGTCTGTGTGTCTAGACCTGTGGAGGGCCCAGTTTCTGTTGCCACTGGTGTCACTGGGCTTAGTGGTGATGGCAGCCATGATTGGATTCTTCGCCTGCCTCTGCCAAAGCCTCACCCCAACCCTTGGCATCGGAGTGCTTCACCTGCTGGCTGGTAAGACCTGTTCGATCAAAACCTCATAACTGTCGGCTTTTCTATTTATGTATCTGCAAAGACGTTAATTAAGCGGACAATAAGCAACTGAGAAGCTTGTTGACATTTGCCTCGAGCGGGAACCTGCAGGTTACTTGAGTCCATCAGCTACACATGTTCACAGTTAAACACATGTCCAAAACCCAATTCTTTATTTGAAGAAATCAAATCACGCATGGACAAAAAGGAAATTCAAACTGTGGTAAAGATGGTAACTTATTTCTGAATATTCTAATTTATTTCTGTCAGGTTTTTTTAAGTCCATGCTAGCGCCACAATAACCAGAAATACAATTGTTCAGCGTCGTTTCAATTCATTGTTTTCATGTTGTGGGTTGAGCACACTTACAAGAAACTCTCACCTCTTCCAGCAAACCAATGCTGAGGCGTGGCAGGCAGTTAAAAAAAACCTGCTCTCTAGTTGCATTTTTTCCCGGTTGGTCCAAAATCTGTTATTGCAGGTTTAGTCTGATTTAAAACAGCAATATTGACTATTCGTAGACCAAAGCAATGCAACAATAGACAACATCAGAGAGAGATACAATATAACACAACAGCTAATCTATTTTTCGATGATCCACAGCATTTGATCAATGTCCGTAAAGTCAGTAATTGTCCATTTTGGCTTGAGTCTGTGAGGCATTGCCGTCCAAATCAGGGACATTTTAGGCCAATTGCGAATGTAAGAATTGCACAGGGCTAAATCACAAAATGAAGGATGGTTGTTATAGGTTCAGGATCCTGATATTGTGCATGCTGGCTCACATACACTCTGTCTTACAGTTTATCTTGATTTCCCTATGAGGATTTCTCAATAAGTCTGATTGGGAAAAAATGGCTTGTTTGCAGCAATACTTCAAACACTGTGTGTTTATTGTTTGATTTGTCCGACAATATGAGCGTGTGAAGTATCAGGCACAAAAATAAATGTAAGGAGTGTCTCGGTCTGCCCCCTAATGGTTGTTCCCTGCAGGTCTCTGCACCTTAGCCACAGTGTGCTGCTACCTGGCAGGGATGGACCTGCTCCACAGGGTGTCCATGCTCCCCGACAAGGTGGACGGCTCGCTGGGCTGGTCCCTCTACCTGGCTCTCATCTCCTCGCCGCTCCACATGATGGCCGCCGCGCTGCTGGTGTGGGCGGCACGCAGCCACAGTCAGAATTACTACCGCATGACAGCATACCGTGTTGCATAGAGCTGAGAGCTGGGTGAATTCAGACCCCGCTCTGACACCAAGATGGATTTTATAGGATGATCTCAGAGGAGCGGGATTTGGGTCAATCTGTGCACCTCCGATGGATTAAAGTGCATGCACACTACAGTAAAGACCCTATCTGCTGCATTAAAAGATTGGATTTTCATCTTTCTCTGGGAATTGGTTTAAAAAAAGGTCAATCAGAAAGAAGTGTATAGCGCTGCACATGCTTGGTTAAGAGTAGATTACTACACGCTCATTTAATTCAATATATATTTCATTCACATCAGGAAAGTTCTGGATCTTAGCATAGCTGCATTTCATGTCTACTATAGGAAGACTGTCTCTACCAGGTTAATTGCAGACACTAAAAATGCAGTTCCTTAAAAACCACAACACGTGTTCTGCGGTCTTACTCCCTGTACAATTTGATCTTTGTAGAAAGCATTGATGCAATGTGGGGAATGTCCAAAATGCTCTGAACAAGCCACAAAATCTGGAGAATTTTCCTTTAAGGATACTTGAAGGTCCAGTGTGTAGAGTGTAGTGACATCTAGCAGTGAGGTTTCATGTTAGAACTGAATACCCATCACCTCACCTTCCCCTTCCAAACATGAAAGAGAATGTGTGGTAGTTTGTCCAGTTTGGGCCACTGTAAAAAAACATGGCAGCCTCCGTAGCGCGGACCCAGTTGAAAACATCGCTAGGAATATTTTCTATATTTAAAATCTGCCAATGGATCACTTTCACCTAAATCTTACACACTGGCCCTTTTAAAGTCCACTTAAAGACTTGGGTGCGCATATTGAATTCACCTAATATCACAGATTTTATGTCAACAATGCCATGTATAAACAAAGAGCTAAAAATGAAATTGTGTACAAGTTTTGCGAGATTCCTCCAGGAGAACAGAATGTGACATTCCTTGAAAAGCACAGCGCTTAAACAGGCGGGTGTGTCCCAGATGGATGTCTGTCGACAGGCGCCTTGTATAAGTACCTGGCCTTAAAGGAAAAATCTGTACTATGTGCTATAGACAGTGTGGTAGTGCATTAGTAGTGCAGTTTTTGCTATTAGAGTGGGATGCACCGATTGTTTAACTGCCCTCTACTGGTTGAAATCTGACTTCTGCTCACACCCCAGGATGAAAACTGGGTGCGTGACATTTCTGATGATGTCCCGGACGCGCCCTGACTCTACCAAGACAAACAGTTGAAGATATTTATTCTTACGTTGCATAATAAGCCTTTTACTAACACGGCTCCAAACACAGTCTGGGAATGTGAACAACAATGAGTGAGAGACTATCTCTGTACGTTTGTTGTAGTTATGGGCTAAGCTTAGATTAGGTCAAAGGTCAGTTTTATCAAGAATGACGTTCGACTTGATTGACAGTTATTTACTTGTGGAAATGATGAAGGTCACATGGTGTTTCATGAATATTGTTTTGTTTGCTATTTTGAAGTATGATTTTAATGTTTGACAGATTTTTGTAGCTTTTTTTAGAATAGGAAAAATCCCTCATGTACTCAACAGTAAAAGTTCTTCTTTGTGTTCTCGTATTCTCACTGACATAGGTTTCCATGTCTTTTGTGATTTAGTTAGTGCATATTGTTATTTATTTGGTTTATATTTGTTAACAGTCATTTCCTTCTTTCACCGTTATGGGGCAAAACTTCATTCAAGTTCAGTAAATAACAGGACCTAAGGGAAATTAATTTCCTGTGAGGCATTATGAATGTACTTTAAATGTCATATTAGGATAAGCTACAGTATTCCTTTGCACTTAAATTATTTTTGAACATATCTGAATATTGCTGTAGTGCTCGGTAGTGAATTTCTATTTTTTCACAATGTAAATGTCCCAAAAAATCAAATGAATTTACATAAAAAGCAGCTGTTACATTCAAAATCATGCTGTAAGTTTCCATTGATATATAGAGTATTAGCGCTCACAAGGTTATATGTGATAAAGCCTGTGTAATGACGCAGCCTTTAAATACAAGATATTCCTCAACCCCTGAATCCACGATAGAGTAAATACTGTATAACAGCTGTATGACTGTGCTTTTGTGAATCTACAGTGAATGTGTCGTCCATCCTCCACCTGAATATATTGTGTGTGAGCATAAGCAACTGCTGTCGTTTCAATAAAAAAAAAGTTTTGGCAAAAATTTATTTCACAGTCACATCAGTGTCATTGGTTTGTAAAAATCCCGTCCTCACTCCTCTTCCGACGCGAATCCCTGTTCGTCAGTCTGCTGCTCGGCCTCCGTCTGCGCCCGGATGGCCGGGATCATCACGTGCCTCTTTCTCGCCAGGGAGAGAGCGATGCCCTTCTCGTAATAAGCACATTCGTTGACAAAGAAAGGAAAGAGAGGTTCGACGCCTTTGTATCTCAGCGTTTCACCTGAGAACGTCTGGAACAGCGCGTCTTCCGGGTGGAGCAGGCAGAAGTCTCGGTCCTGTGTGGGAGGGATAGGGAATTAGATTTATGAGCTGAGGTTTGCTGACAGCCGAGAGCGCCGCACTTTTGTGTGTGAGATTTTTCAGCAGTGCAACAGCTAACAATTGTTTCCAAAGAGGTGCTGTGGTTTGAGGAGCAGAGGTCACCAAAGTTGCTAAAAGGACAGTCTAGAGTTACACAGTGCTTTACAGGATTAAACGAGGTGTAATAGAGCGTGATACATGATTAGGAGAAAGCACACCTATAATAGAGGTGTCTTTAAGATAGATTTAAAAGAGGATAAGTGTTTGCAGGATGGTTTTCCTCAGAGAGTGACAAAAAAGGCCTGATCACCTGTCGTTAGGTGCAAGTCCAGAACGGACCGAAAAACACAATAAGATCTGAAAGTCACATTCACTGGAAGCCAATAATGAGAATATAAAATCAAAGAAATATGCTGTATCTAAATCGGTTTGATGAGGAGTTTGGCTGCTGCGTTTTGGACGAGGTGAACTTTACATCGATTCTGTCGGCTCAGGCGGTTGAGGAGAGAATTGAAATAATCTAAATGAGAAGCGGTAATGACCATCTCCGTCAACTTTATTCCAACTCATGATTATAAGTTGTTCTTGTTTATTTACGGAAAATAATGGTTCGTGTGTTTGCCACCTTTACTTCTGAGCAAAAGGGAATTTAGTTTCCTTCAGGGATTCTGCTTCCCGTACGTTTCCTGTAAGGAACCAGTTATTTTAGGTCGATGTGTCGGTAACGGCTGAATCATCGTCCTGTGACTCACTGTCATCAAAGCGACGATCGCTGCCAAATACCTCTTATGTTCTTAAAATCTACCACAGAACTCAATCAACAATTGTAAAAGACACAATGTCTGCTATTTATAAAGAAGTTGCGCCTGTCATCAACACGTGCATCATTGTCAGGAACCTCAGTCCACCTGTTTCTATTCCTGCGATCTACCTGCCCACACCTTAAGGAAAAATTTAACTTTAGTTTGAACTTTAGACAACAGAAAACACACAAACACTGTATTTGTCTGTCGCTTCCACATCATTTTCATGGAAGTTTCCTCGATGCTCCGGAAAGAAAAGCTCAGTTTAAATCCCAGTAAACATTAGACAGACACTCCACACACTATATTTGTTGAACCGCATGTTTCTTATGAAGATAAGAGTTCACATTTTTCCTGCTGTGCACTGAATAAAAGGGAACACTCGGGGTCAATTCATTTACTGCAGGTGCACCTAGTGATCACTGTCTTTTGTTCCCTCCGCCAAGGAGCTTGTGTTATCACCCGGGTCAGTTTGCAGGAAACAGATTACAGCAAAACTCGGTGGAAGGGTGTCATGTGGGACAGGACAGCATCCATTATATTTTGGTGTGGATCCAGGAGTGGTGTAGATCCCCACTTCCTTTAAATAATTGATGGATCTCGCTGCAGCTTAATTGAATGAAAGGGGACTGGTTTGCCTATGGGCGCAACTGAATGGCCCTCTAGTCGTCACTTTTATTAATATTATACCTTATTTGTTGTACATTATAACGTTAATCTCGTGGAATTCTTCACCAAGGCCCGACCGTCATTGTTGGAATTGTAGTCCCTGGTTAAACAAGTGTTCCGGATGCCTGCAAGTCACCATGTAATTTGTCAGGGAGCAGATTTAGTGCTTTTACGTCATAATTGCTCGTTGGTATGAAGACGTCTTAGAGAACCACGCCCGACCTTGTTGTGGCGACAAGTGCTGTCGATAGATCTATGAGCAAGAGGCCAGGGTTAAGCACGGGATTACAATTCATCCCCGTGTTGTTCACAGCACCTTTTGACAAAAGCGAAGAATGCTACCTGTGTGTTCATGCTCTAATGTAATTAAGGTGATCCTTCATTGTTGGGTAGTTTATGTTTATTCCTTTTATTTGATCCACTCCCTGGTTCATTCGAACTTACGCAATTAGGCGAAGTAGCCTTCAAATCGGACAAAGGCCCGTCTGTTTATAAAGTCCTGCAGCTACAAATACGCTTCAGGCTGTACCTGGAGTTGTGGGTGAATGGCGGCTGTGATGTCGTGAGTCTGGCCGTCTCTTGGGTAGTCGATGTGTTTAACCATGGTGAACACGTCCACGAATCCTCCTTCAAAAGTAGTACCTGAGAACAAAAGCAAAAAACAAACCGAGGATGGAGGCCAACAAGGGGTTAAAAGATGCGCCAAGTGAGATAACTCCATTGGTGACCTGTGTTTACATCCACCTGAGTTGAAGGAGCGAACCCAATCGAGCATGTGCTGCACGCCATCTTTCATCGCCGTGTAGATGTTGGACCTCACCACGCCGTGGGGCTGAGGGCCGATCTCCATCGCTACAGGAAGTTGATTTGAGACGGGAGACATCACAAAACTTCTCTGTCCTTCCTACAATCAGTTTAAAGTAAAAAAAAAGAAGAACTTCTTACCGAAGCCGTGTTTTCCCACTGAATCGAGGGAGTAGGATTCTTTTCTGGAGACGTCGAAATGGATGAACCTCATCGGCACATCTGGCATCTGCCTCTGAAAAAAGACAAATCAAACCTTTTTTTTGTTTTTATTCTACTCTGGGAGGTTTCTCAAAATGTGCAGAGGGAATTGATTTGACCGTTTGTCTTTGTCTTGCCTGGAGGTGTCTGAATATGTGCAGGCAGACCCAGTCGCAGTCAGAATACGCGATGAGGCACAGGCCCATGTTGGCGGTGGTGTTGTGGAGGTCACAAACCAGATCCACCGCCTCGGCACTGCCTTTGGGCCCCAGCAGCGTGTTCAGCTCTCGGGACCTGATCATCTCGTAAGGGGCCATGTCTGAGACGGGACCGCTGGGAGACAGGAAATAAAAGAACCAAGACAGCTCATCATCTGTCACAGCATCAGCATCATCAGCACCACCACCACCTCTCGCTGTGGCCTTACTTGAGGGTGGCGTGGGTGAAGCAGCGGTTCAGGTCGGTGTCCACGTATCTGCGGCACTGCTGCGTGGCCCGTGGGTTCGACAGCACCATCAGCACCGACACTGGCTCCTCTTTCTCCTCTTTCTCCTCCTCCTTCTTCTTCTTCATCGCCTCCTTCTTCGCCTTGAGCAGCTCCCTCACCAAGTACACCCCGGACAGCTCATTGCCATGGGTACCGCCACACACTGCGACTCGGGACAACCGCGGCAAACACACCACCTCGTCCACTTCCATCGGACTGAGAGCAGAAAGGGGGGGGAAAGGGCAAGAAATGTTACTCTGTGTCTGTTTTTATTCGGCGTGCACAAAACTGCAAAAATCCTCTGTTGTCACTGACACTGCAACACAAAGCTGAAATATTGATTTGTGAAACCTTACCTCGCTTTTCTGGCTCGCTGAACTGTAGAGGGGGAAGTTCCGGCTGTTTGAAAAAACGCACCGAAGCAGCACAGAGATAAACAAGTCTATTCAAAGTCTCTTTAACCGAGGAGGGAAGCCTGAGGTAGAACTGTCAGCTCCACATTCACAACTAAGAGAGGAAATGAGTGACGCGGCGTCATACTGTACATCTTACCCTGCCGTTTACCCTCTTCCAACCCTCTACCCGGCTTTCATGCAGTTTCCCTGATTCAGCATTCCCACATCTCCCACTGTACAGGCTTCAGCTGCCCGCTATGCAAACTCCCAGCGTCCCTCTACCACCTCTTGTCCACTGCACTGCACTACACTGTATCAGGGTGTGTCCTCCCGATTCTGTCGGCCCCTTGTATAGGATGGTAGGTTCCAGTCTGCCTTTCAGAAACTGGGCTGAAAATAAATCTGCTGGCATGACACAGCAGGAGAGGCGCCTGCGATGTGAACAGTGGAACAAAGAGCTCTTCTCATCGGGGAAAATATCATGTGAAGCAGCCGGGTGATTTAAACCCAGAGTTGAGGTTTGACTGCTCAAGGAAGAGTTTAAATATCTGGTTAAACTTTGTGTTACTCTCTATTTTTACTGACTACTCATTGTGAGACAGCGTTTTAAAATAGCTCAAATGAAATGTGGGTCGTCCTAGACTCCAATTAGCCGAGGACCAGCAGCCAATTTCAAATTACAAGATTAATAAACATGCAATACATTCTAATGGTAAGTCTGACATTTTTCAATGAGGTCTGGCCTTTTGAGATGTTGCTATGACATCATCAAATCCGCTGGAACACAAACCAGTGGGACACATCAACCTTCTGGTGCGTCAAATACAAATCTTGGAGCATGAAGAACGGTCTGAGAGGCGGTTTGTTTTGACATCACAGCATTTGTTTATTACAGAATCTTTTTCTTTGTTAATACAAAATACTGAACAATGTCACGTCTCCCCTCTCAATGGAAACTCCCTTTTTTTCTGAAAGTGAAGACAGTCCTCTTCCAATAATACGTGAGGAAACAAAAATACAAGAAAAAAAAACCGAATTTACAGTTATTAATACTATAATATGAAATTCTATACATTTATAAAATCATAGTTATTTGCATTTCTTTTAAACTCTTTGTTTATTTATTCTTCATATTTAAGTACACTTACAAACAAAATTATGAAATGCACACTCACACACACATTGTATCTCACGTTTTTGGTGTCAAAATATACTTGCATATGTATGAATTCTTCTGCAGATAAATGGTGTAATGTTTGTTTTTACCACTGCATTAACTTGTTATTTGTCCTCTTTGCTCATTCGTTTGATACCGTCTCAAGAAATTGATCACAGCAAGTATTTAACACTTCTTAACACAATTTATACTGCCATGTATCAAGTTACCTCTCGCTTTGTTAGCAAAATGACTGAACATTATTCCGACGCTGTGAAAATGGATAATTCCATAAACTGTTCTTATATAAAACTGCACTAATGTGAGATTTCCTCAGCACCGAAAAAAAAGAAGAAGAAGCTACTTGTTTCTAAGGCGAAGAGAACAGGTGCTTAGGCCTTGTTGTAATTTCCACCATCAATTTCCTTTAGGCCTCGGTAAAAAACTAAAAACAAACAAAAAGAATAAAACATGACAGTGTCGAGGGTCAACCAGCGTTCTGGCCAATCACTTCTTTTTTTACTGCACAGTGGCAGGGATGTAAAGTGATGGAAGAACAGATACGCAGTCATAAACACAAGCACACTAGAACCTTCACTTCATTACATTAAGACACTGAATCAGAGAGAGTGAGAAACGTTGAAATCCTCGCTAACATCTTGAAGGCCACCAGTTGACATTTTACTGAAATTATCATATTTCTTTTATAAATCTATATATTAACCAGGTCTTAGTCCCACTTTTAGAGGTATGACCAAAGCACACGTTTGCTGTGGATGACAATAGGTACACTACATTATCGCACAAAATGTTTTTTCAGCACAAAAATCTCTCCTGCTCCTGATCTGAGAGACTGAACAGACGTGAGAGGAGACACTACAAGGAGGATCTACTCTCCATTTGGAAGCACTGCCTGTTTCATTTCCCCCCCTTTCGGCCCAGCCTGACCCAGGACGAAGCAGCACAGAGACTTTCAGCCTTCTCTGATGTGTGACAGCAACAAAGGGGGTCGAGGAGGGAAAACCCTGCTCCCTCGGGATCAGACAGCAGTGGCCGTCCTGGAGATCTCTTAGAACAGAGAGCCGCTGGAGGGAAGCAGCCGTCCGAGTAGGGGGGGGCAGGCAGGCCTCTGTGGTCGGAGTCCACCAGGCAGCTTTGATGGACCAGTCTCTTCATGGCTCTTTGCAGTCAACGCCGAGGTCAAAATATGTCCTGGCATCCCTCCCAGCTGCCGTGGTCCTTCGCTTCCCAGTAGCCGCCCTTGTATAGATGGATTTGCTCACCTGTGATCTGGTCCTCACAGCTCTCAAACCAGAGTGCCTGGTAGTTGTCATAAGGCGAACCTGAAAGAGAGAAGAGATTGGCAACAATTGGCAAAAAAGATGATAGAAATCGATCCATAGAGATGATTAGAGCAGAAATTGAAGTGTGAAGATTCACTGAAAATGAGGAATACTTGCTTTTTAAGGTGGGATCATTAAGAGAATCCTCATCGACAGCTTTTGAAAGAGAAAAGGGGATCACAGAGATTTTTTAGCCCTTTATTCCAAGATTCCCCCCCGTACACAGTAGAGAGGAATACAGAAGAAGAAAAGCATTGATACACACTTGACTCACTTTCATCTGATTGGCTGGAAGTGCGCTGGCTGGCGGCCTCCCTCTCTCTCTCACGCCGGACGCTGCGCTGCTTCTCCTCCAGCCGCTGCTTCTCGGCGTTGGCCTCCTCCCAGCGACCTTCCTCCATCAGGCGCTGGTCGGGCCGGCGGCGGCTGTCGGTGGGTGCCATGCCCTCCTCGGACTCATTCAGGGTCAGAGCCAGGGCGGTGAAGTAGTACATGGTCTCTGCTCCATCACTGTGGACAGAGAGAAACAACAACAGAAAGTATAATTATTATCAGAAACAGTTTTTTTTCCGCAAAATTCATTCAACAAGCTAAAGACCAGACGGCAGAATAAGTACGACTGTGAAACAATTCAAATCTAAAGGCCTCACTGCTGAAGTATACATGTCCGGAATTATTCCACAGTGGTAATTAAACTCTGTCATTGTACTTAAGGGTTCGGTATCATTGAACTTTAATCGTTGTAATTAATGTATTATTTTAAATAAAAGGTTTCTCACGGTCTTTAATTATAAATATAGGTCACTTCACCTGAAATAAAAACCTTAACCCAGACATTATATATTCGACCCAGTTTTATTAGTTCATTCTTGAGTCCGACTGAACGATTGTACCAAATTAGAAGACATTGCCTCAGTGTTGTTGAGATATCGTTGTTCACACAGACACACAGACACACAGACACACCAAAAACATAAGGCCTACGGCCACTGACCAATATTCAGTTAGAGAAAGTACGACTACATAAACCATTCAAATCCCAAAGGCGTTGCTCAAGTAAACATAAGTCACAATGGCTATTAAACAACAGCTATTCAACTACACACCCTGCTGTAGAGTTTTTAATTATTCAACTTCAATCATTGTAACTTATGCGTCATTTTAAATAAGGTTAGGTCAATTAAACATAAATACACACCTAAAGCCTGATATTATATATTTAACTCTCTTTTGTTACAGTTATTCATGGGAACTCTTTTGTTCTTGGCTTTCAATAACAATATATTATATAATTTTGCTCTATTTTTGTCAAGCAGTCAAGTTGAATAAACAATTCGTCATCAATAATTTCACCTATGTGTGTGTCACAGTGTAAACTACAACGAGTATTTACAGTACCACGTGGGATTCATAGTTAGCCTGCAACAAGTCGAAACTTTCACTTTGCGAAGTTGATTAAAATATTTTTTTTTATGTCGCTGAAATAGTTTTTGTTCTAAACACATTTTGGAATCAGTTTAAATCCAGAGTTGGTTCTTGTTAACAAACACTTTACAGTACAAATTAGAACAATTGGCTCACCTTCCTAGTTAGCTGTTATATTCACTGCAAACGTCACAGGTTTAAGAATTGCCTACCGTGCAGAGACGTTACTTACGGTAAAGGATTTCTCCTCCAGACCTCTCTGGCTTTAAGTGTCTGGTACACTGTCTTCTGTTTGCCCTCTGTTCCGTTCTCTCCACCCCGACTGCTCTGCATCACCCTGGAGAACTCCATCTTCTCGTCCCACGTCCCTGACAGCACGTAGTGAGCTTTGCCGTCTTTGTCCGTCACCACACCGGTCACCTGCAGATGGGAGACAGATGGGGGTTACCAGAGTTACACATGATGACCCGAGAAGCAGCTAAAGTATCAAATGCAACTTTGATTTGGCTAAAACGAAGAGAGCAAGTCTTTACTAGGAGTAGAAGTATTATGCATGTAGCACAGAAAACAACGAAAGACTACAGTACATATCTTTTAGCTGACGCTTTTATCCAAAGCGTGCATTCAACCATGAGGGTACAAACCCAGAAGAGCAAGAATCGTGTCAGTACATTAGCTTCAAAGAAGCCAAACTACAAAGTGCTACATGTACGTGCAACATATAAGTGCAACTAACTTTTTTCTTTATTTTTTCTCTCTCTCTCAACATCAGAGTTGACGATGGTTATGAGACCATCTTCTTAGCCAAGGTGGAGTCAGAAGAGATGTGTTTTAAGCCTGCGGTTGAGGATGTGTAGACTTTCTGCTGTCCTGATGTCAATGGGGAGCGCGTGATTTTGCTGAGTGGATAGCAGCAAGCCAATTGGCCGATGCAGCGCGTAGTAGACGGGTGGGGGTGTAACGTTTAACCATGGATGTAGAATGGGCCCGATCCGTTCGCAGCACGATACTCAAGTACTAGTGTCTTGAAGCGGATGCGGGCAGCATCTGGTAACCAGTGAAGGGAGCAGAAGAGCGGTGTAGTGTGAGAGAACTTAGGAAGGTTGAAGACAAGTCGAGCTGCTGCATTCTGGACGAGCTACAGAGATCAGGTGGCTCTAGCAGGCAGACCAGCCAGGAGGGAGTTGCAGTAGTTTAGGCGCTAGATGACAAAAACCTGGAGCAGAACCTGTGAGGCCTTCTGAGTGAGAAGGGGACGTGTTCTCTATGCTTTAATAAAAGCAGAAAAACTGCAACACGCGACAGTTTCTGCTGTGTTACAATTAACAGTTAATTGAATATGGAATACATAAAAAAACTTTAACCAGTTGAGGTAAATTTTCAGAAATCTGCAAAAGTCAAATTGATGCGAGGCAAAGGTTTCTGCACTTTACTTACCTTCCTGGCTACATCTCTGGAGAAGTAGCTGTAAGGAGCAAACTTCAGGTGACAGCGGTCCCCAGTGGTGTGATTCACTACGTCTATCTCTCCAGACTAGAAGGGAGACAGAGTAAGTTTGAGAGAACTCAATGTAAGGGAATAATATAGTTTTCAAAAGATAGACGTTCAAAACTTAAGTTCAGGTTTTGGCAAGTTGTTGTTGACATAATTTGGAGTCGAGCTGAGATCATTGTGACTCGTCATTTCTCATCTGCCCTATTGTTGTTGACTTCAAAGCTTTTTTATTTTTAGACAGTGCGATTTTTGCATCTCTTTCGCTCTCACCTGATCGATCCACAGTTTTCCGACAATGATGTTGTGCACTGTGGTGGTCACTTTCTTCCATGTGTAGTGATGGTTGCCTTTTTCGAAGATTGCATGAATTGTGCCTGCACAGAACGAGGAAATGCAGACGGTCAATTTACCAGCATCACTAACAAAGCAACAGTTTGTTATTCTAGGCTCCTGACTGACAACCTTCAGTTAAACTGAGGTGTGACGGATGAATTCCTCAGGCTTTGCTCACTGGTGGATAAATCCTACAACATTGCTTTGTTTGCTGCTTTTGTTTTGACCACAAAGACGTAACTGCCATGTTCACAGCACACCCTCCATCAACGTCATCATCAAACCACAAGGCATATTTGAAACGCTTTGAACCAAAGACAAACGTACCTAGAGGCATGATTGACAGATATTTGCCCCTGAACTTGCTCGCAACAGTGATTTCCTGCCTCAGAGTCCAGCCACGGTCAGAAATCACATGATGAGCTGCTGCAGGAGGGTGGTGGCTCACCTGGAAAAAGATTAACAGATACATTAGTGGTAAACAAACACACTGTGCACACTGTGAAGTAGGAAAAGTAGAAATCCATTTAAACTTCTCATTTCAGAATAAGAGCGCAAACAACATGACTTTCAAACTACTTTTGTAATAGTGTCTAAAATGTAACCACTAACGAAAGCAAAAATAAAATATCAAAAATTATACTGATCAGAAGAGAGGGAGAGAACTAGAATCAGATATGCATGACACGTGACTGAAGCACGCTGCTATAACCATGGTACTAAACAAAAGCTATACTTCCTTCCTGAATGAGGCCTGACTAAGCTCAATTACTAGGAAACTCTCATGAATTCTAGTTCCCTATAATGTGTCAAAGTGCTGAGTCAATGGGAATTTTCATGTCATCCTTCCCCCTTTCTTTGTTCAGTTTTGCTTCCCTGTTCCAATACCTTTAACTCTCTCTCTACATTTCTTATGCGGAAATAGATGTCGTCATTAAGTGTATACGTTTTTCGAAAAAATCTCATTAGTAGATATCTCCAAACAAGTGCAACGAAAACCAAAGCTATCCGCATTGCTGCATAACACTAGGTGTGTAAAAATTAATTTGTTCTCCGTCTGTGTTTTGAAAACAGAATAGTCAATGTTAAGGAAAAGAAGATGTCGCAGAGGACGCATCCCACCTGCTCACAGAGTGAGCGGTAGCCGCTCTCCCGCCGGCGGTCCAGCTCGTACGTCTCTCCCAGCAGGGGGTTGAAGGGCTTGCCCGTGCGGTAGACGGTGGTCGAGTAGGAGGACACGGAGAAGGCAGCCACGTAGCACATCTGCTCCAGGGAGCTCTGGCACTTGCCGGCCTTGTCGAGCAGCTCGTGGTACTCAAGGTCCTCCGACAACCGCTGCAGCATTGAGATGGGCTCGTTGAAGTTTACCTACAGCAGAGAGTAAAGTGTAAAGTGATGGTTGCAGTCATCACAAATGAAGATGCTATGGTACATTATTTGGCCGTATATTAATAGTGTAGTTTAATACTGCTACTAAAATTTTAGTATTGACAAAACACTTGGACATCGACAATAACCTTTAAGCTTTCACATATCCTTTTAGTGTTATGTGATTTCAGGACAGGTTCAATATTCAACTTGCTTTCATTCTGCAGTCTTATTCTCGGTCTTACACGATACGTTTTTGCGTATGGTTTTTTGTTGTCTGTTGTACAATGCACTGTTCTGCAGCTGCTGTAGAACTTTGGCCCAAGAAAACTTTCCCCACGGGGACAATAAAGTATATTTGATTCGATTAGTCATTATTATCCTGATGACAAACAGATGTTAGACCCACTGAACATGGACGGCTGAGGTCACTTTATGTCTAATGGTGTTAAAAACTGGACGTCAAAATCTTTCACAAGCAAAACAGATCCTCATCATGGGCTCACTGAACATGGCCAAACAAATTCTGCCCTCTGTTGGCTACATGGAGGAACATATGCTCATATGTAGTCTGTTGCAGGACATAAAAAGAGTATTTATCAGCATAAAAATATTTTTAAAAAGTATTCAAACGCTTCATCTCACCACAGCTGAATTATTGTCTGTTAAATTTGGTGATTTTATGACTTTTTCAAAATTGCTTTTAGTTTCTAATGCCATTTCATATTATATTCTTTTGTAACACTGTTATTTGGATTTTGAAAAGGGCGATTAAGGTTGTAATTATTCTAATATGTTGTCATTACTTCTTTTAAGTACTAATGAATAGAAGAGGAAATAAACAAATCCCAGATGATTAAACAAAGTATGACACAGAATGACTAAGTTGACCTGATGACTGTTCCCACAACAGATGAAGTAACAGACAGACTGTTATTATAGAAGCTTCCAAAGAATGTGACAGAACGAGAATTGCAGTGACGAAGATCAACAAAAATGTATTTAAGGCAACATGATAGTCGCACTCATGTTCTGCAGCTCTGTGACGTGCTGACCCTACTCATGTCTACCTTGTTAAACTGGAGGCGTTGTTACAAGCACACAAACAAAACACATGAAAACAACAGCCAGAGGAGGAGGTCATCGTTCATGTGACCTTTTCATTGCCAGATCAGCAAACAACCCAGAGCCAGAGAAATACTCACAGGCATTGGGATCTTGGACAGCTCTTTGCCGATGCAGTTCTTCATGATGCTCCACAGGTTGAGGGAGTAGTTGGGTTTGTCCGGGATGCGTTTTCGCCTCTTCTTCAAGGGCACCAGCTCCTGAGAAGGGGATTCCGGGTTTATGGCGAGAGGTTCCTCATTGAGCTGAAGGGCAGAAAGTTTTGTCAGTAATCAGCATGAAACCTGCTGGAAGAGATGAAGCTTTAAAGAATGAATCAGTGGTTTTCAACTGAGTCGTTCTTGAAATGTTTCTAATCCGACTCTTGATCGTGGCACAATAACACATAATGAACATTTGAATGAACTGAACTGGTGCGATGAGACATACCGACTGGTCATCAGGACACATTTCACTGTTGAAACCGCTGATATTACTGCTAGACCTTCTGTAAGAGATTCAAAAACATGGATTGTGTCAGTGTATAAAAGGTTTCTGTTTAAAAAAACAAACAATGAAAGATAACCCTTGTGATTTACTGACATGTCATACAAGGAAGCAGGTCACATGAATTAACGACTGAAGTCTCTGGGAATTCACCCTTTAGTTAGAACACATCTTTAACTACAATCACATGTATTGTGATTGGCGTGCTACTCACTTGTGAAACTGTGGATCTGCAGGTACAGTGATAAATTCTGGAGCCTCCTCCATAGCGTCAAAGAATTCATTGTCATCTTCCTCGTCACTGGCCTCGCCTTTTCTCGGCCCGGCAGTACCTTTACAGAGAGTTATTATTTACCAGACTCTTGACTGACAACAGCAGAAACCATTCGGGCTCACAAGTATTTCCTTGATCAAATGAAATGTTTTGTATTTAAAATGTCAAAACCATGCATCACAATTTCTTAAAATAAAAAGGTAATTGCTTTATCAAAAAAGTAGCATATCTTGGAAAGATATAACTTGATTGAAGGAAAGGTAGCAGGCTGGTTTTCTGTGTATCAACTAATGCAGTGGGTCCCACACTCGGAGGTTGCAACTAAAATTAGGCTCTAGAGTTAATCAAGAGCACAGAAACTCAGTCTATTTAAAGATTTGTGTTACACTTTAGATGACCTGTCAAAAACATTTTAGGACAAGGATCTTTGAGATCGCTAGAGTGAACGCTAATTATGTTGCACTTCAACAAATGCAATGTTCCTTTGAGTGACATTTTGTTGGCAGAAAAACTCTCAGCAACAAATGAATCAGTGAGAGATGTAATAGATGCACCTGTGAGATAATAAGTTGGGAACTGTGGTCTTGGTACTGGTCCGGGGGGGAGAGTTGCGTGCTACCTTTGTTATCTGCTGTGGCGTTTGCCTGCGACGCCCCTCTGAACGCTCGCTCCAGGTGATTGTGCTGCTTGGCCAGTTGCTCTAAAGTCTCCTCCAGCCTCACTCTCTGCTCCCGCTCTGCCTGCAGGGCCTTCTGCAACCTCTTACTGTGAGCCTGAGCCAGATTCAGAAAGTCCCTGCATGCCTGAGGAGACGAACATTCACACAGGTTCAGTTAGAACCACTAAAACCCAGAATTAGGACAGTGAGTTTGGATTCTTTAAGTTCAAACTAGATCAGTCCGGAGAGGGGACAAAAATCAATGTTTTTTCAGCAGGGCCAGACTAACTGGTTACATAATTAAAAGACAAGTTATAAATGTACTGAGAGAAGACGTGACACTTGCATTAATCATGGCATTAGAGGTAATGCGGAACAGCGTGGCCCTTTCTGTGACCTGACGAATCTTATCCCCAGCCTCTCCAGTCAGGCGCAAACTGTCCAGCTCTGATAGAGACCTGAAATAATAAAACGCACAATGATAATAATCAGTTGGCAAGAGACGTCATCCAGTTACAGTGTAAAAAACCACTAGCATGACTCACAGGCTTTATTTTTATAACTCAAATGGCATGTCGGCTCATCTACATACTTCTTTTGCATGCTTGCACCACCACACCTACACCTAGTCGCTATTCTTGGAACTATGTCTTTGAGTTTTAACAAACGTCAGTATGTGCGTATTGTATGCTTTCATGTTCGGGAATTTTTCCTTTGTATTTTTAGAAAGAACAGATGTGATAAACATTGAACTGTGGACTGAGGGCGTAAGGACCAACGGAGCGACAGAGCCTGACCTCTGGAGGGCAGAGCCATGCTTTGAGATCAGGTCATTGCACGTGCTGAGGTCCTCCACCTTGCTGCCGAGTGTTCTGAGAGCAGTCTGGACCTCTGCATTCTGAGAGCCGCCACCTTGTCCGGGCGTCACTGGAGCAGATGAGTGTGAGAAGTCATCCCCGGAGTCATCTGTTGACGATAAAAACAACTGTGGAAGACTTCTGCTATCATAACTTCAATCTGATTTTTAAAAGATCCACAGATCCAAATCACTAAATGATTTTTCCTCCGCCTGCTCTTTCACATCCTCCAGTGTGTTTGATGTGTTTAATCCAGTGTTTAGTTCTGTGACAGGGAGTATTCAAATCAGAGTTAAATCTCAATTGAATTACTTAATAAGTAGTAATTACACAGCTTTTACTTTGGGTGGCTCATACTCTACTTAATGAATTTCTTAAGTACTTCACTTAACAGCAATTTGCAGAAGTCAGGTTGCGCCTGACAACTACATGTAACCTCACCATCGTCACCCCACCCTACTCTGATTGCCTGTGGCTGCTGCCAGCAATGTAGTTGGACAGTGCAACGTGTCATCGACCCCTCACAAGGCTTTAGAGTTTACACCTAGCAACTGGTGACTGCTACTTGAGCGCGTATTTGGGTCCAATCTGGGGCTTTTGTCAGTGACTTCCAAATAAATGAAATAAATATATAAATTCAGTCAAGATATCAGAACTTGGCTCTACCTGACTCCGCCTGCATGCGAGCTGCCTTTGCTTTGGCCAACTCGAGGGCAGTGATCCAGCGCTGCCGCTCCACCTCACAGCTGGCCTTCAGGTGATACGTCTGCGCCCCCCCGTTGGAGATGACAAAGTTGCAGGCGTCGTCCACCGTGATGGTCGCGGTGGCCAAGTTGATTGTGCCCCGACATGTGTGGCCCATCTCTGCCTGGGTCCTGATAACCAGAGAGTAATGAGTGTTTGGTAAGAGCATTGTCGATAACAGAATTGCCAGTATAACAGACTGTAAAACACAGTCCTATTAATTGTACTATAGTTGTATTGAGAGCTTAAATTTTAAAGAAATTGATTATAATAGAAATAACAAAGGACGGTTTGTTGGGTGTAATTATACAGTAATTACTTAGGATGAATACAAAGCTATTTCTCTAGTCACATTATCAAGGCTGCATCATTTGTGTTGTCTGTGTTCGGCAGGGAAACAAACCTGTAGTATGACAACAGCCCGTTGCTGAGGACAAACCACCTCCGCTGATAACCCTTGATGTAATTCGTCCACTTGAAGACCCATCCTTTGTATGTGTCACCAGCTGGGGTTGGGGTGGGGGTCTTAGGCTCTGACATCACTGCCCCCAAAATCAGAATACAGATTTGAGGAACCTTAAAATAAAAGGAGAAGTCACGTTAAAATGCATGTGACAAGATTTGCGCCATTACATAAAGCTAAACTGATCCATAAGTAAAAAGGTTGACTCAGAAAATCCCCATTTCGATTGTCTGTTTGTTGTTAATGTAATATCTGAAGCAAATAAGCAACATTAGCTGGTCCTGATTAGTCAAATGTAAAAATGTAATTGTTTTCATTGTCTTCAATTCTTTAAAACCCAAAAAATTATCTAGGTATTTTAGGCTCCTGCCTTTGAAAAGCAAGAGACTTTAAATATATCCACTTAGAGTGTGTGATGTTGCAGCAGGTTCTCTGACATTTCTACAACCGAAACAATCGAATGAGAAGATAACAAGCAGATTCACTGATTATGAAAAATACTTGCGGGCCACTTACCTGTTCTCACACTAAACCAGCTCAACTTTGAATGCAACATTACTACAGACCAGTACCGGTGGCGGATATTGATCTTTCAGTGTGGTATGACGGGGTCAAAGGTTAACTATAGGATCAATGCAGATTCCTTATTGACACACTTGTACTATGAACATGAAAGAGAGATTAAGTAGTGATGAATCATTAGTGTCTTGTTGATGACATTTAAACTTAATATTAGTGACTGACACATATATTGAGATTTATTTTTGACATGTCAGAAAAAAATGGGGGAAAAGAACACTTCTCCAAACTATACTAACAACAGCAGAACATTCAAATGGTAAAGTTCATAAAGAGCTTGCCACCAGAAGCTAGTGGTTACAGTGAGGGCTCAGTGGGAGTCACTGGATCGGTACAGCCAGAACATGAGCTAAAGTGAATTAACACCAGCTGACATGTTTGCTCGGAGTTTGCCGGCTGACGTGTGCATATTCACATAATTCCCCAACCCCGGTGCACGGCGAGCTGCAGCGCCGCAAGCACCGTCCCCTTCGCCGGCTAGCTTTTAATAACTCGCTCGATCTGGACGAGGCGGTTTACCTTGACGTGTCCGAAACGTGAGATCAGGCCACCAGGCACCCGGGGAAGTCGCGGCTAACTTTGACACCCATACGCCGCTGTGGCTAGCCGGGGATGCTAACTAGCTAGCTAGCCAGCCCGGGAGGGAGAGCGGCCCGGCGTGAGGCGGCAGCGGTGCGACGGCGACACAACGCGACACCCACGGCGGAATGAAGTCGTATCCCTCGAGAGCCGCGGGCGTGCTGCTCATTCTACACCCGCGCACGCCGACATGAACCCTGATGCTAGCTAGCTACAGCTGACTAGCCTAACATTAGCTCGCTGCTGGTTACACCCGGTGTAACACGATTCGGCTCCGTGTAGAAACACGACAGGTCACATGAACCGATGTGGGTTGTTTTTTTGCTGACCTTTTAAAGTAATAGTTCATCAACACGTTAAAACAGACTAAATGTACATTTTAATCCCCAAAGCATCGATGTTATTTTACCTTTTATTTTCATAGCAGGTTAGCGGAGAATTAACGGACACGAGCTATATTTGTGGAGGACGCAACTGGAACTTCTGCTAAAGTTTACTTTTCTATGAAAGTATTGTTTAGAGGTTATTTTGGTATCAGTTCTTCAATATTATTCCTCACCACCAGCAAGTGTAACGTTAGCTTCACAATGCTAAGTCTGCGTAAAACAAATGAATAGCGTGAGCCTGCTTGTGTGCTTATAAATTACTGCTGAACTCGTGTTTTTCTAATTAAATTAATTAAAAACTACAGATGAATACAAGTTAAGCAAAAAGTCGCTTAGATTAAGAAGTTAAAAGTAAACGGATCAAAAAAGGGAGGAACAAAAATTCGACTCCGGTGGGACTCGAACCCACAACCTTTGAATTACTGCATTCAAGCCTAGAAGTCCAATGCGCTATCCATTGCGCCACGGAGCCACCTGTTGCACCAGTTGTACATAGTGCTATTTAAAACTGGGTTTAGCCGATGTGACTGGTGAATATTAAGTAGTGCGTTAAACACTGGATGTCGCCAAAGTTACACATTTACAAGACAAACAAAACAGTCTGTAGAATCTAAGTTTACCAGAGAGTCAATATAAGTCGATATAAAAGGAAATAAAGCACTTACGGAGGAATATACCGCAATCACGTGATTCCAGACTTTCTAAATGTTTATAGAATATCCTGCCAAGGTTTTTCTTTTTAAGTTATTCTAATTTCAAGTGCAATTTCACTTTAATCAAATCAAATCAAATCAAAGTTTATTGTCACATGCACCAATGACAGCGTCATCGGAGCAGTGAAATTCTTAAGACATGGCAGGCAACTTCTACGCAGTAGACGACTTTACAACATATAACATAACATCGTAACAAATAACATATAACTGTTTAATTACAATATGACGACAAAATAATATCGTTTTTTTTAACAGCACTTCATTAAACAAAGTTACAGTGTACATTTCTTTTTTTTGTATTCAGATCATTTACTTTTGTGAAAGTACTTATTCCACACAGTAAAATAACTTAATTACAAGTAAACCTCCTGCTTTGAATGAAAGTAAAAACAGGACTTTACTGTTGTGGTTGGTTGTGGTAGAGGCAGTACCAATTATTTATATAGAGACTGTTGTTTTTCAATTTCAATATGGATTCATCAACAGATTCCTGATTGTTCTCGATTAATCAATTGAAAGTTGGATTTGTAAGAAATCTAAAAAGCAAAGAAGCACAACTTGGAGCGCTAGGGGGCGCTCCAACATATGAAGACAATACAGTCTATGATGAAGACCTGAGCACTCCTTGGAGCAGTCGCCTGTCTTCCCCATTTCAAAATCACTATGTCAATAAAAGCTAAAATATCTTGTAAAACAACACTGGCTAATAAGGAGTGCATTTATAATGTTTGTTTTGTCCAAATTAATTTAGTGAAATCTGAATGTAATAAATAAAATCTGCATCTGTAAAAAATAAGACCTCAAATATCAAAATATGTTTATTTTTTTAGCTATAATAATAATACATGCACGTGAGATAAACGTTAAAGCAAATTAAGTGACATTTAACAACAAATATCCAAATAAGGTCAAGATCAAAATTGGAACTTACATTTTAAAACTTTAGTTCTTTGTAATGCTCCACGCATGCGCAGTGTGGTGTCATTAATTAATATGTTAGTATATTATTAATCACAGCAGCTAACGGTTTAGCAGCTCCGTTACTTCCGGTTTAGTAGACGTACGGAGCATAGATATATATAAAGGCTAGATGTCTCGTCCGCGTTTCCGGCCAACGGAGACGAACGTCCGCACATGGCGGCCATCTTGCCACAGGCAGCTTGCCCACCCATAATATTGTGATGGTAGTGGTACATGTACTTTTTAAATTAAAAAAAAAGGGTTTGGGTTAAAAAGGGTTCTTGATGTATATTTGTAAAGGGATATCTTGTACCTACATAGAACATTATTCTATTTTTTAGAAAATAACATAATTATTCATAAGTATGCAGTGTCATAACTACATCTCTGACGTTTGTAACAAACCGAACCGTTTAAAAATCGGTTAACAATTTAGCAAGTTATGGTTATTTAAAAAGTACGTACCACTACAACACAATGTTATGGGTGAGCGAGCTGCCTGTGGCAAGATGGCCGCCATGTGCGGACGTTCGACTCCATTGGCCGAGACAGCTAGCCTTTATATATATATCTATGGTACGGAGGATGTTGACGTAATCTCGACTCCTGCGTACCTCTGTCACATCCTGCCAGGACCGGAAGTGTCTGGGATTCTGCTCAATCTCCAAAACAGTGGCTTGTAAAGGAGACGGAGCGAGCAGCGTCTCTTCACACACACACACACACGCACACACATACTTCATCATCATCATCATCATCGCCCTCAGCCGGCTTCCATTCATGCAGGGACCATCGGCACGGGACATGCTCCACCTGGTAAGGCTACTAACGCACCGTGCTCATGCGTAATTACGCACAATCCAACGGGAAATGAGTATTATCCGCGGTGGCTAATAATTCGGATTGGCTCTTTCATTTCTCGCGGATTTCTCTCAGGTCTGCGCTGTCGACTGCCTGGACACGGGAGAGGATTAAGTTACTGCTACTGGCGGAGGATTATTTTTTATTGGCCTGCTCTTGTCACGCCCGAGTCTTTTTTGGAGATCCATTGTCGAGTAAAGAGAGGCTGCTGAAAAACGCCAGGTAAGAGGGTCCACTCGAGAATGATGACCCCGCTGTCTCCTCGTCTCACTGCTGGATTAACTACGTGTGAATACACCTTTGTTCAGCCCTTTGTGGCTCCTGCCTTTACTGCTAAGTATTCTCTCTGCAAATCCACATATCCTTGTATGGTGTGCAATGCAGTTAAATGGTGTGTAACCATATTGTTGATAAATGTCTGGCTCCACAATGGCATCACATCATTGGTCCACTCAGACCTGAATTCCTATGCAAGTGTTCCAGTCATTGCTTCCACTAGATAGCTTTATATCCCCACAAGCGCAATTTGGACCATTTCCTGCATTCCTGCTCATAACAGTTTGCTTGGACAACTGGGAAGCGTTAGGTAGATGGCGTATAGAGTTACTGGCTCCCCTGCCTCAGCAGATCTGGCTGCCCAGCCCCCCCTTCCCCCTCACGGCCTTAGCATGTTTTGGTCTCCGGCGGATCATGCCCTTTTGTCCACTGAAGCCTGACTGTACATTTCAGGACACACTCCGGGTATGAGAGCTTTCCCCCTGCTGTTTGGACAAACCCAGCTTTTCTCTCTCTCGCAGGCTGGTCTGAAGATGTGGGGGAATTTACTGAGGAACAATGGGATGCACTAGGATTTTAGTTGCACAATAGTTGGACACTGAGAAGTGCTGGTCAAGTATTTAATATATAATATAAGACAGAATCTAACAAATAAACAGGTCAAGGTAAAACACAGATAAGAATGAGACTGGCACTTAAAAGAGCATAAACCTCCTTAAAGGCCCAACTGTCCCTTTTTAAATTCAATCCACCTCCCCCAAATAGTACACACTGATATCAGTCCCCTCTCTCTCTCTATATATATACCTGATCTTTTTATTTATCTGTTCCCAAAAATATTCCAAAAGTCCCTATCTTGCTATGTTCAAGAAAATTTCCACTCGAAGTTTCACGGTGATCTGCCCAGTACTTTTGGTTTCATGCCTGTACTGCTTATCATCTATTTTGTGGAGATATCAAACAAACAAACTTGGTCCATTCTATGTCTAAAATCTCCAAAAGTAGGTTGATGATCTGAAACAATTCCAGACGATCATATTTGTCGCAGTTGCAATGATATGAAACTGAGAAATAAAGCAGAAAATCTTCACAATTCAACTGCTGGAACGAGAGCATTTCTGTTCCTTGTGTGTCAAAGTTGTTGTTTATTAATTTTCCAATTCAGGTCTGCCATTTATTTCTCCTGCCCACAGTTATGTCTTTCCGGCGCGGTGTGGTCAGGCAGAGCAAGTTCCGCCATGTCTTTGCTCAGGCGTGGAAGGCCGAGCACGGCATCGATGACGTCAGAGTGTCCCGCGTGACGTGGGACACCTCCCTCTGCGCGGTCAACCCCAAATTCATCGCCGTTATCATCGAGGCGGGCGGAGGAGGAGCCTTCCTCGTTGTTCCCATCAGCAAGGTCCGAGCATCTCTGCATCACATCCAGCACTAGCACTCAATCAATACTTTCAAAAGCCTCACCCTTCCACTCTGCTGGGTTTCCTCACTCCTTGTATGGCTTGTGCCTGTGCAGCATTTCCACAGATCCAAGCCAAATAGTGGACAAAGGTTAAACTGTGAAATGTTGGATATTTCCCAAGCGAGCTGTCCCAGTGTCACAGTCTAACTTTCTGCTCCTCCCACAGAGCGGCAGGGTCGACCAGTCCAGCCCGACAGTGTGCGGCCACGCGGCCCCGGTGCTGGACATCCAGTGGTCGCCTCATGACGACAACATCATTGCGAGTGCCTCAGAGGACTGCACCGTGAAGGTATCCCCACCGTCGCGAGCCTTGTTGGTGGTGGTTGTGCTTGTAGTTTGCGGCATAACCACAGATTGCCTCACTGATTTCTAGAAAAGGCTCATATCACAGGGAATAACGGTATTGTTTATGTTTGCTGACATGCGCTAATGAAAATATCACCAAACACCCTTAGCAAGTAGAAACCTAATTTCTTAAGTCCTTGTTTTGTTGGCGTTAACGTTTTTCAAACAACAGTTTTCTTAGCCGTGACCAAGAACAAATTCTGTGAGCCAATTTAAAGATATTTTATATGAGTGCATGCTGCTGTACCTAAACAAACGCCTGCTGTGTTGTGTTGCCTGTAGCTGTGGCAGATCCCAGACGGGGGCTTGACAAGTCCAATGACTGAGGCCATTGTGACCCTGGAGGGCCACAGTAAAAGAGTGGGCATCCTGGCCTGGCACCCAACCGCTTTCAACATTCTCCTCACTGCAGGTAGCGTCATTCGTCACATTCTGGTTCCGCTATTAGGGTTTCTAACAAAAGTATTACATTTTTTTGTATCATTAAGTGTTATTCTTGAGTGTATACCAATGTGAATCTCCAGGAATGTATTTAAATCTATATGGAAGGAGTTGGCGTTGAATGACAGCCTTATCAAATACTGCCGCAGTATACAAACAAGGAATCGGAAGTCCTGCTGCAGGAATTCATAGGATGCAGGGCAGCCTGATCGACTGGATTAACCTGAGATATAAATTCACTCTGCTGCAACTGCACTGGATTTAGTTTCGTTTGCCAAGTGCACGAGACCATGCTTGTCTTTGCATATAATCAAACCACCAGTGGTACAATTCAAGTTAAACCTGTGTGACATTGTGAGCTGCTGTTATCGCATGATCGTGAGCGTGCCTCATTTTTCAATTAACCTACATCTAGGTGTCCTACCAAAGACATTTATTAATGAACTATAACGATGCTTTTACAATTTACATGGACTTTTTGAGAAAGTCTAAATCGAAGTTAAAGTTTGGAAACTTTCATGTGTTAGATTGTGTTTATCAAGAGTTGAAGGAGACGTATGAGGCTTTTTCAGTTGGTCTTTCCTCTTGTGTTATTTGTTTTGTGTATGTAAAAAGTTATGCAAAGTTAAAAAGCCTAATGTCCGTAGTAAAGAGAGCTCCTCTCCGCCACTAAGCTAAGTGTTTGAGACCGAGGCTGAACCGAGGAGCTGCATCAATAGACAGCCTGAGGAAAGTGATGTGCTTTCTTAACTTGAGAGCATATAAACTTTTTCCATTTCAGCTTGAACCCGAATGTGAGCATAGTAAGTCTCCTTTAAAACACTCAAAGGTGAGATTTGAATGGCGTAGTTAAATTCGACCTGATGTCTCCTGGCAGCAGATGCCATCAGCTCTTGACCCAATCACCTTATTTCCCTGTATTAGCATACAGGCACACATCTGTCACACAGCTAACCCGTTCATTCACATCTAAGACTTAAAAGCCGACGAGCACAGCCATAAACACTCCTTAATAAAATGCTTTGCTATTAAACAGCCCAAGGTTAGCGTCATAATGAATCCCAAGGACTTATGGGAAAGTAAATCCTGAATCATTTCCCAGCCTTCCCCAATCAAGCTTCAAATGTCTCCTGTCCAACTCCAGATCTATAAAAATCTGTGTGTCCTCCGTCTGCGTCCTTCCTAAAACAATCAGACCACGTCCTCCATAAACGTCCACCACCAACCTTTTGCTGTCAGAACCACACTGATCTGGCATCTTAGCATCCAAAGCTCTTTATGACCAGAGTAAATATCACAGACTCCTCTATGTTCTGTCATCCGGCCTCCTGAACTTCGACTTAAAGTCATGTAAAGCGCCGTTGAACTAATTTCTTTTTCTGCACAGGTCAGGTTGAACATGATTCCCTTCCTGTGTACTCACCTCTTCAGCTCTCTCTCCCTAGGCTGTGATAATGTGATGTGCGTGTGGAACGTGGGGACGGGGGAGCTTGTGTACCAGCTGAGCGATTCCCATCCAGACCTGATCTACAGTGTCGGCTGGAATAAGGACGGCAGCGCCATCTGCACCGTCTGCAAAGACAAGGCCCTTCGCGTCATTGACCCTCGGAGAAACACCGTCCTCAAGGTTATTTGAATATTTGCAATGTGTACGAAAGAGGTTGTACAGTTGCGCATCATGCGTGGACATATCCTGACGGTATTGACATCCCCTTGTGCTCCGTTCTCCTTGTTCTGCCAGGTCAGGGAGAAGGTCCATGACGGTACCAGGCCTATGAGAGCTGTGTTCCTCTCTGATGGGAAGATCCTGACCACAGGCTTCAGTCGTATGAGTGAGAGACAGCTGGCACTGTGGGATACGGTAGGTCACTTGTACCCCAGTGTATTACAACAGCATTGGAAAACTCTGACGTACACTTCTTGCATCCAGTATCCATATTGTTTGCGGGAAATAGTCTGCCCTTTTGTTTAGTGAAGGTTTGGGTGCATTAGATAGACATTAGTAAGCACTTCTAATAAGTATCGGATCAATATTAATTGTCTTACAGAAAGATCTCTCCGAGCCAATGGCTGTACAAGAAATGGATACGAGTAATGGAGTTCTTCTTCCCTTTTACGACCCTGACACCAACATGGTCTACCTGTGTGGAAAGGTATATACGCTCAAACCCCCAATTCACCAAGCTGGTAATGTTTAGTTTGATGCACTCGTTTTCATTCAGTTTTTTCTTCATGTTTTCAGGGGGACTGCACCATCCGGTATTTCGAGGTGACGGATGAATCCCCGTATGTTCACTTCCTCAGCCTGTACAGCAGCAAGGAGCCGCAGAAGGGGGCGGGCTTTCTTAGTAAAAGAGGCGTGGACGTCAACAAGTGTGAAATCGCCCGGTAGGTAGAGTTTGTTTAGGGAGATGTGGCTGAGGGAATTGTGTATTTTTCTTCCTAGTGTTTGGGTCAAATTTGGGTTGAAATGTAACTCTGAGTGAAAGATTCAATTGGCAGGACCTCCTTATAAAAACCATGTTAATGCATATATGGTTACTGGATGGGTGGAGGGTGTTGTGGTTTTATTATAATTCCAATGGCCTTTATTTAATACATTTTATGTATATATATGGAACTCTGAGAGTCTTAGAAGAAAGACTACATTTAAATTCATGGGAGAAGATAGAATTACAGAAAAAAAGGTTTCTAATTCCCTCTTTTTTTTGTAGGTTCTACAAACTGCATGAAAGAAAAGTGGAGCCCATCTCTATGACTGTCCCACGCAAGGTAAGACATAAACAAACTGATGACATCACGTTAACAATAAATACACTTTACTTATTCACCCCATCTCCATCTTGCCTCCCCAGTCAGATCTATTTCAGGGAGACCTTTACCCGGACACAGCTAGCTCGGAGCCGGCTCTCCTGGCCGAGGAGTGGATCGCCGGGCGGGACGCACCGCCGCTGCTGGTCTCCCTGAGCGGTGGCTACGCGGCTCCTCCGTCCAAGCACAGAGACACCCTCAGGAGCAAGCCCAGGCTCGCCTCACAGGACTCGGGTGCCCATCCAGCAGCTGCGACCACCAAGGAGCCGGAAGAAGAGGCCCCACGAGTAGCCGTGAGAGAGACGGATGGAAATGCGGAGAGGCCGAAGAGAGAGGTGAGTCGATTGAGTGAGACATTTCAGCCCCTAGGAAGAACCGTTCATGAAATCTATCATCATTTATACACGTATCTGAGTGTAGACGCGTTTGTTGAATGTGACAGACTCACCATAGGTGGGAGAAATTAAGCATTAGGAAACAGACACATTCTTGCCTGAGGCCCATTGACCTTACTAATGTCTTTCAGGCTCCGATTAATCTTTCTGACATGTTCCGTCTCTTCTCTCTCCTCAGGACGACGTGCTGAACGAGTTGTTGGCAGAAATGAAGGCTCTGCGCGCCGTCGTGCTCGCTCAGAGCCAGAGGATCGAGCTGCTGGAGCGGCAGCTGGCTCGGATCGAGGATGGGGACGTATGAGGACGCAGGAGATTCACTACATTCCGAGGGCATTTCCCTCTTAATCCATAGACCATAGCCTTACTAGAATCAACTGTACCTTAAGCTGTGTAAGTGGGAGAATGTAGTGTACGGTAGCAACTAACTGTGAATCACAGTCGCTTACAAGTCAAGTCAACTATTGCAGTGAAAACAGCCCTGCAGTTTGTTTCTGTGAGTTTTCCAGATTGTGGTTGGAGAACAAGGCGTCATCTGCGTAGCGTGAAGTTTAACAGTGAGATAATGTTTGGTTTTATGAAGGAAGTGTAGTAGCGGCTATTTGGTGGTGCATATATTGGAGCTTTGCAAAATTCCACGTCATAATTTTGAAGGTTTTTCGAAGCAGTTACACCGGCACCACTGCCCCAAATTAATGCACAAGCTAGCAACAAGCGTTATATTCAAGCTAATGAAGGTTCATATTCTATAGCAAAGCAATTAAGTACCTCTAATATGGTTTTCTTCCTTTCTGATGCACTCACAAATGTTACCATTAGGGCTATTTAATCAGGTAGTCAAAGCTGCTAAACAGGGATGTCATATCAGACCCTCAATCGTTACCCATCCTGTGACTTGTGCTTTTGTTTAATTTGTAGGACGCTGTGTGTGTGTGTGTGTGTGAGGTTAACGGTAGGAAAAAATCTTTTCCGGTGAGCAAATCTCGACCTCGACAGAGAGATGTGTTTTGAACGCAAGCTGATGAGAGCGTAGCTAAATATGTACGTGTCGTGTAATTCCGTGTCGTCGATGAAAAGGTACCGCTTGTGAATTTGTACCTCGTGTTGTTCACGTCATGACGTGGGATATTGAAGAAGATAAAATGAAGATTAAAAAAAACAAAGAATACGCAGAAAAACACTTTCCCCTTAAGCTTCCTTGACGCTTGTGAGTTGTGACGTCTCCTGAGCATTTCTTTCAAATACAAACCCTAACACGAGTTACAGTGCGGCTTCGCTGGTAACACACCCAACATATTCAAATTAGCAGTTTCACAGCCACAAGAAAGAGGGAGTTACTCCGAAGTGTCACACATTTTCTACATTTTGCATTTGTAATGGTGTTGAAACTGATTCTTTTTGTTTTTGTTGTTTTTACTTTTTGCCACTACATTCAAAGGCACTTATAGCATAGTATACTCACAGTGCAACAACGGTACTTTCCACATCAAGCTTTTCCTTTCATTCCTTTACTTGTGATTTATATATCTCAATGCACTGACCTCCTAACACTAATTGTGAAAGCGGTAGCATTTAAAATGAGACTACATTGTGAAAGCTCAATAAATATTCATTCCTCCTTTGTATAAATCGAGTGGCTTTTTTTCTTTACACCAAGAAATGTTTTGCTTGTGTTCATTGATGGTTGTGGTGACTTTCAGATCATCATGTGTTTAAATAGTGTTCACTATTTATAGAGTGTAAGGTGGCTGCTGCTCTTATGGCCTCCCTGTGTGCACACACTGCATTCATCAAGTATTGAAGCAACCTTGATTATGGGATTTCTCAGGGTTTTGCTTTTGTTAGCCTCCGTGCCGGTGACACCAGGGTTTTCTCGAGTTATTCCTCCATCCTCCCTCCATCCGTCACGGCATCTCAAGAACGCCTTGAAGGAATTTATTCAAATTTGGTTCTTACTCTGTACTTGTTTAGATTAAAGTTTAAACTGTTTACATTTTGGACAGATGTGAAGGAATATCAGACACCAAGATTTACTTGCACTACCCCCATTGAAGAAAATTCAAAATAGCCGAGTGGTGAGTAACCCTTGAAAACGTTATTTATCAGACTACAGACAGTGACATAAGGAATGAAGCTGAGTTTACTGAGATGGACAAAAAATGCAAAGCTGATTTCAGTTTCATGTTGCTTTCGTTTGTAGTTTTATTACAACTTGTTAATATCTGGATGGTTCATAAAGAGCTTACGACACACTGAGATGTTACAAACTTTGGATGCCGCCAAAACGTTTCTTTAAACCTTCACAGCACAGTTGCTCACTGACTGTAAATCAATAATGTCTCATGCTCTGCACACCACAAAGTCGTGGGTGTGCTGTGCTGGTCTTTTGTGTCCCTCGGGGGGAAATACAGTGTATTACAGATATTCGTCTCTGCTAGATGCAGGGGCTGTGGCTGTGTGGCCACTGAAGCAGCAAACAGGATGTGGCTGACATGTTTCACAGTCAGCGTGCAGCTTTTGAACTTGTGCATTCTTCGGATTGGCTCACATCTTGGCAGGCCGTGATAAACGCTGCTTAAATCACACTGTCATCTGGTTCAGGCTTTAATTCTTGAGGTTATGTGAATTTGGGAAAAAAAATTGACAGAGCCCTTCTCTTCTTCACCCCTGTAATGAGCTGTTACTGCAACCTGTTCAACGGAAATGACAGTGCATGCTTAGAATCTGTCACGACAAACCATTCTTTTGTTCATTGCTTGTAGGTGAATTCAACTCAAATAAAAATGTGTATATGTACTCAGAATATGTTGCGTAATAACCTGCACCTGTGCTGCAGGGTAAAAGTCATAAGTCGACTTATTATGTTATGAAATAAATTCACATCTCTGCGTCTTCCTCTTTCCATGAATAATCAAAATTGTTCTGGGTGGCACTTTCCACCACGCCCTGCTAGATTTTTGTCTTCAATTGGTCACACACACACACAGTCTGTCACACGTCAAAAAAACTTGATCGCCACTCAGTTCCTGACTTGTCTTCATGTTTGGCTGCAAAAAGTCTAGCTCCTGCTCTTGACTTCGGTGAGTAGTTCACAACCTACTTCCTTATGTTTTAATGTTTCAATTTTTGTTGTTTTGCACATTTTTACTTTCTAAATACTTCAAATACTTTAAATACTTCTCTACAGTTACAACTCCAAATGTATAATCTTAATATTACACCTTTCACATTTCAAACACTCGAACCATTACTTAATGGTTCGAGTACATGTGAAATGGTTTTTTGTAATTACAGTGTTGCAGGCATTAATTTACCACTATGGTCAGTTGCCCTCACACCTTTCAGCTCTAATTGTGTTTCACTGAACTTACTTCATTTCTTATAAGTATTTTGAAACTTGATTTGGCTGCACTTAATGGACGATCTTAGTTTTTAAAAAAAGTGTTCTTCCACACTGATGCTTAATTATAATTTTGACAGGAAGCCAGCGATGGTGTGAGCGCTCTGCTAGTTTCCTGTCATTGCAACGCATGCATGCAGAGATAAAGGCGCCACAGACATTTTGTCACATCTCCAGAAAATGTATGTATGTTAATATTTTTCTCCAACATGACTTAGAAGTAGTATTGAAGCATTCTTTGCAATGGGTTTTCATTAACTTTCCTTTTTTCTAGATCCTAAATGTAAATTGGTCCGAGTTAACGGCAAAAACCAGCCCTGAACTGGAACAACAAGCCACTGGGATTTCTCTACTTAACAGGGAACTTTCTAAAGCGGTACAGCACATTTCTGATTCCAGTCTGACTTAGTATTGTGGGATTAAGAGTTTGTTATAACTCACAGGATTTTGGTTGACTTGCTCTGCATAGTATCCGTGTCAACCTGATTTTAGTTTGTCACAGGGGAAGCTAGGTTTCACAAAACTTATATACAGCAGAAACATATATAGAAATGTAAATTGTTGTGGGTCTTATCCTGCTTTAACAGGCAGCATTGTTTTAAGACAGACGACAACAGTGGGCAACCAAATATGAGCAATAACTCCTGAAACCTCCTTCCAATGCCAAAAGTCTCCAGTTTAGAAGAGTTGTTCTATGCTTATGTATATATTGTTATTTCGTTAATGTGCTTAACACACGGCATCTATTGTACTTCTGTCAGTCCTTCACTTGCAACTCTCTCTGAGGTTTCTATGTTTCTATGAAGGTTGTCCTCACTCAATTCGAGGGTTTAGGACTAAGAAGGTCGCACTTTGTTGAGCCCTACGAGGCAAATTTGAATTCGTGAATACGGGCTATGCAAATATAATTTGATTGATTGAAATATGCTCTACAAAACGTTAGATGGTTAGCATTCCAATGAGACGGCTCCTGCTAAACCGTTAATAGGGCAGTTGTGAAAATACAAATGACTCTTTCAACAATAAGCAAAAAAAGCAAAAGTGATCAGTCGGCAAAAAGTCTATTTCTGTAGGAGACAGTCTAACAAGGACAAAAATCTTTGAATTGATGAAATCCAAGCACCAAATATGTGACACACTAACTCAGTAAACTTTTTTTCTGTCTTCATTACAGGCATGGCTGATGATTACCGACCATCCACTGTGAATATCATGGTCCTTTCTTTCTTCCTAATAGCCCTGCTTTTATTACTCTTCTTCCTCTACAAGAAGCTGAACCAGGAGAATAATGAGGAATTCACCATCCAGCGCATAGTGCTTAAGGAAGGAGGGCTCAGGGACCAGACGAGGGTCGCAGCAATAGCTCTGGGGACAGGTATCAGAAGCCTGTGTGCTGGCAGGGATTCATACGAGGAAGGGGAGGAGATGCACGAGGTCAGAGTTGAGGAGGGAGAGGTGGAGGAGGGGGGCAGCCAGTGGGGTGACAGCGAGGTGGGCAGCCAGGAGGAGGAGGAGGGAAAGGGGGATAACATCTCACATGGTACCTCGAGCTCCGAGGGGTTGAAGGCAGGGGAGCAAACCAGGCTGACGGATCAGCCGGAGGCAAATGCGGAGGGGAAAAAGGAGGAAGAGGAGGAAGTGGCAAGCAGAGGGGAGGAAAAAGGAGGGTCTGGATTGCTGATCGACCTGAAGCAGTTTGCTGGAAGTGCGATCTGGTCTGATGAGAAGGGGATGGAGAGGGAGGTGACTTCTCTGTGAGCTCAGGAGAAGACGGTTCACTGACCAAAGAAAACCATTTACCAGCTTAAAGGACATTTCAGTTTGTACCCCACAAATGAATCGTGTTTTTTTCAAATAACAGCTCAACTGAGTTGATACAGCTTATTCGTCTGAATTTTAACCAACCTATTTCATTTGCATCTTACCAAATGAAGTAGCCTATTACTTTTTAGCTCGTTAAGCAATTTTGTGTGTAGAAGAAATGCTGATCCTTGTGTATTTTTCTAGAAATAATGATAATAAATACTGGAATCATTCTGTAAACATCTACTATGAGTATTTTTTTTAACTACAGATAAAGTAAAAGCCCTGGTGTATTACTTCCTGCTGTGGCTCTGGTATAAAAATACAGACGTACACTGTTGTTTAAGAATGTTATGTTTTATTGTGTCAAACTGATTCAGTTCAGAAATCAGATTTTTTTCTATTGTTGTGTCAACCATCTATATGTGGTACATTTTGGAATGTAGTGTATAATGTTTTTTGAGAATAAAAACAGAAGAATACATACAGACTTCATCATGTTTTTCTTTTACTTAAAATTATGTTGACACAATCAATTACTTAGGTTACAGAACATTGATCAGCGAGGTTATCGATAATTGATTATTATTTTTTATTTTAAGCAGAAATGAGAAATTGGAAAAGATTAACGGTTCCACGGTCATATATGGACTCTACAGCTGACTGTTTCATTATATGTTTATGAATATAATAAATATACAATTAAATAATTCCAACAACATATGTCACTATGAACTGAAAGTTGCATCAACTAACAGGTAAAGAATTGTGGTTATGGCCGAGCTGTTTAATAATATTCTAGTGACATTTACTGTACCGTAGTTAAGGTAACTGTCTGCAAAACTGCAGTTACAAGTACACATCTTACATTCCGTAGTATTATACGCTAGATGTATTTAAAGTAACAAAGGTAAAAGCAAAAATCCATTATTTTTAACATTATATTTTTACTGGTATATTTATCACAGATGCATTTTCACATATAGAGTCATAGTCGAAAGAAAGTTGAGGTGGATTTGATCGACTATGCTTTTTAATATCTATAACGAGGCATCACATTATACAAGTTTATCATATAGTGTAGTATATGTAAAGTCACACTCGCAACTGGTGATTTCATAGTTTATAAATAAATGTTGCGGTAAAAGGTCAAATGTAGAATAACAATAAAAACAACAAACAGAGATTATGAATCTGCTTAAAATATGTATATACCTTTTATTGAGGGCAATGTTTACTCTTAACACTATAAACTGAAAAGAGAGTGATACCATATTTAAATCGTAACATTTTTCTTCAGTAGGAACCAATGGGGATGTAGCTCAGTGGTAGAGCGCATGCTTCGCATGTATGAGGTCCCGGGTTCAATCCCCGGCATCTCCACCACTTTTATTTTCAAATGAAATATACATCATGACACGTGTTTGTCATGTAGACTTGTTCGACTGTTTTAACTCATATGATTAATACATTTAATACACTCGTATTTCAACACAACGCAACATGTGTGCGACATGAGAGTCCCTCCCCATTGGCCGAACGGAGCGCTGGCTCCAATCTGATTGGATGTCGGAGGCGGCAGAGGCGTGGGCGTGTTCGCGCACGCGGGTGTCACAGATTTTGTCTATTTTTCCGCCGGTTGAATAATTCCCAGCTGTGACGAGAGGAGCCGTCGGTGTGGAGGAGCTGTCAGAAACCAAGATGGAGCCGAGGAGGACCAGGGAGTTCCACCTGGAGTGAAGAAGCCTCTCAGATGGATCGTTAAACCTCCCGGAGCAGCTCGAACCCGGTAAATACCCGTCTGGTCCCCACACCGCTCACTGAGCTCAATGTGTAAATATGTGCACGACCTGTCACAGCAACCTGCCCCCCCAGCCCGAGCACCACAGTGGCGTCCTCTCAGCCGAACTTGATTGTTGCCGGAGAAATGATTTCAGCCCACGTCACTCATCTGCATAGGGACTAAAATGCGACCGTCCTGCGAGGCTGTGTTTTTCTTATCGCCCAGAAACGCTCTCTGTGCTCGGCTTGTGATCAGGGGATCCACTTACTGCTGCACACCCGAAACTACAAACATGGAAGGTACGGTTTGCATGTAGTGTCATCCCTCGCCCCCCCCCCTCCCTCCTCACAATATATATAAATATATATTTATATATATAGATAGGAGACACATCTGGGTTGAAAACTGTCCAAGATGGATGCAGCGCCGCTGTGCGCACGGATGCACGGCGGAGCGGCAGCAGGGGATCTGTAATAAGCCCATCACTCATCACACATCAACATCATCGTTTTGTTTTTTTTCCCCCTCGCATCCGCAGGAGTAGGATGTTACTAGCGTCCGCCGTTGTGGTCTGGGAATGGCTGAACGAGCACGGACGCTGGCGGCCCTACAGCCCGGCTGTCTGTCACCACATCGAGGCAGTCATCCGGAGCGACCCGCGCTGTGGTAGCGTCGTCCTCGGCCAGGTGGACTCTCGCCTCTCGCCCTACATCATCGATTTGCATTCCATGCACCAGTTCCGACAAGACACAGGTGAGGAGGAGGGAGGAGAGGGGAGGCAGAGACACCCGGTGGAGGATGCTACGGTGCAGCCAGGGCCTCGGGTGGAGAGGCCTTTTATTATTATTATTATTATTATTGCTCGTGTGGGGTTGATCTCGTCGCCTGCAGATGTTGGAGGTGTTTTTTGCTGCACAGTGGCCTCCATCATCTGCAGGGTTCAAATTCTAATGTGCATTAGGATCCAAAATATCTCAATATGTCCAGTTTTATGCAAACATGATCAAAGGACAGGGGTGTTTTGCTGCGTGTGTGTGTGCATGTGTGTGTGTGTCTGTGTGTGTGTGCCACATAGGACACAGTAGCAGCTGAAGTGTCCAGTCATACTCTCACACATACTGTAAACACTTCACTCTGGCACGTCCGGTTAAACCACCATCACCACTTCTGTATTTTTATAAGAGCATATGTGCATGATTGCAGACTGCTCCATCACAAGAGGCTGTGATTCAGGAGGTAGAGCGGGTAGCCCACTAAAACAGAGGGTTTGGAGGTTTGATCACATTCTCCCCCGATTCTGCAAGATACTGAACCCCACCTTGCCCCTGATGGCGGTTGCCAGCCGTGTGAAGTATGACAGAGAAAGTGCTGCATATATGTGTTGATGCTTGAAATACTGTAAAGCAGTTTCAGACGTCTAACTTTGGCAGACACACCAACACCACCCTCCCCTCTCTCTCTCTCGCCTAACACCGGCCGACAAAAGCCTTTGTGCAGTTTGTTTTCTGAACCAGGCAGAGGCTGAAACTATGTGGGAGTCAGGCCGGGTGCCCCCCCCCTTCCGGTCTAAATGGGAGACAAGGGGTGGCAGTGAGGAATTTCAGGAGACTGAGGTCAGTGAGGAAATGGGGTCGACGGGAGCAGCTTTTGTGAATGAACTCCCCTGTTGTCTGGTGTGAAGCCGTCACACCTACTGTATGGATGAGGAGCTGGCTGGTTATTGTGAGGCATGGCTGTGGTAGTGGACCTTTTACCTACCTGGGTTACTTCATCACTGCTTATTAAAGAAAAGATGAAATATTACATTTACACATGTGCCCATATATAAACGTGTGTGTCCTCCTCCTGAAGACAGAATTGGACAGTGGAGGGTTTTGGAAAGTGGAGTGTCTCTCGGACAGCCTGGGAAAGCAAACACAGGCTCAGCTTTGGTTTCGGATCAAGGCTGCCAGCCAATCAGGGATCAGAACACCGTGTGCTGTTACCAGGGGCAACCTGTTTGCCAAAATTCCCAGCAAGCAAACGCAGACATGTTGAATTTGTTAGGGTTGTAATCTACTTGTTCCCAGTAAATACTGGTCAAGAAGCTTTAAACTTTATATCTACCGTAAAAAGTGTGTAGAAATCTGCAGAGCTGCATTTACAGTCTTCATAATGTGCATGAGACCTTCACTTGTGTGTCGTGACCTCTGACCTCTGCCTCAGGTACCCTTCGACCGGTGCGACGTAGCTTCTACGACCCCACCTCGGCGCCAGGCCAGGGCTGGCTGTGGGAGTGGGAGAACGACACCGGCAGTTGGACGGCGTACGACACGGACGTGGGCATCGCCATCCAGGCGGCACGGGATCGTCAGCAGCCCTGGCTGGACCTGGCGCCGCTGGGTTTCTGCTACCTCATTGACTTCGAAAGCATGACCCAGATCAACGGGCAGACGCAGCGCTGCCGGCGCATCCAGCGTCGCTCCGACCTGGCCTACCCGCTGGTGGCCGGGCCCCTGCCCAAGTCCCACCACGCCTGGGGGCCGGGGTCGATGCCAAGCCACAGAGGACTGCTCGGCGTGGACGTGTCCGGGGTGGGCATGGGGCTCAGGGTGAGCAGCAGCAGCGGGAACGGGAGTGCCTACCCCAGTGGCGCCCTCCCTGCCTCGGCCATCACCTCTCTGGGACAGCCCTGCGCCTGTCAGCAGTGCATGCTGGTGCTGAGTGTCAAAGCAGGCACCATGGCAACCACTCACACTCTTGGTCGCAGACCACCACTGACCAAACCCCCCAGTCCCAAAATCAGCAGTCACCCTGTTCCAGGAGGGTCGTATTCACTGACCCTTCCCCGGCCACCGTCCCTGTCCCGGTCGCTTTCCCCAAACAGGACGTCTATAGTTGGGGCGACAGGTGGCTTCAGTGTGGGCGGTATGGGCGGGCCTGGAGGTGTGAGTATCGTCGGGGGCAGCGGCATCGGCAACGCCAACTTCGGCTTTGGAGGAGGCTTCACTCACTCTCTCTCCCTCCTCGGCTCGGCCACCGCAGCCCTCTCCATCTCCTCCACCCGGCCCCCTCCTCCACCGCTGCCCCCCCTCCCGCCGCCTCCTCCTCCACCGGCCACCTTGTCGTCATCCATCGGCACCTCTGCCCCTTATTCCTCCGCCTCCTCCTCCCTCTCCATTTCCTGTCCCGGCCCCGCGGCGCCCTCTGCGGGGGCCGCACTCATCTCTACGGCTGCCTCCACGTGCACGCCCTCGCCTTCTGCCCGGGTCCTGGGCCCGGTGTCTACGTCCGGTGCTGCTGCCTGCGCGGCGCCCCTGCCGCCCCGGTCCAGCCTAGCGGGGCTGAGCCGACCTGCGCTGCAGCGTATCGCCATGGCTCAGTCACGTGCCCTCATTGCCTCTGGGTGAGTAGACGACCGCCGCCCTCACATTAAAGAAACTTGCATTCTTCTGTCAAAAGTCACAGGGAATCAGACTTGTTCAGCGTCTTTCAATTTAGCTCCAAAAGAAACCCAATTTTTCCCCCCTTGCAAATCACAGACTGTAAATAAAGATGGACGATGCATCTACACTTCCTTCCTTCCCTGTGCAAAATTGTAGCCAAAGAATTCTAGGATAAGAGCACAGCCGTCTTGCACCTTTGACACATCATACACATCCATCATTTGGACCAATCACGAGACAGTCTCAGCTGTCAATCATGATGTTTCAACCGATCTTTATAACATCAAATAACTAACTAAAACCCATTTACTTTGACTATTTAGTTTGGTCCGTGTCCCATCCACTAACATGGAGGAGGGATGGTTTATGAACTATATTTTAACCATCCACCGGGGGGCGAACGAGATGAATCGGCTTCAGTGACTCAGCTGTGGTGTCGTCCATCTTTATTTACAGTTGCGGATGAAGGAACAGGCCTGTATATAGACAGGTGTGATGTGAAGGCAATGATGTTACCTGTATCTAAATATCAATTTGCTGTTTGTCAAAATAACAGTAACAGTTCTTAAGCAAATTACAGAACTCCAACAACACGTATTCTGCTCTTCTTGATAGAAAAATTGAGACGACAGGGATTTCTCATGTGTTGGAAGGCCTCATTACACAGTGTGACATTAGCGCTCATTAGCGATTGCGAGCCTTTAATCTTTGAGACAAAGTTCCCTGAATTCACTCTTTTCACCGGAGAAACAATGACGAGCTTTCACAGTGAAGTCGACAAGTGTTTTGCACATTCTGCACATTTGTCAGGCAGCAAATTACTCATCAACACACACACACACACACACACACACACACCTTTGCACATGCAGTTGACTTAAAAAGGAGTTGGTATACAGTTTCCTCCAAACACTAAGGATGGTGGAGAATCCGAATCTCCTGGGAACACTTGGAACTGGTAACCGTAGCAACCAATGTGGATCAGTGACTATAGAAAGCAGGTTTATTGAGTAGTTTGAATAACTTTGCCGTCCTTATACTTTCACTTTTAGCCGAGAGCTTGGCAAAAGCTCCTCGAGTAGAGAAAGAAAAAGATTAGCATATTAAAGCCACTCATTGAAAACACCCCCCGGGGCTCAGTCACATAGATGTTTCGTTGGCTCAGGAAAAGTCTTTTGTTCAGTAGTTACATGTCGAATTCAAAAATATTTGTATACTTACAGATTATGGATTCTGGAACACATTTTTACTTGGAGCAGATTAATTGCCTTTAAACATATCTGCAGGGTGATTTTGATTTGTTTTATTTCTGCCAAAGACTAGTTTTAAACAGTTGTCAGCTTCAGTGAAGGTAAACAAGCGAGTCCAGTCTCAGTGTCGTCACCAGAGGGCGCTAGTGTGTAAGAGGTTTGTTGCTCGGTGAACAAGGATGCAGCTGGTTCTTCATTATTTTATCAAACTCTCTGTTTTGCAGCTGGCGGCGTTTTTTTTGTGTGCGAGCCTGTTACGAATGTTAACGTCTGGATTTCATCATATTCCAATTACAGCCTCCTCACGATCTCCAGTCTCACTGAAACTCTTTTTTCCTTTCTTTGGATGCTCACGTCTTTGTTTCCAGCCTCAAATATAAAGTAGAAGAAAAGTAAAGCAAGGTCTTGTGCATCCCACATTGTTCAAACACACACAGTCACTGAAGAGTCTTAATGAATTTTGGCTGCTTGTACTGTGAACCTACACTTCCTGTAGAAAGGGTATGGGCTCTGAACACGACCTCCACACCAGCTAATCCTCATATAAATACTGACAAGCACAGGCTTAATGTCACTGCTCTGGTAATCTGAGCTGTGTGACCGGCCCGTTCTTTCGACAAATCAGGTGAGAGTCTTCCTCCATCCAGGAGACTGTCACACCTGCTGCTGCAGTAAAACCCCTGTCACGTCACACATGAAGAGCTCCACGTCACGGAGCTGATGGAGCCTGTGGTAGTTTTATCATGTGATGTCGGTAGCTACGCTCAGATTTAAAGGTCACACTAGCAAGTGCTAGTTTCTTGAAGTGGGCATTTCTGTGGTTGAAAGAGTTAAATGAGTGTAGTTGTCCAAATAGTTTTAAAAATGGAGAATTTGATGATTTCAAATTAACTTAGATTAATTCATGTTGTTGGCTCTACCCAAAATTCCCAATTCACCTATTTTTTTTCATAGGTTTTGTCGTGGAAATTGATCATGAAATAATGAATTTCTAAGACCGGAGTTGTCTTTAGAGGTTTAATTACTAGCTCTGCAGAGGTTTACAAAGTCAGTGTAATACAAAACAGATGCACTTTTATAGAAAGACGAATCAAATCCAGCACACAGTTGCACAAATAAAGGTAAACAGTAGTTGAAAGACATCGATGTTGTATCAGCTAAGTGCACAGAAAACCGTCCAACAGTAATAAGACATTGATCAGGGCTCCATTACAGTTTACAAATTATTCTACACATGTTTTCGAGCTGCTGGTTCTTAAATCTACAGGGGTCAAAGGTTGAAATCCTGTTTTTATTACATCAACATTATTCTAATTTCTGTGTACCAGCATTGTGTTGGTAAACATTCGTTTCCGGAAGTTGCCTGTCAGCCTTACGGCAGCCTGGCAGTGGGATGTGGTAACCCACAGGTAATCCCTGCTGTGACGAATCTGTGGCCTGCAGCTAGACTGAAGTCAACAGATGGAAAACACGTGGATTAGCTCTATAGACGGAGGGAGACCTGCACACAAGCAGAGGAGGAGAGAGACGGAGACACTGCTGTTAAACGTTAGGTCCAGTTAGAGGCAGGAGTGAAAAATAAGTGCAAAAAGTGGATATTGCTGCTGGAATATTTCTGCTCGTATCAGTGGTGTTGGCTTATTTGAGAAGGAGTGATGACTGTTATCACTTCTGGCAGAATGTAAGTACAAACCTGCGTGAGGACAGCTGCTGTAGTGGTGATATTAATTTGGGACTTGTGTGTTTCCACTCTGGATGAGCAGAGATATAGTTCACTGGTTTGATATTTTATTCAAATAAAGTATATGAGGAACAGGGAGTTTACATCTCACAAGGGACTGAAGCTAAGTAGAGGTTTATGCTCCACTGAGTGTCATTCTTGTTTTGAACATTACATGTCCTCATTATAGGTAAAAATTACTTTAGTTTGTTCTTTCATAAACTTTGAATCATAGTCTATTAATTATCAATATTTTAACAGCCTAGGTATTGATATCAGTCACACCCTATAACTAAAAGCATAAACAACATGTGCTGTCATCCTATGCTTAAGCCTCACACAGCCGGAAGTCCCACTTGATAATAATGGGGAAGTATGTCAACAGGTCTATTTGTTTCTCCTCATGACTCGACAAAAGCTCCTTAGCCCTGCTGACACTGGGTCAGCCGGCCTCGAGCTTATGCTGCGTCTGGCTGTGTGTGCACACGTGACTCGTCAGATATTGACACCTTCAATCCGGCGCTGCTGAGTTGACCCCGACCTGATGAGGGTTTCATTTTAGCAAATAATCTGTGTGAAGATTAATTCAATTGTTTTTTGTCCTCATGTGTTTTCAGTGTGCCAACAGTTCCGGTGAAGAACCTGAATGGATCTAGCCCTGTGCACCCCGCACTGGCAGGTACAAATATGGACATATTACCTATTTACTTATCAGTCAGACATGTGGACTCTATATTTGGTCTAAAATTCAGCCTTTCAGCCTATTAAAGAGGCAGCTCACTTATTTATTTCCCCAGAGGCGACACACATAGTCACATTTGCCCCATATTTAACTAATATTTGAGTAAATCCACCTTCACCAGTACACACCATATATAGTTCCCTCATCATGCAAAGAGTAAACCTCACATCCTCCCCCTTGTGGCTGTATGCAGGCATCACAGGCATCCTGATGAGCGCAGCAGGGCTTCCCGTCTGTCTGACCCGCCCGCCCAAGCTGGTGCTTCATCCTCCACCCGTCAGCAAGAGTGACATCAAGCCCGTGCCCGGTCTGGGCCACTGCTGCCGCAAGACCACCAAGAAGCAGGCCCGTAAAGGTGGGCACGGTGAAGAGGATGTCTGCTCTCACTTTGACCTGAAACGTGCATTTTGCTCACGAACAGATCGTCACACTTTGTGTTTTTTTATTTCTCAGGCAAGACCCCCGAGGAGGTGGTGAAGCGGTACCTTCAGAAAGTTCGGAATCCTCCAGAAGAGGTGAGTTCAGCAACAGTTGGCCCAAATATGAAAAATGTCAAAGAACGTTTGTACCATGTTGGATGAGAATTAAATCTTAAACCTTCCTCCCCCATCTCAGGACTGCACCATCTGCATGGAGGCCCTGGCAGGACCGTCAGGCTACAAGGGCCCCGGCGTGGGCGGCATTTCCCGGGCTGAATCGGTGGGCCGCCTGGCCCAGTGCGGCCACCAGTACCACCTCCAGTGCCTCGTCGCCATGTACAACAACGGCAACAAGGACGGCAGCCTGCAGTGCCCAACCTGCAAAACCATTTACGGAGTCAAGACCGGCAACCAGCCCCCGGGCAAGATGGAGTACCACGTCATCCCTCACTCACTGCCCGGCCACCCGGACTGTAAAACCATCCGGATCATTTACAACATCCCTCCTGGCATCCAGGTACATTGATGTGATGTCAAATGATCTCTATATTAGATGTTAAATCTTGGCTCGGATGATGTGATGAACTTTCTCTTTAGGGCCCAGAGCATCCAAATCCAGGCAAACCCTTCACCGCCCGTGGGTTCCCCAGACACTGCTACCTCCCTGACAGTGAGAAGGGACGCAGGGTAAATGAGAGAACACCTCTTTCTGAATTTATTAGAAGTATGAAGACAAAAATGCCTTGATTATGTGAAAATGAAATATGTGATTTCTTCATCCAGGTCCTGAGGCTGCTCCTGGTAGCGTGGGACCGCCGGCTCATCTTCTCCGTCGGCACGTCCAGCACCACCGGCGAGTCCGACACGGTTATCTGGAACGAGGTGCACCACAAGACGGAGTTTGGCTCCAACCTGACGGGCCACGGCTACCCGGACCCCGGCCACTTGGACAACGTCCTGGAGGAGCTCAAGGCTCAGGGCATCACCGAGGAGGAGTGTCTACCCAGAGACTGAGGCAGAGACACTCAAGACACTGAAGAGACGAGACACCAGACCGGAGTCTGTAAACGCACGACATTGGAAACAGGATCCGGCGTTGGAAACTTTCAAAATCTGTAAAAGACTTAACTTTTACCATCGCGGTTTAAAAAAACAAAACTCTTCACTGGAACTTTACAGAAGTAGTTTCAGCCGAATTCGCTGAGATGAAACCTTCTCCTATGACTGCATGAGTCAGTTTTGAAACGTGGGGAATCCTTGTTGTCCCCTGATGCAGTACCTGTGTCAAGACCACAGATGTTATCCAGTGGGACATTTGAGGGGGAAAAAAATAATTTCTACTGTGAGACTTCTTATCAAGAATGTAACTAAGTCAATTTCGCTGAACTGGAGTGTTTATCACTGCGACTGCTGCTATGTGGAATTGAAGGAGATTAAAATGAAGTCAAAAGTTGGCTCCGCAAGTTTTTAAAGTGTTTGTCCACAAGCAGAAATAACTTTTCACAGCAGATAAATACTTCATGTGTATAACTGAATATCTGAGCATGGATATTTGCTGACCTCTAGTGGTACTTTTCCAGAACGACATTCCTTTTTAGGTTTGATTTTTAACCTCTTATTATTGTATATTATGAATACTTGATATATTATATTATATTGTTTCCATTCTGTCATATTTTTATATTTTAATCTTACAGTTTTTTTTAATATGGTGTGTTCCATTGCTTTGTTTTAGGGTGTGGCGAGACACAGAGTGCTGTACCTGAGTTTGCCTGACACTTAATTTGCCATTTAACAGCCCCTTTCTTTAAAAAGATATAATTTACAGTGTTTTCTATTTTATAGTTTCACAAACTGACATTCCTTAAAAGTTCTGCCCTCAGAGCATGGGTGAAATGAATAGCTTTCTGTGTCTTCTAATAGCTGCATTAATGTTAAAGACCCACAATGCCAGGATTGAAACCTCAGATTTGCACAGAGAGGAAACGGGACAACTTGTAACTACTGTACTTATGTGTTAGACACACACACCAGCCTCAAATGCTCTTATCAAACTACAAAATGCGGCCAATTAGTTGTTTTCGTCATGTTTGGTGTTCGCCTGCATGAGTGCAAAAGACTCTCTCTTGTTGGGGAAGCAGCTTCGGACCAAGTGGTCCAGTCAGATTGCATCCGGTCCATCACAAACCGGTTTATGATGAGGTATTATAGACGACGTGTACAACAAGTATGTGTTGACATACTAACGTGGGCCAACATTAAAAGCATTTATACTTTATGATACGTTACGTATGCACTGTACTGTATGTGTTTTATGTGCACAAATTTGCATTAAACGTTTTTCTAAGGTTCCAACGTATCAGAACCCTACTCTGGTTTAACTCTTTTATTTTTTGTGTTATTGATCATGCAACTTTTATTTAATAAATTTGGGCAGCATTGTTACACTTTAAAGAAATTGCTATTTGTAATTTCTGGCATTACATTTGGTTTGAATATTTATGAAAAGAAAAAGTAAGATGACCCCACTGCTACTGCAGAAACTAATGACAGTACTGTAGGTTATGTAAAGCAGCTTGTATATAAAGTAAAGTGGGATTGAAGACTAGCAAAAGTACTGTTTTGTCTCTCGCTAAAGCAGATAAATATATTAATATTATGTACTTTGAATTTAAGTATTTGTCCTACTCAGGTAGGAATAACAACATAGAGGTGGCACTACTGCTGTTTAAATGGCTTACTTTACATCTTAATATTGCATAATCCATGTTGTGATCTTTTAACATGTATTGTTACGTTGGTAAGAATGCATCCAATGTCAATGGTTTCTGAAAGATACACTCTAGTTAGCCTTGTCGTATAGTTCAATTTGAAGGATGCTTTAGATCACAGAACTCACATTCTACTTCTTAGACATGGGTGGTGCATGATCACTTTATCTGTAGATTAGTCTGGCTATTGGATTAGCAGTCTGGATTACCATTACCCTAATTAATGAAACAAATTACTGAGGAAAATACAATTATATGGAGCCCAGAAAGAAAACTCAGTCATGAAACTGAAATAGACGAAGGTTTATAGGCAGCTGCGGTTGTTTAAGTCACTGAAATAGTTTTTATTTGAGATTTAATGACTTTAAGGCATCTACTCTGTTTTCAAGGCAACAAACACAACCCTGCAGAAATAATGAGTTGAGCATTGAGCTCATGCTGAAACAAATAATCACATTTCTGCTCTTTTGGATGTGCAGGCCTTTTAACTGTCGGCTGAAGGCAAATGAGACAAACCAAAATGCAAAGCCTTTCACGCTAACTCTCAATCACTTTTCCCATTTCTGCACAAACGGAGCTTAACGTTTCTCTTAAGTGACAGATGTGATGGATCGGGCAAAGCTGCCAATTTGCCTTATATGACACAAACTCACCAACCGCCTGTCAGGCTACTGAGGAGCAGATGGGGTCGAGGGTCTAATCAGAGCAGAACTGAGTTAAGCCACGCTGACGTCAACTTGTGGCACTAATAAAGATGAAGTGAGGATAAACGTGGTTGTGTTGCTGCATCACTATTCCTGCTCTGCAAGGATAAATATGGAGAGGCAGAGCAGCAGCTGATATGCTGCAGAGAAAGGGGGGAACAAAGAGGGGGGAGAGAGAGAGGGAAAGGGAGGAGCAGACAAGAGGCAAAATGCAAATGTTATGCTAGGTTAAGGTGGCAGAGATGGGGGCAGACGGAGCTCTGCGCCTTGCTGAGACTTGAATGGGGGAGGGGTCTCTAACTGGTCAGAGAGACCCTTCCTGCTGGGGTCCATTGTCTACCTCCCACTGCTATGAATAGAAAGCTGATTACAGCAGGCAGCATATTGTGCTCCACTCAAGGGCCGCCTGTGGTCTGATCACCACATGTTGCCATTTTGTCTGATAGCTCTCCTTTTATTATTTCCACCTTAAGTCTTCTCCTTCTTTCCAGTGAAAGGCTTTTGCTGCTTTTAGGTCCAGACTGCAGCCTGGATGCATTTCTCTGTTCTGCTACATCATTCCAGACAAAGCAAATCTCCCCTCTCCCTGCATGAAAATGACTTGTCTATTATTAAAAGCTTTTAAATGGAGCATCGTGTTGGCTGACTACCAATTCTGGTGCCTTGTTGCCGAGGAAACGCTTAACCGGTGTCTCTCTTCTCCTTTTTTCTCTCCTCCTCCCCTGGAGGCTCATATTTCAAACTGTCAGGATTGTGGTGCGCTCACACTGCTGCATTTCAGCTAAAAGCTTTTTGTGCTGCGTGTGGTGCAGAATGGAGGGGAAAGGCGAGCGGACGGGAGTGGTTAGAGCAGAGGGGAGGGAAAATGAAGGGCCTCCCTCACCGTTGCCAAGGCAACTTGATGTCACGGTGACATCATGCACCACTAAAAGCTTTTAACCGGATTCCTCTCCCGCCTTAGGCCCCATTTTGAGTCCTCTTTCAGCGAGGCTAGGGGGAAGGGCACAGCCGCGTGTGTGCCTCCATGCATGTCTCACACCTTCCACAGCTCCCAGCTCAGTAAAAGACTTTCAAATCCAGCCTCTTAAAGATCCACTTTCTGCAAACACAGAGGCCAAGAGAACCATTTCAAAGGAAAAAAAATGGCATCAGAGGATTTCAGCTACCTGACGCCAGGCCTCAATGAGAAACACAGGCGGGCCCCGAACTGGACCGACGGGGAAATGAAAGCCCTCCTCTACGTGTGGGACGAGCACCACATCGACCTGAAAGTGAGCAAGAGGAACGCCAAGGTTTACGAGAAGATGTCGCAGAGGTTTTTCCAGCTGACCGGGGAGCAGCGTTTCAAAGAGGAGATCAAGATGAAAATCACCAACATGTCCTTCCAGTACAGGCAAGTGCACCAGCTCGGTGTCCATCCAGAGCAGTGACTCCTCACTCCAGATGTTGCATGACTACTAACGTCCCTCTTTTGCTCCCAACAGGCGGCTGAAATCCACCATGGCAGAAAGCGGGGAGATGCCGGACTGGCCGTACTTTAAAGCCATCGAGAAGATCCTCAACAAGCCACTGGAGAACGGGCGGGTGAGCTCTGTGGAGCTTCTGGCCTCCGCTCCGGGCCCCTCCACTTCCTCCCAGTCCACAGACAACCTGGGGGCCCTGTCGGAGGAGGGCATGATGGGATTTCTGCCAGAGTACACAGGATCCTCAGATGAGATGGAGATAAAGCAAGAGCTGGAGTCGTTGAGCTCCGACAGTGACAACACACAGGGATCCAGGTAATATGAAATATTAGTGCGTGTGTGTGTGGGTGTATGCCTATCAATGTTTATCTATCTATCCATGCATCCATCCATCCAAACTGGGAGGTCTAGAAGTCGGAATGTGACACAACATGTTTCCAGTAACTAACAGCCCTTCACAAACATATTAATGCTATCTCTATGAAAACTACTAAGCTACTCCATCCACTGTTAGAAGTGGTACTTAGAAAGAATGAACAATAAATAGCAGACTTTGGTCCTAAATTTAAAATAGCTGTGGAGAATGGTTTGATAATATTGAGGCTGACTCAGTAGACTGTTACAGATTGCTTGGATCAAATTTATTCATTAGATGTCTCTTAAGACTATTTTAAAACTAAGAAATCAAACAGCTTCTTGGAAACAACAGGAAATATGAAGGGGAAATACCAGATTCTGTTACATCAACAAACCAAAATGTGTGCTTCTCCAAGCTCTCTTTCACTGACACTTAATTTAATTACCTTGAATAGAATATAAAACTTGACTCACTTAAAGTCAAAAGCTGCTTTTTGATCCTAGGCCTGTTAGCGTTAGCAGCTGGAGAATGTTTTCTCTCTAACTGTGGCGCAGATTTATCAGATATTTTCAAATGTAGTTTTATCCAGGCTAGCCATGGTTATCTTCAGGTGCTCCACGACAGCTATAGCAGTTGACTACTTCGGTATTGAGCGTTAACCTTTGTCACGAGGTCAACAGCACATCTTACATGCTGTCTTCCTTGAAACCATAAACACATGAAATAACAATACTTTTTTGAAAAAGGTTTGGAAAACCTTTGTTTAAAAACAAAGGTTATCTGGTCAGATGTTAGTCTTCAATAAAATTTGAACATGCATTTACATTCTAGCTTTTGTAAACCAGTATATAAATCAATGCCAATTATTACTTTTTTATTCGGTATTCAACATTACTCTAGTTTTATGACTTATGAGTTGTTGGTGTTAACAAAATGCAGAATAGACGCTGGCTAGAGACTCGTGTTTAAAGTTTAATTTTGAAGCAATTCCCCCCCCCCATCTTTCTGTTCTCCAGCTCCCATCATATTTCAGTGAAGAAGAGGCACGCCAACAAGCCTCTTGCCATGAAGAGGAAGAAGCTGCGGTTAATGCAGTCCATGCTGCAGCAACAGAAGCGGTCGAGCCGAGCCATCGAGGAGACGTGCAGGGAGGTCCGTCGAGCCATGCACCAACAGAACCTCCTCCAGGTGCAGTGTCTGCAGCTGCAGGAGCGTATGATGAACCTCCTGGAGAAGATGATCCCGCCGTCCTCTGCCACTTCATGGGGTCAGAGTGGAAAAACAGGACCCAGGGAAGCCATGAAGCCTGAAGGTTATGGTTACTGGGTGAGATCCTGCCACGCCAAAAGCCTCTCGGACACAAAAATAAAGCATATTTATTTTTGATTTTGCCTCAACGTTGAACAGAGAGGAACAACAACATGGACTTCTGATTTCTGGAGGCCTGCTCAGCCTGAATGTCATCAATGGAAATCAAGGACACTTGTAACAGATCTTTCTTGTTAATTTGAACCCTTTGAACTCACTGTGGCGACAACAGCAAAGCAGAAACAGACCTGATCACTTCAGTTTTTCCTTGCACTGTGCCAAGATAATTGTAAGTTGGGGCAGTTGATGCCAAAACAGGACAATTTGTTATGAAGCAGAAATTTAGGCAATAATTCCCTGTAGTAAGGGATTGTCAGCAAATAGCATCGCAATCAAGACAAAGTGCATCAGATTCCATGTTAGGGGGCATTTTATAGCTCTTAGATATGTCCTTTTTGTGCTCAATAGAAGTCGGTAGTAACGATAACAGTCTCCTGCAGAAGAGACGCAATTGTGTTTTGATTCTACAGTGGCCGTTAGTGTAGCTCCACAGAAAAGACAGGTGCCATGTAGAGATCCACTTTCTGCCAACACAGAGGCCAAGAGAACCATTTCAAAGACAAAATGGCATCAGAGGATTTCAGCTACCTGACACCAGGCAACAATAAGAAACACAGGCGGGCCCCGAACTGGACCGACGGGGAAATGAAAGCCCTCTTCTACATGTGGGAGGAACACAACAAACTGAAAATGAGCAAAAATAATGTTGTATATGAAATGATCTATGACCTGCTGAAGGATGGGCAAAGGAGGAATGTTCGTTAGCAGGCATCTTCAGCTTTAGGTACCAAACATGTCCATATTTAGTCAGAGACCCTATGTGTGACGTCATTTTATCTTTAGTTTTGGGGCTAGCATCTCCCCTATAAGAATCTTGTCTTGCAGCGGCAAGGCAGATTTTCACTATTGGCTTGTGTTATCTCCGGGTTTCTAGAGCTCGTCCTGAACTGTAATACTTCTGTGTAGTAAACATTGTTATACATGTAAGTACTGGGTCCGCGGTGTCCTTCCTTCAACATCATCATCAACACCACTCTGCTGCTTGAGCCATGCAGCTTCAGGAACGCTTGATGAACCTCCTGGAAAAGTTGATCCAGCCGCCCTCTGCCACGTCGTTGGGTTCAAATCCAGCATATTGAGATGACTTTGCATTTCTGCTTAATCAAAACAACTCATAATCCGGTTATAATTCCTTGTGTCTCACTGTAATTTAACCTAAGCTTATCTGTTTCTGCTGCGGGATTATTGAACTGCAAAAATACACTGAAGGACGGAATAGAGATAGAGCTAAACTGTTAAGGTCTTGGCCTTCCAGCCTATTTTAAGAGGATTTGGGGAAACTAGGGATTAAATTGGTTCCATCGCACACCACACCAACTACATGGAAGCCACCGTTTCAAGAAAAATGTAAATGCAACTCAGTTTTATTTACCCCAAAAAATAAAAACCACACTTGCAGCCTGTGCTTGGACACTACATTTGCATCAATGACAAATGAAACAAAGTGCAACCTGTCGTCATGGTGTTGCACGAGTTCAATCAATAATCAATGAACCTATTGTCACATGACGTATTCTCTGTTTGCTGCAAATGTGTTGGCTGCACGCCTGTAATAAAGCCATGTGACTCAGTGTGCAGCCGTTGCAGCCCTTTGACCACAGAGGTAATGTTTACACACCTTCCTCCAAGGACACAGGAGGAAACACACATGTGGAGGTGGAGTGGAGTAAAATCAAAATTATACTGGTAAGATTTTTTACATTATTTATTATGTACATTTTTTAATTATACTTATTGAGAGTATATCATATTTGGGGATTATTATTAATCCGGTGTATTGTGCATTTTTTATAAAAAAGTGTTTCCTTGTGATATGTCAATGTCAACTTTATTAATATAGCACATTTATAAATATATCAATGATAAGATAAAATCTTTAACAAAGGTTTTAAAGCATGAAATGAGTAAAAAGTAGTTTAAAATCAAACGTTTCTATATTCAACACATAGAATATATATAAACACATATATAAATAAGCTGACTGGTCTCAGGCTTTTACATTTCCCTTCAGAACAAAAATAAAAATAAAAGCCTTCAAACTGTCAGACACGCGTCAGCCAATAGCGTCACTCTGCTCGTTTGAATACGGGCGCGGTGATTGGCCAGCGAGCCGCTACGTCACGTCCCGGAGTCGTTACGCTGTCATGGTTACAGTGAAAGACGCTTTTGTGGTGTCGGCGGCGGGAGGCGGAGCCACGTGGACGGAACAGCCGCGGAGTGAAACAATACGTTAAAGTTACTATTAGAGAAAAAAGACGCGTAATGCGGGGACACGCTAACGTGAGGACTCTTTTACACGCGGGATGGAAGCGTGGGGATTTCTTTTAAAGGACGTTTCCGCTGCAGGGGAGAAAAGATCGTTTGGGAAAGTTAGCGTGCGGTAGTTTGGGACCAAAGTGTCGCAGCGTCGTTTTACCGGTCGGACGTTTTTTACCTGTTTCCTGTTTGTTTCAAAACAGCAGCAGTTGTGGTGAATGGGAAACTGGAGCGATTTGAAACCGCGGTGAGTCAAAGTGTTGGTGGTGAGAATGGAGGCAGCTGGGACGGGGTCTGTGGGGAGTGGGCGAGGGGGGTGGGGTGGGTGTGTGTGTGACAGATAATCGTTTAATCAGATCGATGCTTATGTTTTATTTAGATTTTTTGGTTTAACGATTAGAGGAAACAATTCATTTCCATGATGTCTGTGTTTCTTTTTTATATATCCACAATATTCAACTTTTCATAATTAAACCAGAAAGTGAATTTATGGGGCTTTTGCATTTAGATTTGTTCTAGTAATTTTCCATCTCACCAAAATGCTCTAAAACCATATGTCTCATTAGTATTCAATTATTATGATATAATCCTTTTAATAGTCCCACAATTTGAGATGTTTTCCATGTCACAGCAGTAAAGGGGACTGTCAAAATAGAAGCATCAGGAAGAGTAACAAATAACCATTAAATATAAACATAAAATCCAATTATTGCTCAAAAAATGTTTAAAGATTTCCTCATTTAGTTATTGGAGAGGAACTTGTTTTTGTTGATTAACTGTTTAAGTTGTTTTTAAGTAATAATGATTTTAAGTTAGCAGTTTCCAGCTTTTTTTAAGTGAAGATTTCTTACTTTATTGACAAGACAAGCCAATCATATTGGATTCTATCATTCTGGGTGTTTGGCATTTTTATAGACCAAATAGTTATCAGCACAATTAGCTTAAGTAATTTATCACTATTAATTCAGTCTTTAGAATAATTGAAAACAGTTCAGTTGCAGCCCTGGTTTAAAGCAAATTAATGTTTGATCACAGCAGGTCACTGTTAATAGGTGATGAGCAAGTGAATTATTCCTTCATCTTAGTGATCACTCATCCAGTCATGTGTTTTTTGTCGTTCGGTGAACTGCAACGCATTTTTTGACTTTGTTTCTCACAATTTGTTATTGTGTCCACTTTGTGTAACTGTAGGATGACACCCACACAATAGTGTTGGCAACCTGCAAGTGTTTCGGTTCCCACTCACTGGATCTCACAGCAGCCCCCTACAACAAAGATGAGGATACAGGGACAGCCTGAGGGCGCGAGGAGGCGTCTGGATTTAAATGCACTCGGGGAGCTCAGGGGAGTGGAGATCATCCGTGGTCGAGCAGGATATGGTTTTACTATTACCGGACAGAGGCCATGTTTGTTGAGTGGCATCCTGGAGGGAAGTCCTGCTGACCTGGTGGGACTCAAACAAGGGGATCGCATCATGGCAATCAACGGAACAGACGTGTCCGCTGCTTTGCATGAGACTGTTGTGCAGCTGATCGGCAGCTGCAAAGGACCGTTGGGGCTGGTGGTGCATGCTGACAGCAGAATAATGGGGAACCCCATCCTTCACGATGAAAAATTTGGGATTGGCAATAAAGGGGGGTTCTACCAGAAGGCCGGTATCCTTCGCACTATCTCTCACGATTCAAGCAATTCCTCCTTTAACACGATTCACGCTGTCACCCCTAAACAGAGGCCCGTGTCTGAGCCTGACATGTCCCAGTGGTCCCAGCAGTGGAGCATGGTAACTGGGCAACCCAAGGAGGAAACCTCCAGCGTGGGGTACTCGGACTCTGTGTTTACAGACCCAGAGGAAGCTAGCCCAGACTGGGGTATTTTAAACATGACCTTGGTGGTTGGCTACTTGAGCTCCACAGAGCTGATCTTGAACACTACAGAATCAGAGGAGGACTGTTTAAAGGCCATTCGGGAGCGAATACGACAGTTGGGAACAGAGCAGGATACCCACACTCTGGTGTTGATGAAAATTATGTTTGACTGCATCCGCCTTTGTGACGACACGGGAGCCGTCTTGGCAGCCCTCCCCGCTGAGAACCTCGTCTTAGGGGCTGTGTGTGCTGAAGACCCTCGGTTCTTTTGCCTGGTCACTACAGCACATATAATAGATGGCCATGTACCAGAGGATGGTCCTCTTCGTGCCTCCTGCCATGTGTTCTTTATGGACCCAGAGCTTGGAGGCCACGAGGACCACAAGGGGATCGCTGGACGCTTTGGCTTTGAGTGCACTCCAGATCCAGATGCGGTGGGCTGCCTGGAATTCCCTCAGACTCCCCCCGATGTCCTTCACTTTGTCACTGTCCTGTATAGTGACATGGGAGAGCCCGTGGAGAGGCTCAGAGGAAAACTGGACTCGGAGGCTCAGCAGCAAGCCAAGGCGAATGGCAGCACTGACAAACAAGGCAGCGCCAGCAGCAATGGGGACAGTGGTATTGGGAATGCGTCCCCCCCCTGAGGAGAGAACGGATAGGGATTTCCCCCCTGCAATCCAAAACCACCCTGGGGCCCACCTCCCCAGCTGTCCATGGGATTATCCTCCGACTGAAGACCTTACCCCAATAAACCCCTCTGAGAATGGACAAAAACTTAATCCAGACAACAGTGCCAGCACACATTCCCTTTCGGAATCTCTACCTGGTCCCGATTCCCTAACCGGCTTTTACGGAGGTCCCCCACCCAGGCTCGAATTCCAGTTCAAGCCCCCGCCACCTCCTCTACCTTTGGGTAAAAAAAGCAACATCTTCGGAGATTCTTTCAGAGGAAGCCAAAGGTGGTTCACTAAGCAGAAGTGGCCTAAAGCCCCGAATGATGACCCTGAGCCTCCGGTGATGCTCACAACCAACTGTTCCTCGTGCATTAACCTTAGCTCAGGCACGAATAACCTCCCGCCCGCGATGTACCAGATTCCTTCAGACAGATACCAGTCGGCAGAGGTCATGATGCTGCCTCCCAGAGAGGAATGGACCACAAAGTTTCTGGAGCAGAGGCAGAAACAGCGGAAAGATGGCAGCAACAAACATGTGAGTAAGCTTTGTTTATACGCAACATTTAAAAAACTTACTCGGGTCACATAAGTGAGCAATGGTCTATTTCAGGGATTTATCACCTTATTTGATATAACCGCGACTATTGATCTTATTCCGACTAAGACATTATTTCAATATCATATTTACATATGTTGCTAATGGAATATTTCATTCAAATTCCCATTGGCATGTTACAGCTCATAGTCAGATTATGATGAACCACTGATCTCAATCAATTCAATTAATTATCATTAACTAGTGATATAAAATAATATAATCTAAATTTAACTGCCTGTTAGAGATTTGGTGAAACCGCTTCACACATAAACAAAAAAATCCGATCCTCTCACATGGTGTAAAATACAGATTATTTCAAACTTGTTTATAGTTTGTATTTGTGCGTACTTTATCCAGATACTACAGGAGTACAAATTCTGAAGAGTCTTGTTTTTGCTCATGTACTTGTATCCTTGTGGATAATTTCTTTGCCATGTGGAGGAGAGAAAACCTCTTTCGAAGTGACATCAAATAGTTCCATTGTCCGAGAGCATCTGTTTCTGTACTTACAGCGACCCAGGAAGTATTAAATGTTCACGGGGACTTGGGTTTTCCAGACGTCGAGGGCCGGGGGGTGTTAGCGAGTCTGTTTTTTGTGTCACCTCAAATGAAATACAGTTCTACTATTTCAACAGTCAATTGGTGCTGAGTGTGAATCGAGCTCAGAAAAGCACCTGTTGTGACTCAATGGTGTCTTTGTCATGCTTGTTTTACTGTGCGTGTGTTGTGCTTCTCGTTGGCCACAAGATGTCCCTGTGTTCCCATGTAGTCCTGGGTGACATCAATGTGTTTGCAGTGTCTCTGAATTAGTTGCTGTCTCTCAGCCACAGAAAATGCCTCCAGGTAGCTGACATATAGTCACAGATATTTTGTACAAAGTTAATTATTGAAGGGCAACCTAATTTATGTTCTGAGTGTGTTTGTATTTTATCAACACAAAGAGTAAAAGTAGAATTTACTGGAGTTTGCCTCCTTCAAAGCAAAGTTTTTTTTTAAAAGTATTTATACACCAAAGCTGAATTTGTGCCTTCGTCCCCGAGCTGTTAAATCAGAAAGAGGACAATCTTGTGCAGGAAGCCGGGGAAATTACAGGGTAGAGCCCGTGTCATGCACTGGTAATTATCTGTAATTCTTCAACTCCTGTTTGAAACTTTGGACACAGCGTCCCTCATCATAAGAATAGGGGTAGCTGACTAAACTGCATAATCATTCCCGCAATGATGGGAAGGCAGATAACCATAGTGCTTCTCTCTGATTTCCAATGGTAGTTTTTGACAGATGAAGTGGTTCTCTCTTGGTGCTTTGTAACTGGGCCGCACCAGTTCACATTTACATGATGCTACCACTTGCAATTGTGTGTCATCACCCTCATTTTTGTAGAGGCTCAAACAAGGCATTCTGTCAAGTTTAGTATAAACACTAACATTTCCATGCCGTCATACCTACATCAGGATTGGTATGTCGACAATAAAGTTGTGTTAAAATTAATGACAACTTGGAGCCAGTGCTTATGACTGACTGTTCCCTAAACCTTTTTAGGGGTTTGTATACGTTTGCAACTTGTACAAGAATATAAATGTTCATGCGTGTGTGTTTTTTGCTCATCCATCTCTCCTTTATTTTGACAGGGCTCCAGGTTTTGGGGCGGTGCTCGTGCCTCAAAGCGTCGCTCTGTCAAACGTCTCAGCCTGGCACGGTCACTGGACGACCTTGAGGTATTCACCAAATTCTTTTTCTGATTGTTAGTTTTCCCGGCATGTGAGTCTTTGAGTTGTTTTAAAATAACAAAAAGTGGCAGTGTAATATGTGACGTGCACCACTTTCCCCCCATTTTAGAATTGACAGTTTTTTTAATCCAAGTTGACGGGCTGACAGTGTTATTCCCTTTCTGCTGGGGCCTGTTTGCAGAAAGGTCGGCCAGATTCTCTAATGTGCACATTCAGGTGAACCATTGTGACCGATTCTGCTCCAGTTCCAGCTCCTTTTTTTAACCTTTCATTTCCGTGGCCTTGAACTCTGCATTTGCTGCTACACTTGCGCACAGGGGGGACAACACAAAGTGGCCTTTGTGCGGGGGCCCGAGGCACGGCCCTGTTTGTTTGGTCTCGCTAATGAGCACTGCCGCGCGACTGAACATCGCCCTCGCGGTCTCTCGTATAAAACGCTGCCGAGGAACTCTGCTTCCCCCCCGTCGTCCCTGCATGCAAGCATTACTCATACACAGCTGATTCACATTCATAAAAACACACGCACACTGTTCCTTCATCTCATAATTGCTCTGAACGCACATGTACAGACAATAAAACAAACCAAAAAGTGGTGTACTGAGTTGTATATCCAGCTATTAGTCACACACAGACACACCTGCAGACCACACGTTGTAGTCAAAGAGACTCGCCACAGATCTCCTCCTCAGGATTACTCCAAACCCACACTATACAGTGCTTTTGTTTAAAGAATCTCAGGGTCTGCTCCAGATGTACAGCCACAGGATTAGAGGTGGCTATATAAAGGTATCGACACAGAGCTCTGGCTTGCACACAGCAGAACATCTTTGCCTTCTTTCCTTGTTGATTTAAGGCTCGCTCACGTTGCCCTTACAAATTAAGAGATACGTCTGTTTGAAACAATGTAACCATCGCTTCCCACATTTGTGCTTTATGTGTGATAAAGAGTTTGATAACACGCCAAAAGCCGATGTTTTCTCTGAAAGTCTCTGTTCAAAAAGTCCTGCCATTATTGTAAATTCTTCTTTGTGTCCTATGAATGTCTCGTTTGAACTATTGGCTTTAGAATATAGTCCCGCTCCCCCCTATGGTTTCCAGGGCTTTTACTGTAATCATCAGACACCAGTACATTCAGGCTGTGGGACAAAAGAGATAAAAAATGCTTCAGATACTAGAGATACTCCCCCTCAGCAAGTACCGCTGTTCACATCATACAAACAAGTCATTAAAATTGGAATGTGTTGAGATTTCCACGTGTTTGTGTTGGTTGGATGATGTCGTTAATACATTCAGTTGCTATGGTGTCCTAGCAGTTGCTAAGTGTGGTGAATCCATCAAAAGTTTACCAACTTCCGTAATAACCTTTGCCAGCCTTGTTATGAGACATTTATTCCTGCTCTCAGTTCAGGGTGTTATCCGTTTCTGTGGTCGGTCTAACATCAGGGGTGAGCCGGATGCTTTCACACTTGTGGTGTGTTGTGTTGACTTCTCTATCTTTTATTTTTACACCTTGAGTTTGCTTTGTTACGCAATATTTTGTCACCTGTAATACCTGGACCTTCCCACCTCGACTTCTTCACAGCAGTATTATCAGTATTTCTGCGCCTAATCGAGCTATGACATGTAGAATAAATGATGAAGAGGTGAGGTTGACCAGGTGTGACAGGCTGAGTTTTGTTTACCATTTCTCTGTCTACTCATCTGATCCAGTCAATCTCTTCATGTGTGAATGGCAAACCCTGAAAATGTCCAGATCCAGTTTTCTGGACATTTTCCGAAGTTTGATTTCATGTTAAGTCAAAATCTATCAATTGTAAGGGGCAATGTTTATTACAGAGGAAGTGAAGGATGATAAAGATTTGATTCCCCTGTTCAGAGGTTTCGGAAATAAGGTGTTAGGATTTCTGGTGCCATGTTTCCTGCCTTAAAATAGTGCTGGATTTTCATGACTCAGTAGAAAACTAAAAAGGTAAAAAAATCAAACCCCATTTCTTTATCCCTTCAATGTTATTTATTGTTTCCTAGATATGTCCTTAAAAAGATGTAAACTCTTTCTGAATCCCTCCACCTGAAGATTTCCCTGCTGTAATGTCTTTTACAAGTTATCGGTCAAGCTTTCTCACAATGCACTGGACTCATCACACTGCATCTAATCGAGAGCAATATCAAACCTGTGCTGTTTCCCACCACGTTGCGCCTATACATTCCAAGAAAATACCCCAAAGGGAAGGTTTTATGGTCGTCAAAGGCAACTAGATCCTCCTATAGCACTTAGGGTCTCATTTCAAGGGCTTCACCCTGAGGTCACGGTCAGAGATCAGATGTGTATTTACAAAGCAAACCAAAGCCCATTTATTGGCATTACCAATTGTGTTATAATGAGACTTGCATATGGTTTATACAAGGTTTGGTGGTTTATCTGAAGCAGCAGATCTGGAGAACCACTTGTCTCTAAACTATCCATCCATTATCTATACCACTTATCCCCCCCGGAGAATGAGGGGCTTTAGACAATCCCAGCTTACTTTGGGTGAGAGGTGGGGTAGACCCTGTCAAACCAGAAACTATGAAGACCTTGTGCATCATACAGCAGAGTCAGAAAAAATCTCAACTCTCAGAACTTCTCTCGTCTTTTGAAGGTTGCCCTCCTCTTCAGAGAGAACGCTGAACAGGAAACGATTAACCTATACCAAAACTAAAGCGCTCACCTTGTGTTACTACAAGCTTTTACATATTCAGGGATAGCAGCGCAGGAACAACCTTGACAGGTGCAAAGTGTTTGGTTTCTGCGGTGCTTTCTAGCTCGTGTGTTGTTGTGAATGATGCTCTGAAGGACTGTCCTCATGCCAAATAAAACCCACGATAAGCTCTCAGCCAGCGCTCGCATCTGGACTCACAAGGACACCGTGAGACTATCTCGGAGTTCACCATCAGTGCTCGTGGCAGACCCTTGTGGATAACCCCCTGTAAGTGGCCTCGCTGCGGGTTCTGGACGAGCCCAGCACAGTTTTGGACTCGTCTGGCCGGGTTGCTCTTTCCATGGTTGGCGGTGTGCGTCACAGTGGCCGGCGCAGGAATGAGCAATGGCTTGTTGTTTTTCCTTCACATTACAAAGGCTCCGACACGTAGCTTTCTTGCAAACCCACGCACCCACGAGTCCGAACAGCACACACATAAGCTTGTGCCTTACTTGTGCCTTTCGCACACATTTGGACCTGTGCTTGTCTTGTTCAATAGAGGGAGAAGCTTCTTTGGGATTCTCTGTTTGTCTTTGAGGTGACTGGTTTTTTTCCCCCCGTGCGTCCTGTGATGAAGAGAGTTCGATGTATGCTGAGCTTTTGTTGTCAAGTCCACTTATGTCTGTGCATGTTTAAGAATGTGTTGCTTTTTAAATAATTATCCACACACAAATGTTCTTAGCCAAACTGAATATATCCCACCGCACCACTCCACCACCACTATGAGCCGATTCCTTCCTCCCCCTTGTTACAGGCTCCAAACAGATGCTTTGCAATTTTCACAGAGATGACACCATTAGCTGGGTGCTGTGTCTGTGTTCACACTGACTCTGTCCTCTGATGTGCTGCGGCATGTGAAAACATCTGTTAGCGTGAGTGCACACTGTTTTATTCAGGCGTACTCTCGGTTTCTGCCGGGAAATTTGGGGCACCTCTTCTTCTTTTCCTTTTTCTTTTGCTCCATGAGTGTGAAGTTTCTCCTTTCAGGTGTGGAGACATTAGCAGCTCTCGTTTGCACGCCTGTGGGTAATAGATCTATCCTGTGGGCGTTTCAGAAAAACCAAGAGAAAGCATGAAGACACAGAGGCGGGGAGGGAGGTAAACAGAGAGGAAAGGAGGAGGAATTTACAGCAATGAGAGAGAGAGGAGGGTGGCAGAGGGAGGGAGAGAGAGAGAGAGAGAGTAAGGGAGGGAGGGAGGGAGAGAGAGGAACCGGCAGCAGAGGAAGAGAGAGGGAGCTTTTGAACTCCCAGTAGCTGTCAGGATTGCTGGCTCTCCTGCACGCTTTCTCGTCCCCCGGCTGGGCTCTGTCTCTCTGCGCCGCAAATACTGACACACACACACGCCAGGGAGCTCCAGCGGATGGACTCGTTTACACACAGCAGGCGTGTGGAGAAGCGCTGAAGACGAGCCAAACGCACGCACACAGCGTCATACATGGAGCAAACTTTAAGTCTCAACTCTGTAAGTCCTTGTCATGAAAAATCTTGGAAGTCTTCATCTTTCCGTCTGTCCTCACTTCTCTGTTTTGGCGATGCCAACCTCATCTTTCACACTTGATGGTATCTTCCCTGCCATCTTTACTTTTCCCTCTTTGGGCTCTTTGTGGCTCCTGTTGTAGCCTTTGAGCGGCATACAGTGGTTAGCTTGTGTGGTCTGTCAGAGGAATGTTTTGAGTCGTGCCAGCTGAATTCTCATGTGCTTTATGCTACACACAGCACTGCTGTATACAGCAGAATGTGGTGTAGCTCCGACATCAGGACGCATGCTGACTTTAAATTCGACCAAGCTGTACTAAAAGCGGTTTGTAAGGTGACCCCGGATTATTTTTGTGAACTGTATGATCCTTTGAATGATGTGAGCTCTGCTGTTCCGCTCTGAGAGGGGAAGCCTTCTCCCAGTCAGTTGGTGACAATGGGAGAAGTTAGATTCTCTGAGGTTATGGCTGTCTGACAGAGTTACATTTTCAGGGGAATCTTCAGGAGCATAGTATTTTCATTGGTCATGTTACAGCAAGACATTAGTTTGAACTTGAAATGGTTGCCTGTGATTTCAGCTTGCCTGTGTTGGCGTTGTGCTGACATGTCCTCGCTCTGATTCCCAAATCTTCACTATTCTATTGCTCATATGTCCTGCTTTTGTTGCTGCGTGATCTTTTTTCGCTATCAACTATATTGAATTAGTTACAAAGATGGGATGCCACACTTGATTATGTTAATTAATCTGTCAATTACGGATGAGGTTGTTATGACTTGAGGATAGGAACCAGAATAGTGTGTTCCAGGGGATCAGCGTTACTGGCAGGAGAACACGACGCACTCCTCACTGACATCACATGGCCAGCTCTGGAGTGTGGGTGGACAATTGCACTCACGAAATGTGTCCTAAGGCTAGCATTATAGGATGCAAAGACTAAGCAGCCTGACATTTTGTAAGTGTCTCCACTATATATCTTTTCTGCTTGTCCTCCTCATTGCGAGACATTTGACTGCGATTACTTGTAATTTTGCTTTCTTCAAACCCACATACTGGAAAAACAGCGCGTTAACACAACAAAGCTTGGTACTCGAGTAGAAGTTAGTTAAACTGTCCGGCTGATTTTTTTTCGATGCAACAGCGTTCAACAGCCAATAACCCGATGACCAGATGTGGCTGTGGTTGCTGAGTTTGCTGTTTGACCGAGCTGTAACCACGGAAAATACCCGCTGCCTCGCCATCTCTGGACGGAGACGCACTGCAGCTCCACTCTTGGCTGTTGTCACGCAAAAAAACGCAATGACATCATCTATCAACATCCATGATTGTGATGCATCTTTTGCAGCAAACCACATATCATCATCTGTTGCTTGGCTGTAGTAGAAGCTGCCTGTACCACGATGTCTATACATTTGATACACGACTGCCGGGAATGATTCACCACTCACTGTTTATCTTCCTCAATTGTACTATTATTACATTTCTCTGCTTCACTGAAAGGGAATCTACTGCCAAGGGTGTGGAGGTTACTCAATGAGGAACGGCTCAGGACCTGCCAAAGTCTTTTATCGCCTCCCTGGTAACAGTTCAGACATGTCTGGGAGAGAGCGAGCTGCCTGTCGTGTTCACCTCTTTACCCCACACCTGTAGCTCAGACAGCGCTGACGTGGATTTGCATTGAGCAAGACAGACCTGTCTCATTAGAACGTGATGGGATGGCAGGGAGGCCCAGAGCTGAGTGTGTAGCTGGTATCGTTGTCGCCTTGATTTGGCACAAGATGCTCCAGAATCGGGCCAAGGTCGCACTGTGGGAGTCGTAAACATTGATTGTAAGGGCAGACAAGTTCTCCCTGTGATATTGTGAGGCTTGGCGCTCCTCCTTGGCAGTGTAAACACTAACTTCTCCTCGTGCACTTTTTCTATAAACATCATAATCCCGCGGTCAACATGAAGAAATATATAGCTTCGATCTTTTCGTTGAGGAAAATGCCACTGCCGTGTTATGTCCTGCACCATGAGTTATTGTGCTTTTAAGTGCTTTTAATGGCTGTAAATGAAAAGGTTGCCCTGAAATGCAACTGATGTAGTGCTAGATAACTCAAAGCTCAACACAAAATGGCGGAAACAAGGTTATGACAGAAATAAGTAACTGTCTATTAGGAAGCATTGAGTGTGCAGACGAGCACTTCTTTTTTTTTGCTAAAGTAAAAACTCACAACAAAGTATTGTATTACAATACTGTGAGCATTGTCAGGATTTTGTTATCCTGCCAAATACCAGTAGTGATTCAGTGTCCTCCTACAGCCCTCAAACTAAAGGGATGGACTTAAGCCAAGCTTGTCCTCACCTCTTCCCTAGTCTCATCCATCCAGCTAATGTTCTCTACATAACCAATAGGATTAGTGCACCCCCGTAAGGTCAGGAGGACTCCCACAGGAAATAAACAATTATGCCAGTTCCTTGTCACAGGCATTAAATAGCCTTGTACACTCCCGGGAGGCCGATATGCACACAGATCTCAGCCTTATCATCACTCAACCAAATGTACCCAAGCACACAGACTTTTTCAAAACAACACACACTAAGTGTTCGTGTAAGAACGTGTGATGGAAAACGTGAGGTGGGGGGTTCACAGGGCTAATTATAGGTGTCAGGTTCCAGTTTGGAAAGTCCGTTTTCTGGTGGTTTTCTTTATGGAAGACAAGAGAGAGCAGCAGCAGGAGGGTGTGGTGGCATCTAATGTGGTTTTACCCACCTAAAGCCCTCCAGGCCCATGTGTGCGCAGCCCTTTTCTATGATAATAAATGGGGATGGGAGGGGTCTTGGTCTCCGGTTCTAGTTTCGCTCTCTTCAGTTATTCTATTTTCGTGGGATCCAGCTATGTTGTGCCGCTCTTCATGTGTGTTTGTCCAACACAACAAGGGGAGTTCATGTTATGTTTCAATGCTTGCGATAGGGCTTCAAAGTTGCAGTGACTGAGTAGAGTGTCTGCTAACATGAGCTGAACAGGTTGAGACAAGGTGAAGATCAGAGTTGACATTGTTATGAGTTGGGAAAGAGAGAGTCTGATACTGGTTGGGTTGCCTCAGCGAGGAGGGCAGCAAAGGGACAAATGTAAACAGGCTAGCACACCCTGTCAGCTTCCTTATCAGCAGCAAGTGGCACACACACACACACACACACGCATATGTGCACCCACACACAGCAGAAGCACTGCGGAAATCATAGTAATGCCACGTTAATCCAGACAGGAGTCGAGCCATACCCATCTGCTGGGGCTCACCGGTTAGCATTGGGGAACAGGCAGTAGATTACGGCTGATCAAGGGGATTAGGAGATGAAACGCACCGTGACGATGGCCTCTGTTCGCATGCAAATCACACACGACACAAGTCTGGACCCTTCACTCGGCTCATGACGTTTGTTCACCCAGCATCATTATAAATTCCGAGGTAGAACGTTCATATGTTTGTTTAACAGGAAAATACCTTTTAGTTTATTTGTTTCTAAATCAAACTATTTAGATAGCCACTTAATTAAAGCACCCGATACAAGCAGCCGTTGTTAGGCCCTGCTCAGACCTGGTATTAAACGTCCGTCTCTGGTGATGAATGTACCCATGATGCATTGAGGACACCAGGTGAGGTCCATGGTGCGGGACACATGTGACCACATTCTTTTAGCAGCATGAACACACGTGTTCTGGGCCCATTCTAAAACACTACATCCACTGACCCCCTAAAGTTTAATAATTAACTTAAAACGATTATTACACTTCTCAGTCTTTCCCATCCATTGATTTATTTTTGGCCACCTCTGCAATATTAACACCGACTGCCACATTGATTTCCTATTTTCTTTTCACTGTTTCAAATGAGTAAAACCTGCGGTGCAGAGCATTGATTCACGCAGCCCATCCTTGGCCTGTTCTCGCTCAGCCTCTCTTTCTCCCTGTCACACACACACACACACACACGCACACACACACACTCTGTAAATTAACCTGTCTGTCAAACTCAGACTGGCAAAAAAAAACATCACTTAGTCTTTGCAAACAGAAACGATGTGTTATTTGCATAGGGAGCAGGGAAGTGACATCCAATCCCTTGTGGGGAGAGGAGACGCATTATGAAGCCTGGTGTTGACTGATGTGAGAGCTGTTCATTTGTGATTGGATCAACAGAGACGGATGTTAGTACCAGGTCTGAACTATAGACTGTATATAAAGCTGGACGACACGAATCAACGTCCTCCTATTGTACAAAATATCCTGGATGCGGGTGCCGCCATTTTTTCCTTGTGACCTGGTGTTAAGCCACGATACTGCGCTCCAGAATGCTGGTCAATCATGATGCTTCGTCCTGTTTTAAAATATCAACTATCTAATTAAAACAATAAGGAACTACCTAAACAGGCACCATGGTTTAGAATATTTGATTTGACTTGTGGTATTACTTTTTAGTTCTTTATTATCAAAAGCAAAAGGGAAATTATACAACTGACATAACTTCTTAGGCTCCTGGGACCAGAATAGGATTCGTCAGTTACATGTTGAAATGTTTGATATTTGCAGAAACGTGAGGATAATGTGACTGTATGAAAGGAGTCAACAGAGTTTCACAGCCCTTGATATGTATTGGACATATTAGCAGAGGAGACTCATGTGTTGTGTTCATGTTGTTTACCATTCCTGGTCCCGTAGCATCACATAAGCATGCTGACCTCAACAGATCCTTGCTAATGTGATAGAGTGTTTGGCATATTTGTGGTGACAAACCAGATTACCCTCAATAAAATCACTGGGATCCACTTTCAGAAATCAAATACAAGCTTGTCTGTCGTCTGCCTACACTTATCTTCACTTGGATATGGTCGAATGAGTTTCATAATTCCCTGAATCAGTCGGACTCCCTCCCTCCCTTTCTCACACACTCCTTGCTTGGTTGGGAAAGAAATGTCTCTTCCATCTTATCAGTCACCGCACCCTCTCCCTCCCTCCCTCTAAAGGAAGTTGCCTCCATGCGAAGCTCTCTCTTGATGTTATTTTCAGGGAATGGTTTGTCGTCTGCCGCAGATAGCAGGTCCAGATTATTTTCCCGTCCTCGGTCAAGATTGCCTGGCGGAGAGCTTGACATGCAATTAGGTCTCGTGACAAGCGGCGCTCGTTGCCGCTGTGAAGCCCGTGTAGAAATGAATAGCACATTGATTTGATCAAGGGAAGGCTCAGAGCTCACGTGAATCCTTTTTACTTTGTGGCAACAGGCTGGATTTCTTGGAGCAGCAACACTGGAGAAAGCGCCAGTGAAATGTTTTTGTCCTGGAGGCATTTTGCTTGAAGGGTTCCAACATGTTTCGCTCCTGTTGTGAACCTACAGATGGGCTCACCTTGCTGTAGCCACTCTCTGCCTAAGGGGGGTCAAAGAGCCAAATTAGAGCTGGGGGTCTGAGCATTCTGCGTTCTGTGATTTTCTAACCACAGCTATGGATGACTCAGCTCAGCGCCTCGAATAGCTTCTAATTACTGCAGGACAGATTTTATCTGCACATGAAGGCGCACATGCTTTCTGTGCTACAGTTCTATATTATAGCATTACAAATATAAACTTGTAATTATCTGCACAATGCAGTGTTTTTTAATAAATAACCTTTTGTACAAAAATGATACAACATATGTGGTGGCGAACATCAAACATGACTTTGGAAAGCTACTGCCAATAACAACTCGCGAAGAGAATAGATCCTCCAGAGTTTAAATTCTTTATTTAGTATTTTTAGGATGTTCCTGGAGCTGTATCAACACCGTCTAGAATTATTTAAAAAATGTTCCATCTGCGAGAACTTGTCTATTTCTGTTGTGCTTTGTATTGTGGGACAATAACGCACACAATGAACACCGATTATTTTGTCCCAGTGAGGAGCCCACAGGATTTCTTATATTCAAACATGCAATTATCAAATTCATCTGAAAGAAAAGCTTAAAATGCTAAATATCAAGCAAATTGGATCCAGAAATTTTTTCTGTAGTTTGTCTTTCACATATGAAGAGCGCAGCAAGAAATTCGATAATGAATTGTAAGTGTTTTATGGCCAAAACATACAATTATGAATAAACCTTTGTAATGCTTGATTTATATGACTAGAAATTCATATTCTTCAAATGAAGAGACATAAAGGAACATGTTGGTGTGTAGTCCTGCATAACTTTGGATGATATAAGAATCAAATGTCTCTTACTCACTAACTAACTAATACCTAATAACAGGTCAAGTGCTGACGATGCTTTTCCTATAAACTACACAAATACATCTTCTTCCTTCTGCACCATTAATGAGATTTTCTTCTGGATTCATTTTGTCTTATTAACGTCCTTCTTCTGAGTCTCTGAATGGCTCTCGATGGGGTTTACTTCTCTCACTGCCAATTTTCTGCTGCATCATGTGGTGTAACACCGCTCTGTCATTTGTTGAGGTACAAAGTGGGAGCGCTTGTTTTGATGCAGCTGATTTCCCTAATGACAATGCTGCAGAGTCCATGTCACTTGAAAGTGAGATTGAATTGGCGTATATGCATCGTGAACGCATTTTCAATATGATTCATCGTGGGAGCCCTACTTGTTGTGGCGCAGACGCCTGCAAGAGAATCACATCATTAGGACTTTTTATACATTATCTTTATAGATTTATCTGTGATATGTACGATTGTAGTGATTTGTGAATGCATGTCACAATCTGGTGCAACACATGAAAGTGTCCCACCATTATTTATCTGCATTTGTACATTTCAATGCAAACACAGATCTATACAACCCAGTGCATACGTGAACAAAGCCTCTCAGATGTAACCTGTGGTTTTCACCGTCAAATCATCAACACAGGCGTGCAAATATTACAAACATTCAATAGATCCAAAGGGGGAGACCATGTAAAAATCCAATTAAACAGGAGAAATCTACCATGAAAAGCTGTCTGTTAATAAACGCCGTATCTCATCCATTATTTATGGCAAAAATTAAGTCCAAAGAACACAAACACGTTTGTTGAAAAACCTCAGAACACAAGGCCCCATTATTCAAGAATAATAGTTTCTCGAAATACAGAGATTTAGAAGATATGTGGAGGCGCGGAAACACAGCGGAGACGAGGAACGATGCCAGAATATAAAAGGAAAGCAGAAAAATATACATATTTTCCTTTTCTCGTACGTGAGCTACTTGGCTTGCAGAAACACCAATTGACAGGATTACGGCTGGGCTCATAAGAACGGTGCTTTTTGACAGCGGGTAATGAGTCAGCCCTAGAGTTCAGCTAAGAGACGACTAAACTTTTATTTTGATTAAACCAAATCCATCTGGTTTCCATTTTATGTTTCAACTGAGTACTTATTTCTGAAAGAGGGGCGGGGTCCCAGACTGGAAACAAAAGGGGAAGGCCGCTGTGGTTTTGACATAGCGAGTGTGTGTTTTTGTGGTAATAGTTGAGGGTGGTGGGGGGGATTGATTCATCTGATTCCTTCATGCCACTGTGGCAAAAGCTGGATGTATTGTCGGCGGGGTTGCCATGGTTACAGCTGCAGAGTAAGGAAATCTGTCTTTCCTCCTTCATACCCCCACCCTCCTCTTCTTCCTCCTCTCTGTCCAGTACCATGTCAGATTTCTGCTTCCTTCTCCCTCCCTCTTTTTCCCTCGCTCCGACTTGTACAGACATGGTTTTCTGAGTTTTGGGTGGGGAATGTTCAGGTATGCTTTCACACACTCACACACTCAGACACACATACACACACACACACACACACACACATATTCTGTCTGTGGGCTGCTGGTGTAGCAGACTAGGGAACAATGAGTCTCAAAAAGAGACTTTCCTTCAAGAGGACCTGGAACTTCGGCACTGTAAGTAAACTGTGGTTTACCGCCCGAGCCTCCTCTGCCTCCGCTGTACGAAGCGGTGGAACTCGTTCTGTTAAGTCAGCTGTTTTTCTCATTAATTTCCCTCTTTGTCGCCGATCTCTCGAATGCTCTGAACAGCTGTTTGAAGCGGTGGGGAACCGTGGCTGTGTGTTGACTTGACTTTGCTTTGGGGTTTTTTTTTAAGCCTTGTGTTTAACAGGGTACATCTCAATCCAGATTCTGACGGCAGGAACTTGACTTATTGAGAAAAAACTAACTTTTAACACATCGGAAATTAACTCTGGGAGAGGAGCTAATGAGCTGCATTAACGTTTGTGGGAATGTTGTTTATCTTTTAACCGATTTGACTAGGGCAGGTGTCGGCCATGTAAAACCGTGTAATCATACCGACTCTACAGCTAATCGATTAGTCGAGGTGGGTACCAAAAAATCTTCGTTAGTTTTCGCATCATATTTAACTTAAAGCGAATTTATGGCTATTTTTTTTATATGCTCATATTCAACATTTAACACAAAGTTGAAGGAGCATGTTGATGGACCGTGTTTGCTGTTGAGCTGTGATATACAAACTGAGGTTTGACCTTCTGGTTTGTTTAACTGAACAGACGAAGCGTTATGGTTCAACACATATTAAATCAGTGAGACCCATTCAAATCCGCCAAAATGAGCCTTTCATAGACAAATTAGTCTTACAGTTTATGTTTGCCGATATGAAGGCTATTTCTTTTCGAAATAAACATTACAGAAAAGATGTGTATTAATGGTTATTCTATCATTTAAAGAAGCTTATGGTATCTGTGCTTTATTTTTCCTTTTAAAGTTATTTATATTAGATTTTATTGTTAAAACTTAAAATATAATTTAAGGGTATTTATACTGGCCAATATATATATCAGTATTGGAATTTTTGTACCTCCTAGTATTGGCATCGGCCCTGGCTCTAGTTTCCACCGATGACAATTGGTTGGACAAGGAAATATTGACCAACCAACCGAACAACCCTACATTTAGGACAAGTGTGTGTTTCAGTCCTGATGTGTCACTTCAGATCACACACACATAAATCTGTCGGTGTGCTCATCAACGTTCCTTTAGCATGTGGTGTCTTGAGATGCCAGACTGCACGGCGTGGGGGTGGTACCACAGTAAAGCTTGGAAGAGCATTTTTCCAACCGAAGAGCCAAATCATGCTCTTTTCAGAGCCGGTGGGAACTCACTGTGACTTGAACTGTGATGTTGTCTGTTTGCTTGATAACACCCCAACATGTACGGCACTCAGAGAGATGCCAACTGTGAAATTGGATATTTGCAATCTGACCTCCGATGAAAGGGATCAAAGAGGGCCTGCAGTGCTGCAGAGCCACCCACAGAGGTGTCGACAGAGGAAGCGTATGTGGACAAGAGGGGATGGTGTGGATGGGTCAGGACTTCAGACTCATTGTGGGGGACTCTTGGTCAAGGAAGCAGTTACGACTTTAAAAACACTCGGTGGTGTGTGTGTGGTCTAACCCCTGCTGCATCACACACACACACACACACAAACACACAGACACACCGCCCTCTGTATCTTTGCCAGCTCTACCTGCTCAACTTTAAATTATGTGTAATCATGTTGGTGTCATTACCTTAACAATTAGTAAGTCAGCTAATTAGCGGATCTACAGATTATTAACCAACAATGATTTATCATTTAGGTCATTAATCAAGTTGAAAAGCAACGTATTTGTGTTTTCCTCTCATATATAAATACGTATTTTCCGTATTATTTCATCTCATAGGGAATGTTTGAGGGGTTTATAATGTGATTGGAAAAACCAGCCCCTTTCGGACATGTTACCGTGGACATTTTATTTTTACAATTTCCTGCCATTTGATAAAGCTTGTATTTGTATAGCCCCATTCAAGGTACCCAAGGCCAATGTAAAGAACAAGAAAAGGAACAAAAGCAACAAAATGATATTGTTATAAATTATGCCACTTGCTTAGATTGTGGGGTTTTTCTAAATTAATTTTGTTCAGACGCTCAGGCGTGTTCAACGCAACTCATGGCATGTGTGTCATCGACATAATTCTCCTCTGACACATGCATGATTTATAGAAGCTTATCTATGACATCATTGGTGTGTGCCAACCGAGACTCCATCGTGATAACTCTCCCACTTGTTACTGTGCGCATCGCTGAGGAAGTTTCATTCCTACCAGACGTAGATCTTTGATATCATCTCAGATGTCAAATCTCTCCATGTGGAGGCTGAAGAATTAGCAATGGCTCATTAAGCATTGACAATCGTGAATAAACCAATTCATGATTTAAAAGTCCCAGCCTGGGAGCCCTTTTGTTCTCTAAAAAAACAACACAACAGTTACGTCACATTGTTTGATGTCTGTCTTGTTCTTTAAAAAAAACCGCAGTCTCAACACTCCATATATTTAAGGTTAGAGGTTTAGCTGTTTTTAGATCCAGATGGAGTGGGTGTTCTCTCTTCTCTCCCTCCTCTGTTTCAGCCTCATGTTGGTCTTCGTGCTACCCACCCATGATTTTGGGTGTTGACTCTACGCAGCCGGGAGCTCCTTATAGTCAGCAGCAGCCGAGTTGTAAAGGGACTGTGGAGGACAATTAGTGGTTTAGCGGTCTGTGTCTGATAGAGTTTTTACATGTGGTCACTCCCAAAATGGAAGCAGGCAGCACATGACGGAGGGGACGTCCTCTGCCTTCAGATCGCCAGTTGAAGAGGCCGGAGCAGGATATGACCGGACGTGTTCTCAGGCTCATTGATGAGGCTGAAACCTGATAATGACAACAACACTTACCCTTATTTCCTCCAACAAGGATGTTATGTGATCATCTGCATTTGTTTGTGTTACTCTTAATTAGCAGGATTGCAAAAAAAAACACAGGACGTATCAACACGAAAGTCGGTGGATACATGTGGTATTGGTCAAGGAAGAACCCTTTAAATTGTGTTGTGGATCCATATCAGGCCTTGTGTCCAGGATTTTACTTATTTTTCTATTTATTTTAGATCTATAATCCATTATTATACCATTAATCACACAACGTACCTGCAGCTCACAACAGAGCTTAGTGGTAATGAGAGCCTTGTTTAGCTGCATTATCAGTCTTGCATATTTTAACTTTCAAGTGGCAGCTCAGCAAACACTCTTCTGGAAATAGTCTCCCCTTTTCAGATGAATTCTCCAACGCACAGATTTGTGCTGTTCTTGGACCGAACCCTGAGATTCGCCTCTCATATCCTCCCCTTCAATTTATTTACGATAACAGCTTCACAGATTAGGCGTTAAATCTCTCCTTACTAGCCCGACCAAAATAATGCAGACAGGTTTTTACAGAAGCCCGAAAGCTGACTAAATTGCATTTACTTATTTGTGGATCCATCATGAGATCTGGGCATCATTTCTTGGCTTTAATTACACACCAGTTACAGAAAGTTGTCACCGTGAAACCTCCGTGCTCACCGGGCGCTGTTTGGCGTCTATTCAGCAACATCTACTCATGCATAGACCACTCACTTCCTGAATTAGCAAGTGAAAGAAGGACCATTAAGGCCAGTGATGGCCTCTCAAGCAGCTCAGCCTTGATGAGCTCTGATCTTTGTTGCTACAGTTTGCAGGAATGCACACATTCAAGCCTGAGAGGAAAATATAAAATGAGGGGTGGGTCCTTGTGTGGAGGTGTGAACAGCTGTGTGTGGGAGCAAGCAGGGGTCCACCCACTTACGAATGAATGTTTTCTAGTAGCACACGCACACAAAGTCACATTCTTACACACACCTCAGAGCTACTGGTCAGATGCCTGGAGAGACGCTGCTATCCACACAGTATTCAGCCTCTTGTCTGGGTACAAGAGGTCATGAGAGCAGCTCCTCACTCATGTCTCTCTTTGTTCTCTTTCAGTCTGCTGCTTCTTCAGATGGCGGTGAGTACCATTTTTATTCTTCCACTTTTAAAAGAATAAAAAGGGAAGCTTAAGCGTAGTAGATTTCAAGCTCATTAATGTCCTATTTGTGAGCTTAACGCTCAAAGTAAACAAACGGTTTGTTAACCTGATTTCTAAGCTTTTCCTCTTTCATTCCTTTTCACCAACACTGAAACTTTTCATCCCCTTTTGCTCATATTGCTGCTCTGTGCATTTTTTCTTGTGTCTGCATTTTAATTTCTCATTTTCTGCTCGGGTCTCAAAAGAGGACTTTGTTACCGCTCAATAAAATGGGCTAATAAAAAGATTTTTAGTGAGAATGATGTATGCACTGCAGGCAGCATGCCTCCTTAACAAAGGATGTTTGTTGAGCGTGTTTCGGGTCATAGTCGGTTCTAGCGTGCATGCTGTCTGGTCCTTCCCTTTCATAGCAGTTAATAACATTTGCTAACAGGCCGGCTGCGGTAGTGGACGCGCAGCCCCGCTCCTTTCACTGTGGATGTGGATCAGACGTGGCTGTTTGCTTTCTAAAGCCATCTCATTAACTGAGCTGCACACAATGTGGTAAACAGGCATCTCAAAAGCCTCAGTCCTAATACGTTAAACCGCGTCCAAACAAATGGCTTGTCAGGAAACTGTGGACAGAAAGTGACACAAGGAAATCAGTCATCTGGCCTGTGTCGTCACAGCGAAGAAGATAGTTCACCGTTCGTCAAATTGCACTTTGAAAGGTCATGAAGAGGCCACATTAGAACTTTATTTGCTATTTACAATTTAACAGCGCCACAGTAACATTTCAGTGAATCCAGCATTTCCACTCTCAATAGAAAAGATAGACTCTGTCATAGCAGTTGCCAATGCCAACCGTTTAACTCTCTCTCACAAAGTGACACCAGGCGCTTGTTTATCTCTAACCAGTTCTATTGTGATCCTTTTGTTTTCTTTTTACTCTGCACTCCCTCCCTGCTCCTCCTGCAGCCCTAAAGTGGCCATCTGCCGCCACGCTAGCAGGTACCACAGAGGAAGTGCCTCCTCCTCCACTTTAGTTGACCCCCAGCTCCTCACCCGGTCTCCCTCCATGTCCCTTTACTCGTCTGTGTCTACTCTCCTTCTTCTTTTATTCCTCTCCCTCTTTGTCATGCACCCTGTTTGCTCCTCTTTTATCACCCGAGTGGCATCTGCTGTTTCGCTCCTTGTAGGATGCAATCAGATGTGTTGTGCTCCACACGTCCCTCCTAGAGCTAGCAACATTAGCACCCGAGCCCGAATCTGATGTATTTTATGGTTTTAATCTATGTGCATTTATGTAGTTTGTTAATAATAATAGGGTTTAGTTGATCATATCTTTAACAAGGTCTAGGAAAATATATTTGAGCTATATTACTGCAGATTGCTCTTTTTCAAATATTCAAAAGGTAAAAAATAACAAAAAAGGCAGATTAAGGCTGATAGGGGTGATATCTGTAATTTATCCCGTTGATCTGTCTAAAGCTTTGCATCACTCTCCCTCTCCTGCAGACTACAGTGGAGTCCAGTTGCAGGGATGCTGCAGCCAGAGCAGCCTGAACAGCAATGGCAGTCTTCCAGGAGCGGGCAGCCGCCGGGGGGTTCCAGAGCAGCGCGTTGCCAGCTGGGCCGCCTGCTTCGAGCGGCTCCTCCAGGATCCAGTGGGCGTGCGCTACTTCTCGGTAAGCTGGGCAGAACAAGTTTCTCACGTTGCTTGAAAGTTTGCGGAGTGATGTTGAAAGCATCTTCATGATTCAGATGTAGGAGTTAAACACAGGGAGTCAGTGCTAGAGTTTAGTTGCTTTCAATTCTGCTCATTAATTCAATGAAAGCTAAAGGAGTAGAAAAGTTAAATAAATATTAATTTGTAATTGTGCTGCAATTAGAGAACCGCAATGTAAACTTACAGTTAATGTTTTGTCTTCGCTCAACCTCCTTCCTCTATTCAATTATTTACACACAGTAATTACCTTCTGTAAGTGTTTCCTCTCTGACCTGCATGGAGTGCAGTGATGTGAGGGCTTTTCTAAACAAATACTAGTGAAGTATAAATTCGGAATAAGATCAAGTTCGGGGCCAGTTTTCCTTTATGTTACCAAACCTCCCACATAAAAGATGTGTGTTTGAATTTAGCCCACGACACCTTCAGAACGCTCCGCAATAAGTCCTGGCGTCCCAGAACCACCTCCCTCCTCACCTTCCCTCAGCGCTGATCAGAGCCGCACTCGCCCACTACATCCTGCGCCCACACTTGCACCAATTTTGGTCACAGCATAACACAAAATAATGTTCTTTCCTCGCTAGTGGCTACAGCAGCAACAGTAGCAGCAGCGCCGGGAGGATGTGAAAGTGATCAGCACTTTGAGATCATAGAGAAACTTATTGGGATTTTGTGTCTTCACAGGAATTTCTCAAGAAAGAATTCAGTGAGGAGAACATCTTGTTCTGGCAGGCCTGTGAATACTTCAGTCATGTCCCAGCAACTGATAAAAAGCAGGTAAGTCCACGGTATGCAGCTACAGCTGCAGTCAAAGCTTTGTTGTCCAATGTGAATGGACACATTATGTTATTGTTTAAAACTTAATACACAGTCGTTAAATCATAATTGTCTTAACAGCAGTGCTTTCTAATTTAAAACTTAATAATTTACGTGACCTCTTTTTTCTCATGTTTTAAATTCTATTCGTTCATTTGCATCTTTTTTGACACCTGAAGGAATCCACAATATATTTGAGCTATATTACATTACAACATGGACGCTGCTGTTGTTTTTGTAATTCATCATCACCTCTCCCGTTTCCTTGCAGCTGTCCCAGAGAGCAGGAGAGATCTACAACAGCTTCCTGTCCAGCAAGGCCACCATGCCGGTCAACATCGACAGCCAAGCCCAGCTGGCCGACGACGTCCTCACCTCCCCACGCCCCGACATGTTCAAGACCCAGCAGCTACAGGTACGAACACACAGCAGCGGAGTGGATTAAATGAGACACCACAATCTGTTGGTTGATTAAAAAACACTGTTTCGCATCTTTGATTAACAAGGGCTGAAGATTAAGAGTTTTCACCCAGGAGACATTCTCTTATAGGGGGCTTTGTTCTCTGCTAGCCTTTAGCCACTTTGCACAAGCATATTGGGTTCTTTGGTGGCCATCTGGGTTTGTTTACCAAAGGGCGCTGAGGCTTTCCCACAGAGATAAACACAAACTGGCATACACCCACAGAGAATCCAGAGCATACTGTACACACAGACACATAGACATGCAGTCAAGAGATCTGTATATTTCCAGCCTGCACACGAGCGTGATAGAAATGATAACTGTTGAGACACCTGTCATAACATCAGCTGTAAACTTATGTTCACACTAGTAGTTTTGTCTCTCTTGTTTTAGTCTGCACCTGCCTCTTTTCTCACTTTAATGAACCCTCTTGACTTCTGTCTCTTCATCGCTCTCTCTCCACGTCTCCAGATCTTCAACCTGATGAAGTTCGACAGCTATTCCCGATTCCTCAAGTCCTCCCTCTACCAGGAGTGTGTGCGCGCCGAGGTGGACGGTCAGCCCCTGCCGGACCCTTACCAGATCCCCTGCAGCCCTGCGCCGTCCAAACACAGCGCCAGCTCGGACCGCTCCAGCCTGTCCACTCCGAAGAAGGTGCCACAAGAGACTAGACTGCTTTAAAGCGACAACAGATGAAAAATGTATGGTCATCAGTTCGGTGTGACAGGTTAAGAACGTATTGTTTGTCTTCCGTCTCACAGGAGGTCAGAAAGCAGAGGTCAGGGAGGTCACTGAACGAGGAGAGCAAAGACGAAAGCGCCGACAAGAAACGTGGGATCTTCTTCTCGTGGTCCCGCAACAGGAGCTTTGGGAAGGGCCCCAAGAAGAAGGAAATCGGAGACATTAACCTCGGTGAGAAATGAATTAAACAGCGTGTTGCCTTCTGGTTAAAAAGATCCCCACAGAGTCTTCAGCAACACACAAACTTTAACAGTTCTTTAGTGTCCACGAACAATACACTGAATCACTGCCAGCTCCGGGTCTGTCATTAGCAACATGAAGAAACACAGCTGCCCTGCACTGATCAAACACACAAACACACACATAGTGGCATTTTTAAACAGTTAGGGGAGATTTAGCTCTTTAGCAACTCACTGTTAAAGAGAGCCTTGATCGCCCGCATCACATGTCCAAATTCGACACTGCACTTCCTTTGGCTTTTAACGATGCACATGCCAGCTGTGACCTTTAAGATTTATATATAAAATACACAAGTTATGACAGTTTCTCTTTTATTTGTTTGGAAACATTCATCTAAAGCATATATCCTGAAGCACAAGTCGTCATACAAATATACAAAATACATACGCCTACGTTTCTGCCAAGGTTTTCTGGTGGAAAACTACGACCATATATAGAAATCATAGTTAATGCTATAGCTTAATAATTATAATAATGTTGGTGTTGCGTATGTTAAAATCTCATAGTGAAAACTAGTGTTGCTGTTAATTTTTCTCTGCATCCACTCATCCTCTTTTTCTGTGTTCTGAGCAGACTACTACAGCAATGGGCGGAGGGAATCCCAGGGCTCCTTGTCGTCCGGTACCAGTTTGGAGATGGCCACTTCCTGCTCTGCTGGCAAGATTGAGGTAAGATTCCTCTGGACAGATCACCATGGCAACACAGGGCCCAGTAACTGGTGTAGTCATCATTAAAGGCCAGAGCTTTTTTCTTTCTTTTTTTTTACTTTTCAGCCCACTCACTTTATAGATGGAAAAGTTTAGAAAATGAAGAAATTCTTTTACAACTGAATCTACGTATCACTCAATTCTTCCATTTTGGAGCTAAATTAACCGTTTAAACCTTTGTTCCTTAGTCTGATAATCGCCACTCAGTCTGGGAACGCTCCCCCAAACAATGCAGCGTGATTCTGCCCAACGGCTCCTGCTCCTCCATCAGTCTTCGGCCCGGCGCCTCCATCAGGGATGTCCTCCATGATCTCTGCCGGAGCATCAGCGTCAACATCGCAGCTGCCGACCTGTTCCTGGTGGGAGGGGAGAAGGTGAGGTGGGGCAAGGGGAGTCAGTGCTGCGAGGAGCTCTTGTTTATTCAATTCAAGCTTTGATAAATACAGTATGACTGCACTTAACATTTAAATATCCTTTGTTTTGTTGTGAGGTCATTTTGAGAAGCTAAGTGAAGCAATCTCAAGGGAATTGAACAGATTAACGGATTTAAGTGCAGAATTTGTCTGTAGGTTAAGGTCTTTAGTTTTCAGGGGGATTTCTGTGTTGATAATGTGTAATTTTAATCATTTTCTCCTCGTAGCCTTTGGTGTTGGACCAAGACTGCATGACCCTCAGCTCACGAGACCTCAGGCTGGAGAAGCGAACCTTGTTCAGGTGAGAACAACCCGTCAAACTCTGACTTGATCCGAAGCTCCATATCCTCCGTTTATTCTTTTAATGCTGTGATATTTACTTGTACTCCATCTGCTCTCAGATTGGACCTGGTTCCCATTAACCGCTCCGTGGGCCTGAAAGCCAAACCCACCAAACCAGTCACTGAGGTCCTCCGTCCCGTGGTGGCTAAATATGGCCTCCACCTCAGCGATCTTGTGGCCAAGATAGTAAGTCACCCCGCTGTCGTCTACAATGGCTTAAAGTGTTTGAAGTTGCTGTGTGTCCGGAGAGCAGCCCTGCGCCGTGTGTGTGACACTGCCACAGGGTGGAGGATCATGGTTAGGGGAGGGAATCGACCGCATCCTTTTCCATCTCTACACGGTGGTTAGCGCTGTGACTCAGCCCAGCCTCTGAAGATGGCGAACCGGGGCTATAATTAAGAATGACGACACTCCTCAAACATGCCGACTGTTTACTCCTCCCCTCAATTCCCTGCCAGATGATTTATTTTAGTCTTGTCGGTTTCCAGGCATTATAACTGTATTATACAGTAGACCTGAGTCGAAACATAGTTCATAAATTAGCCAAACAGCTCATGCTCTCAGAAAAAAACAACCATATGCAAAGATGAATTAACTCGCAGCATATGTAGACTTCTGCAAAACAGGGGATGTGACAAACTCGCTAAACGTCTGATTGTGTTTTGTTTCAGAGTGGACAAACTGAGCCTTTGGATCTGGGTGCTCCCATATCCAGTTTGGACGGCCTGCGAGTTGTGTTGGACAAAGCCGACCAAGCTTCAGGGAAAGGTAAGAAGACATTACACACTGTTAATCCCAAATACCAGAATGGCCCTCACTCAAGCACATACAGCTGCAGAGGGCCCATTAGTCCCCATATGAAGCAACATTTAAATTGTACAAACTCTATATCAGTCCCCTAAACCTGTTTAATGAATAAGTCCTTGGGAAATCAGCAAAAAACAGCAAACAGAAATTGTTTTTGTTTAATTGTACTGGAAAATCTCCAGAGTTCGTTGCATATCTGAAAGCAGCTAAACATATTAAATACAACCTTCTCGTTGGAGGTTCCAAGAAACTTGACAAAGGAATAAGAAGTTTGAGAAGTTTAACTCCTGATTGTAGACCACGTCCACCTCTTTTATTCATGTGATTTAATTAATATATGTTTTAAGTGTCCTGTCCTCTCTCTCATTCATTTATTTCCCTTTTTCTTGTTTCTCTCGTTCAAGCAGACAAATCCAAGTCTTCCTCCATAAAAGGTCACCCTCCTACCAGGAGTTTCTCTGCAGCAGTAAGTTCTCCCTCTTCACTGTCGGTCACATGTTGGTGTTTTGTCCTTTTCCATTGCTTTGCTGCTTCTGCAAACATTCAGTATCATTGAATATCAGCCCACATTAATCTTTATTAACACGGAGCCAATGCTAAGCCATCCGTTGGTGTTTTATTTCCTGGGTTTTTGTTTGTCTGTGTTCTTCGACCTAACCCTGCCTGTGGCTGACTCACTCACTCATATTTCTGCGTGCTGGAGTAACTGCACCATATGTAGTCAGATGGTTCACGGTCCAGATACTGGCAAGGTCAGAGAAGACGCTGTGCCACCAGATGGACCAGTCTCCTCTTTATATGAAGATCCCAGTAAATCTGGACTCTCAGCTCAGTAGGGTGCTCAGCAGCTCATGCTTATCCCCCACCACTCCCACTCCCCATCCCTCCATCCCCTAACAGAGTGCATTGTTATTGTTGCATCTGCAGGGAGATGAGAGGTCAACACCAAAGGACTTTTCTGTGAGAGCAAGTGGACCAGACTCAGCACTCCCAGGGGAAAAGAGAAAACAGAAAAAGATTAATATAGATGAAGCTGAAGGTAAAACCCCCTTTTCCTTCTTTCTCTTTCTCTTTTATTTATTTGTTTTTGTTTGTGGTGGATTTCTTAGCTTCGCTTCGCCCTCAGGACTAACTGATTTCTTTGGCTTCACTACAGGGTTATTTGTCTCTGTCTGGTGTGAGGCTGCTACGCTGCATGTTAAACCCAATTAATCCTTTTGCTCCGAGGCGTTCACCTGCTCAGAAACATAAAGTGAGAGAACTTGTCCTGGTTTGTTTTGCAGAATTCTTTGACCTGCTGAGCCGGGCGCAGAGCGGCCGAGCCAACGACCAGCGGGGGCTCCTGCGCAAAGAAGACCTGGTGCTTCCCGACTTCCTGCGTCTGATCCCACCCGTCTCCTCCGGCTCCGCCTCCTCTGACCTGGCCTGCTCCACTCCCGATTCACTAAAGCAGGGCAGGGAGAACGGCGTCCCCTCCCGGGCCCCCCTCACCTCCAGTCTTCGTTCGGAAAGCCTCGACTCCTCCCTCAGCTCTAGTGCCAACGGACACTCCAGGCGGTGCCTCATGCCCCCTCCCCGCCACCCGACTTTCGGCATGCACCTGTCCCCCATCCCCCGGCCCTCAGACACCCGGCCCAGCCTCCGCACCGTGGAGGAGGACACCCACTGTGACCTGACACTCGTGGGCGAGGGCGACATCAGCAGCCCCAACAGCACACTGCTGCCCCCGTCGCCGACCCCCATGCTGTCCTTCAACAGCAGCCTGCCCGAGGCCAACTTCACTCCACCACCACCACCCTACTCCAAGTCTCAAGACGCAGGTGGAGAGGGAAAGTCCACTTCAGGTATTTCCACAGTGTAACCGACCAGTGCTCCGTGTGTTTGCGTGTGTGTCGTATGTGCATGTGTGCGCTCCCTCCGGTGGTCCCTACCTGACCGCCACCCCCGATCAAACCCCCTCTACACTGACCCTGATGCACTTTAATGACAAATTGATATTGACTCTTTCTCAGTTTGCCAATTTCCTCTTTAAACTGATTTGTTGAACTGAAACCTAGCAGAGCATGTGTGCGATTGATCGGGATTTCACTCGGATCATCATGTAAATAGCGATGTGTATATTTTGTTCAGTAAGTAACGTTTACGTTGATGTCACTCCAGACTACACAAACTGTTGGGTTTCGCCACATGACCTGGAGTTTATTCCGGTTTTGAATTTATTTTATAGGTTTTGGGTGCATGAGAACGCTGATGTAACTGACTGCTGAGCTTCTTTTATATATATGAATACTGCATACAGATCAATAATAATCCATATTTGACAGTATTGTGGTCAGTAAATGTTGTACTGAGGTTTATAGTTCAGAGCAGCCGAACGGTGAAACGTCAAAAGATCAGCAGGTGTTTTCCAGGTGTTACCGGTTCATCGTATACAGTTAGAAAACATTGGCGGTCAGACCCGTGGAAATGTTGACATGCCGATGCTAAACGGTCATTACAAAACAAATGCTGTGTTTCTCTCCATCCCACCACCTCCAGTTAAGAGCAATTCAACAAGCTTCTTCTTCTCCTCCTCCTTATGTAACTCTCAACAACCGGTGACTCATTAAACGGTGTCAGCTCGTGCTGCAGCAGTTTGAGCAGCGGTGAAAATAATTCGTCACCGAAGGACAAGTGCTGCTCAGCGCCGGTGACACTGTTGATTTGCCTGTCAGTCATTCTTTATCTGGGTCACCCCATTCCCTCCCTCCCTCTCTCTCTCTCCCTCTCTCTCTCTCTCAGATTCCTGTTGTAGATAATCACTGCCAATAAACTCTGTACCTGTGATTGAGTAGATCTAATAAATGTTAGAATTGGAAATCACTCTCGTCTGTCTTTTTACATGTTTGTGATCCCAGTATCCATCCATCCGTCCTCCTCCTCCTCCTCCTCCTCCTCCTCCTCCTCCTCCTCCTACTCCATCGCCACCTCTCCTCTCCGCCTCCGCATGCCTTCCCTTCTCTCTCCCTCAGCTCGGTCTCATTTAGTCTTGTGGCTCCCTCCTCTTGTCGGCTCCCACTCCTTTTCTGTGTGTACTTTCATGTGTGCGCTTGTATGCAGGCCGCCGCTGCTTGCTTGCTTTGTGTCTTCAGATTGCTGTGTGTGGCATGTTTCTGCGGTCTTGTAAAACACGCACTGCTTGGTGTGTTGTTTTATTCACGGGGGGTCTCAGCTCTGTTGTGTGTAGCTTCAGCGTTGTGTGTCTCTTGTTTTCAAAGCTTGCTGGAGTGTTGCGTCTGTCAGGTGCAAGGTCATTGTCGTCTCCTGCAAATGGATTTTCATCCACTATTCCCAGTGTTGATCTGTAATTTCCCCGCTTTCCCACTGTGTACGTTGAGGGATGAGGCTTATGGGTAAACAAACAAGTGGTGGACTGATTTTGGTGTTGGTTTCTTCTGCAGTTGTCAGAATCTTGTTGCACTTTGTGTGTGTGTGTGTGTGTGTGTGTCAGATATCCCATTAGACACTACAACTTCTCTATTCTATCTATCATTAAAATCCCAGGAAGCCTCTTTTGAAATTCTTGTGAACTCAATAAAAGAAGAGGAAGATAATCACACTCGACATGTTTCCAACAGCAAAACCTGTTTGATGAGTATCAAAGCTCTTAATGGAGGCGGCTGCAGACGTGAACACACTCTGACCTCGCCGCCTCGCGCTAATGGCCGGGGCTTTAATCAAAAGGTGATGTGAGATCGAGATGATGATGAGGAGGAACCGAAGCCTTTCAGCTCCTCCGCAGACTCGCTCCTTTTTTCTTTTTCTGGTTGCTAAGAGCACGAACTTGATTCTTCCCACCACCACCGGGCGCCATGGAAACCTTATCCCGAGAGTTAACTGGGCTACAGATAGAAACTGTCACTGCTGGTTTTCGTCTTATCTCCGGAGCCCATTTTCTCTGCCCATTCGCCAACTTAATAGCTAAAATGGGAACAGCTATGATTCAACAGAGCCGTATTTTTAACACTGTTGGGCTGAATCTGATGGAATCTGGTGCTACTCCTCCGTAATTTACCACTTTTTAGTCACTTAATGAATTTGTTAGAGTTAGAATTTGGGTGGAAAGTAACATTCAGGTGCATTGTGTTGAGGAGGCAAACACTCACCGATTTAAATGAGGAATTCACAGCACCAAACAAGACAAATATGACTTAATACCATAGCTACCCTCTTACTGTCAATCAGATTGATACAGTCACTGCAGACCCTCTGTGTGTTACTGTGTAATACTGACGCCCCCTGCTGTTCCAAGGGAGCAGATGTCATTACAGCTGATGTGGACCAACGTCTCCCTTAAATCAAAACTCACCCACGAGCTCATCACAATTACAGGAAGCTTGAAGTGATGTGTAAGAGAATATAATCCGACTTCCCCTCATATGTGAGAATGAATGGATGAGTCTAAAAATTAGTTTTCTCTCCATGAGAGTGTTTCTGAGTAACAGGTAGAGTCAGGTGTAAATTAGATTCCTGAATAAACTGTAATAAATTAAAACCAGAGCCCCTTTGTCTCCAGAGGAAGAAAAATGCTGCTCTCTGTGCTCAAGTAGCTGTAATCACAGTCTGGCAGGTCTCAGGTCTGTAGGGATTAGGACGTCCACTAGGGGGTGACATCACACAGTGTAACTCCATTCTTCTTAAACAGTTTTTTAACCCTAATGGTTTTCAGTTGAGTCCAAAATAAAGCTGTATTTATGTAGTATAAGTATTCATTAACAATAAGGACAATATTGTAGAAGAGATAGTAATGGGGTCGTGTTTCTGTGTCCCCTCAGCAGTGAGGGTCAGAGGTCACCTGATGTGATTGTATCCCCACACACAGAAGATTAAAACCTCACAGTAAATGAGACATCATCTATCAGCAGCACGTGCACTGTAATGACTCTGTTTGCAGCCATGTGCACCTCAGGCACCAGAGAGCAGGGCTCCGCGCGGTGCTTCTCTGCAGCCGGGCCTCGGCGAGGGCTGCAGCTGGGTCTGCTCCAATCGGGCTGCTGCTGACATGACTGTGGGAGAGACTCGACAAAGGAATCACAGTCATCAAGTCGGAAGATGTCAAATATCATGTGTAATAAAATCTATAGCAAAAGAATAAAGATGTGAGACACTGTTCTGATGAGGTCTAGTAAGGTCATGGCTTCTAGATAAGTCTTTCATACAATTTTCTGTATGTGTCTAAGTGGCACATCTTTAGACTTTGTCAGATAAAATAACATGAAATCTAAATTAATTGCTTAATTATATATCTTCTAGGAGTTCTGAGACTAACATTTAGCCAACTAGTGGTCTTATTTAGTAATGCACCTGTAGGCTGATTACTAACCACCGATTAACCAGGACGAAGAAGTACTGTATATATAAAGAAAACTTTAAATTTGGCATTAGACCGGGACAAATATTCATGTTTTATGGAGCAACTATTAAATCAATTAATTAAGTTTCACTCTCACTTGTGACACGAGAAGCAGTTTCTTGGTGCATATTTTTATGAGCTATGAGCTGAAGCAAATAAATGTTACCTCCACATGTCAATTTCAAATACATTTTAAAACCTGAATCAATAAAAATGACCAGTATTTCAAAATAAAACAGAGGTTAGCTTTTAAGTTTAATTTCTCATACCTTCCAAATTGTTATCATACTGTGAGCCCCGAGGCCCAGAGTGTGATCTACTGATATAGAGAATGGACAAATGGGGCGTAGAGTAAGTAAACATCTCTTTCGCCTTTTGAAGTACTGAGTTTTTTTTTAAATGTTCTAAATCCTAATTCATCATAATGTGTCACCCATCTGCTCCACATACCAACATCCACACATCACATCCTGCGGGAAAGCCTGTGACGGAGATCCGTGTGGATGCGGCGCAAGTTCTGACAAGAGGCCTGAATTGTTTCCGATTTCAACCAATGTTCTTACAAACGCGTTATCACTCCTTTAAACTCACAATGTTGCTGTAAAGATCTCATATTTGCCCGGGTGGTTTCAATCCGGTTGTCCACCTTGCTCTGTGTTATTCAGAGGTTCAGCTGCCGGAGCTCAGGATTGTGTTTACACGTGTGCGGGGACAGCAGTGAATCACAGAATCACAGCATGGGGAGAGTCCCTGTGTTGAAGTGTTTGAGTCACTCGGGCCTCAGTGTTTAGAGTCTGAGGGGCCACAGGGTTCACGGGTAGTAGAGAGAAGTAGAGAGTTTATCCCTCAGTGTATCTACACTGTAACATCAGCTTCTAGCCCACGGAGCACCTCCTCGTAAGGGCAGAGGAACATCAGAGCCCCCATGTCCAGCACACCCACTTCTAAAGTGAGGTTAGAGTTTTAATAAATAAATAAGCTGCGACCGGAACCTTCTGATGAGGTCATGCAGCTCAGAATAGTTTGAGAATCCAATACCGGTGGCAATGATGAAATCTACCACGTGACAACGACCTTATTACCTCCTGGTTTAATGCAGTTTGGTTCTTTCCCGTGAATAATAAGCAAGTGAGTAAAGCAAGTAGGAGCAGCAGCGGTGATGTCATCAGGTTTGTCTTGACGACAGCTGTACATATTACACAACCCCAGTGTTTTTCAGATCACACACACGCACACGCAGCCCCACGCCGATGTGTTCAAGTGATGCACGGTTACAGTGTGTGTGCTCCCACGTGGGTGAGAAACTTTCCGTTTCTTTCATCCTCTGAAATGTAGTGTAACAACACAGAGGTGTATCGTAAAGTCGGCGCTCGGTCCCCACATGAGTCACGATCGGGGTTGTGTTGGTATCTGTGTTGGTCACCGTGACAACCATATGTTAAGTGAGGATAGATAACCATTGTGGTAATTATCCCTATTTAATTATAAGTTAGTTTGTTTTTTCCCAATGGAATGTGAAGGGGTTCGTTCAAGGTAACGAACCCTACAGACGAGTATCACTCAACCTGCAGCTGTAGCTTCCAAGTGTTTGCATCTTCTTTGAGCTCATTAGTCGACATTGGTATATTTCCTGCTCTCATCAACGTAAACAAAGTGTGAAGAATGAGAAACACACGCTGGTGGCCAGTTGGCCAGTTGAATCATTTCATAATGAATCACGACAATCCATACACTACCTCATCTCTGAACGTAATTTGAGCCTGAGTCGCCTCACGTTGATTTTCACCAGCAATGGTGTTGAAGAACTCCCATGATGCCACGCTGTTAGGTCTTTTCTTATTGTTTTGATTGAGATGCCCCCTAGTGGCTGAAGTCACGTTGCATGTTTACGTGTTTGGTTGTTTGCTATATTTCACATTCACAGTTTTCTCCACAGTCCAGGATGTTTGATCTAAACATTTTTTTTTGTCTTTCCTTTGAACAGAAAAGAAAACCAACGCAAAAGCCTCTGGCGAAGGGGCCAGCGGTCCACAGGCGGTTCAGGAGGTGATGGACGTGGAGGGGGTGCATCTCGAGGAGGGGACCCTGGAGGCGCCCCGGGGGGGAGAGGAGTCTGAACTCAGCCTGAGCTTCCAGGGCTACGTGGCCGAGCTGCGGCAGTGCCAGAGCAAGATGAGGACGGGCCAGCTGCCGCAGAACGGCCGCAATCCACCCGAGGGCAACGAGTGCCAGACAGAACTCTACAAGGCCACAATTGTTTAAAAGGGAACACCCCAACCCCCCCACCCCCCCTACCCACTGCTGCACTTTTTAAGCCTGAGGCAACGTCTTCTGAAAGAGAGCGAGTCAAAGTGATGGGCTGCATGTAGGAAGATGTAAATGACCACTCCAAAAATATCAAGAATATAGTGATAGATGTTGTACATTTCTTCAGATTTCTGGCGTCTTTTTTAGTACTGGTTGTGATATTGGTAAAGTTTTGTTATGGTTTAGCTTCATAATTAGGCACAAAGCAGTTCTGTCATGAGCCATGTTAGACTGAGGACAGCCATGGATGAAGCCACTTTGGGTTCCATTGTCTAATGAGGCATACATTACCAATTATTTATTTGTGATTATTTTTCTTTTTTTATACATCAGTCGTTGCTTGCTAATGAGGGAGTTACATTATGATTTATATGTATCAGCTAAAGGGATTTAATTTTCTTACAATTTAGAAACACTTTATAACTCAAGCTTTTTTCCACTACTCTTCCTCTGAGGAAGACTGTGAGATACAGTTAAAACCTCCAGAAGAAGCTAGACAATATAATATAAATGAATTTTAGTACCTCAAAGTAAAAATGTGGAATATGGCAACTAAATGCAAAATAGCAGGCTTCCTGTTGCGTTTTTCAAATTGCACCCGTGGACTTTTTTTTTGTCTGGTCATGATACGCATGTGTATCGATTTTTGAGATGAGTGTCATCACAACAAGATGGAGATACAAACTAACTCAAGGTTCATCATAAAGAAATACCGTTGTATATTTGACAGTACAATTGTACATTGATTTACATTAATGTTTGTCTTCATTCAAGCTCTATACATGTTATTGTATTGTACTGCTTTTCTTTTTCTTCTAAGTTATTTATTATAAAATGTATGATTACAATGAGGTATCTGCCCCCCCCCCGAAATCCATTTCACTCAGGCGATTCAAATGTGACAAAACAGATCTTACCTAAGTGTCCACTTTCCCGTAACATCCTGAAACTGCTATAAAATGTTGTTACTGCTAAAACATCGAAAGAACATTTAATACTCTTGAGTTAAGCAATTCATTAAATTAATTGTGCTATAAATTTCAACTCATAAATACTTAGAACTTAACTCCGTGTCCATTTGCTTCCTATTTCTGAGATGAGAAAATTACCTTTGTAATGTGTGCCCTGTTGGAAAGTGGTGACCTCAGTCATTGGATCATATGTTAGACATCAGAAATCAGTTTATAGGATCAAAACGGAGGCAAATCACGCTTTACTTGGATATTTAACTATTTCCTACGTATATCTACTTCCTTTGTTTTACAGATACTAATACACAAAAGTACCTCTATTGTCTGTACTTTCTTCTTCTGTGGTTTTGAGGTTGTACAAATGTTGAATGATAAAAAGCTTTGACGGCGGCAATCCTCGTCCTTCCTGTTCCTTTCTTCGCTGCGCATGATTGATGCTGGTTCCTCCTGAAGCAGGGAAATCCTCACCATCCCATTCCAACCCTGGGCTCACCTTGTAAAAACATACCTGAAATACTCCTGTGTTGCAATTTAGTCTTAAGCAAGACTCCTCCATTGACAATCTCGGCGTGTTTGTCCGGTTTAATGTGTTTGCTTTGCCAGAAATGTCAATAATTAACGTTGTAGTTGACTTTAGTTGAACAGCTTCCTCAGTAGAACCTTCACCTGCGGGTAAGTGCCCCATGTGAACGTGCTCCTTCGTCGTCCGGCCTCCTCTTTGTATTTTTAGCTCAGCATCTGGAGAGAGATTATCACAGCTGGTGAAAATTAGAGGTTATATTATGAGACTTTGTCGTGACACGGCATGTAACTGCAGGAATGCTGACAACACACAAGTTACCGCGGCATTTCACCTCCCTCATTTCACCTCCCTCATTTCAAAGCCACTGTCATTATGGAGTTCTTCATCAGAACCATTTACTGCCTCCAGACTCTAGACTTTCTCTTATCTTGGAAACTGAGGATAACTCGGTAAATCAGCTGGAAATGTCCTGATAGGCAGAATGCTTCCACTTTTATTTTGAAGGGCAGAAACCTCTTTATTGCCACAAATAAAGCACTACTACCGTTGAACTATTAAAATATAGCAAGTGCAACATATGTCTTGAGGTTCATATCACAGTTTTTATGTTGTGTGCTCAGGTTTCACCTATCTTTATTTGTTTGATCATGGGAGCGTGTGCTAACTTTTCATTGAAGCTAATTGTTGAAGCCAAGGACGCCAAATTATATTTGATTTCACTGTAACATTCAGTTTACTCTCAGTGGAACACGATGCACGGCCCTAAAGTAACTGTCTGTTACAGTGTAATACTGGTTTCAAATGATTGTTGCACTACATTTAATATGAGAGCAGTAAATAGACCTGACATAGAAAGGAGCCATGTCCCCCGAGACACCACACAACTGTAGAAGGTATTCTCATACACAGTCATATACTCTATAACTAAATTTATACATATATACAAACTTGCATCCCCAAAATAAAAAATATAAACCATTTGTCATTGCTATTTATACATAATTTAAGGTAAACTAACCTGTCACCTCGCTGTCTCGAACTAGCGCGTTCACCCAGGTGGCACGTTTGCATCACAGCCAATCAAAGCCCGGGACGATAAAAGCGTCCTCCAGTCATTTGACCCCGAGATTGAAATCCGATTGAAGACAAAAGCCAGGTGTCGGTGAAAAGGTGGCTTTACATGGTGCCTGGGGGGGTCTCTGGGCTCAAGTGGCCCCTGCAGCCTCTGCCTCAGCCTCTGGAAAGTTCCTCCAGTGATAATAACCCGTGGGTGTGAGGGAAGCTCCAGCCACCAGAGGATGATGACGCAACGGGTTTACTCAATCGCGCTTAATATTGTGAGGGACAGGATAATACATGCAGGGATTCCCACGTTTCCTATGACCAGCAGCGGGCTGAGGACTCGCACACTCTCTGGAGTAACCTGACAGTTCCTCCTCCACCAGGAAACCAGCAGCTCCGGACCCCCGATGCAAACTCTCACCATGGCTCACGTCATGTTACTTTTCCTGCCTTGTGTTCTCAGCGTCGGCACGGTAGGTTCTCGCCATCTCATCCACATTTTGCGCAACTTTCGTATCCACTGTGCCACCGTGCGTGCGTAAAAGAGGCAGAAACGCGCCAAACGACTTTCTCTTGACCTGTTTTCAGCGCTTGTTGGTCCCTGGACGTGAAGCAGTCATCTCCACAGAGCCGCACAGGGAGAGCAGGAGAGGTATGTTGGACTGACTCCTGTGTTTAATTCAGAGGAAGAAGAGGGAGGGAGGGAGGAAGAGGGGATGCGCATTAGACTGGCACTGAATGGGATGATGTACAGTGAAAGTCTGTTGTGAAGTTTGTGGGTAGGGCTGATCGATAGAACCATGTTAATAATTGCCACGATTTAATTGTCATCGAGAGCAATATAGCAACCGTTAGATATATGTGATTGTATTGGTTATCATGCCGTTTAAAACACAGTGTGGAGGAATGACATCTCAGATTCATGAAATATTTTTCTTTTTATTATGTTCAAAAAGAATCGTTTTTAATTACGTTGTTAAAGGTAAAATGTAGAAACTTCCTCTAAAACTAGAGCATGACTGATCAGTCTGTAAATAAATAATAATGTGACATTTATAATGATAATTATCAATGTCGACAGATTTTTATGTTGATTCAACTGTTGACCATATCATCCAGCCCTGTCCATCTTGACCAGGAGCCTATGTGTTTGTCCTTAAACTATAATCAAGATCACGGTCTTGGACGTATTGATGTCACGTTCAGATTTGTTACGCTTTTGTCGAAACTCTGCTTGTGCTCAAGATGTACTCTTGCACTCACAAAGTTTGTAGCAACTTTTTTTTTGTACTTTGGGCAACTAGTCTGTCAAAGTTTCGCCAACCAACTCCAGTAAGGGACTTCATGAACAGGGTTAAAGTACCCAGCCATACAGGACTCTTAGGGAAGTAAAGCTAACGTACCCACAACCAGGGAGGGACAATTGAATTAGTCAACACAACATCTGCGTTGCACAAAAAAATCCAATTGCAGACGAACAAACTGGGAAATCTGTCCAAACAAGAAAATATCTGAGTGTAAGTGTATAAGTGCACAGTTTGAGCACAAGCAGAGCAAATCAACGCCAAGCAGGAATCATCTGAGTGCAAGCACAGGGCTTTGAGTGCAAGCGTCACAAATTCTGAACGTGAAAGTCCTGCTCTCAAACTGAAAGACCCCGATCTTTAAAACTAAGAACAAGAAAAGGTATTGTATATACCACAATGGGTTAAATGCAAATGTGATTTATAATATAATACATATTGAGCATGTGCTTGTGTTGGTCTGTTACCTGTCACTCAACACTAGGATTTATTTGTTTGAAGAGATTTAACGGCCTTTTTCAAAGTGAAAGCAGTTGTGTGTGAGGTACAAGAGGGAAACGGTCCGACTGTTCTTCTCATTTCACCGTTCTGTTTGTTTCTTTATTCCTCTGTTGTTAAGTTCTCACAACGACGGGCAAAGAGTGTAAGTTCCCGTTTCGTCAGGGCGGCAGGCTCCACTATCACTGCGTCACCATCCTGTCCTCAAGACCCTGGTGAGTCCTCCACCTCGTCTGGATCCACTGTTTTTTGGTTACACAAACAAGTGTGTGTGTGTGTGTGTGTAATCACCCACGGTTACCACACACTTAGGTCAGACTGTGCTGCCTCGTCATTTTTAATTCGGTTCAGACACACACTCACAAACCACAGAGCTTCTCTACGCCACTCTGACACTCACCCGGCGCAACTATTACGTCACAGGCTTCTGTCTGACTCTTCTTCAAGGTGGCATAAATGAACTCTGTGATTTTCCATCATGGAATGCATCTAAGCCTGCGACACCGAGGTAGTGTGTAACCGTGATGCGTAGTCGCACTTAATTACAGATCGCACTGATGGGGGATTTGTGCAACAGGAGACATAATGCAATGTTATAATGAGGTAATGGGCTAATTCTCATCTCTGAGTTGTGTGTGGGCCTCGTAATGATTTGTGTGTCACAGCTACAACATCGGAACAGACGTATTCAGAAGGAGCTGATTTTAAAGGTGAAATGTAGAAACTTCCTTTAAAACTAGAGCACGGCCAGTTTGGATGTTTGGGGGCTGATGCTGGTATTAATATGAATGAGAATAAGATTTGTCACATCGATATATCACATATACATGTTTATGTACGGTTTGTGAGTCTTGAGATCTCATTTTCAAACCCAAAAGTGGCTGAAGTTCAGAGGTCAAGGTCACAGTGACCTTACAAAATATATGAGTTTTGCTTTGTTAATGCGATATCTAAGAAACACCTCCACGGAGTCCTTTTGAATTCGATAAAAAATGTCTTCTTCCTCATGGTGATCGGATCAGATTCTTGCCAAAAATATACGTAGACTGAAACTGAAAAATCTAAACATCTAAACTGTGACTGCAGATGAAGTTTATAAGACACATACCGCCTCTTACAGTTTATCCTAAGGGTGCGTATCTGCCCTAAGCAATACGCACATAATCCGAGGCATTTTTATTACCTCAGATTATGACACAGCTGCAGTCTTTCTTTTTTTCTTTTTTCATTGGATGTGTATTTTGGAAAATACAAAAAAAGACAACAGACTCGCTGTGGGGTTACGGCTCGTCGTCATTCTTTAGATATGAGACAGTCAGGGCGGGTGCCAGGCAGCAAGATGGAGCAACACGTATGAAATTACACCGTATACGGCCCCACGTCTCTGGTCCACCTCAGATAAACTCATTACGGCAATATGAGCCTGCGTGTTTCCCCGATGTGCTCATGCGCTCGGTGGTGAGATGGATTTACTGTTACGCTCTGCAGATCAGTGAGCGACACTGAAGTACGCTGATGGTTCGACTCGTTGATTAAATGAGTAGATGATTGATAAACTTCACCGGAGTTGGTTGGTCATTACAGAAAGTGATTTCCCTTTTCCACCTCCGACTCAAAGGGGCTGCCAAGGTGCAACATTCCTGGTGGTTGGATTATGTATAATCCTTCATCGTGATTTTATGTCACTATATTAGTGTATTACATTTTCCAAAAACTGACACTATCTATCTATCTATCTATGTATCTATCTATGTATCTATCTATCCATCTATCTATCTATCTATCTATCTATGTATCTATATCTATCTATCTATCTATCTATCTATCTATCTATCTATCTATCTATCTATCTATCTATCTATCTATCATCTATCTATCTATCTATCTATCTATCTATCTATCTATCTGTCTATCTATCTATCTATCTATCTATCTATCTATCTATCTATCTATCTATCTATCTATCTATCTATCATCTATCTATCTATCTATCTATCTATCTATCTATCTATCTATCTATCTATCTATCTGTCTGTCTGTCTGTCTGTCTGTCTGTCTGTCTGTCTGTCTGTCTGTCTGTCTGTCTGTCCGTCTGTCCGTCCGTCCATCCATCCATCCATCCATCCATCCATCCATCCATCCATCCATCCATCCATCCATCCATCCATCCATCCATCCATCCATCTATCTATCTATCTATCTTTCTTTTCTACAGAGTGTAATCTGCTCTCACTGGTTTATCTTTCTGTTTCCCTTCTCTCAGGTGCTCACTCTCTCATAACTTTGACCGGGACCGGCTGTGGGGTTTCTGTGCAGCGGACAGAACTCAAACAAACAGTAAGTTCACCAGAGGCATTTTCTAGATATATATTCCTGATTTCCTTTTCTTCATCACCTCCTCTTTTCTCCTGTGTTTCAGTCTTCGTCCACACGTCTCGTAGAGTCACAGATCCATGTCAGGCGAACCCGTGTTGGAACGGAGGCGTGTGCACGTCGATCCCACAACGACACACGTTCGAGTGCCACTGTCCTGAGAGATACTCTGGGAGACTGTGTGAAGAGAGTAGGTCGATTGTTATTAATTATTAAGTATAATGCCAGTGTTTTCTAAAGCTCATTCATTCATTCAGCATTGGATGATTTGTCTAATCTTTTTGTTGCCTATGTTAAGATACAATGGACTATTACAATTTTTACTTACTTTGCCTTGAATTTGGTTTTGTCAAAGTGTTGTTATATGATCAAAGTAATTTTTCAAAACTTGGTGACTTAAAACTATCAACTATTAAGGGTTAAGAGTTCATCCAATCTGGATTTTACACCACTTACTTTACACTTACGAGTGTTTCACAGTTCTTTTCATCACGTACCACGATCTACATCAAGTAATTGAGTGAGATTTAATTTAACTCGGTTAAATGAAAAGCAGAAACATACTTTCTATAACGTCCTGTTGTCATGGCGATCCACTGAAACAACTAAATGACGACTTTGCAAAGTGACTGATCTGGGATGTGAAATCGAAGATTTCCCCTTTATTTCCACATACGCCCAAAGTAAAATGGAAAAATCAGTTGTGGGTCATTTGCACTTTTGAAATTATTTGAATGGCCGACTGCAAAAACAATCAAAAACCCTGTGTCCACATGCAGCCACTCTCCTGTCAGTGCTTCTCACTCTGTGCGCTCCACTGAGCTCCTCCATCTCCTCTCACATTTCAACTCACGGCCTTTCATCTTGTTTTCTGTCGGCTTTTCAGAGAAGTGCTACGAAACCGTACACCTGCGCCATTATGACATCGGAGAGTCTTGGGGACGCATCCACCTCCGTAACGTGGAACAGTGCACGTGTGTGTCGGGGGAAATCGAGTGTGAGAGAGTCCGCTACTCGGGTAAGACGTCAGCTTTTGTTCCTCGGCTCCGACTGTGTCTGGCCGTTTGTTCTCTGCTCTGCTTTTGTTCCCTTTGTCCTGTCCTCTGAACAAGCTGTTAATCTAACCATCAGCTCACAATGAAATACATGTATTCAGCATTTTTACTCAGCACATTCACCTGATGTGTACGAGGGCCTACCCCAATAACCAAAGATAGTGGAAAGTATGACCCACCCCCGAGAGACATCTAAGTATCATGTCTCATCCTATAAAAAAAGAAAGCTCTTTTCTCTCCTTCCGACATCACGTCCTTATAGATGATATGAAAGGTGTGTCCCGGCCTCTCTTTGATCACAGCTCCACAGTTTGCCGTTACCTTGGTAAAAAAAAAGCCGATTATATGAGTCACTGTGACTCAGGAATGGTGTTATAGGACACACCCCACGGGTCCATACGGTGCTTTCATCTGAACACATTCTCTGGCATAAAGGAGCGAGCAGCACTGAGGTGGTTTCAGGCTCCCTCAACTGAAACTGTCACTTTGTTTTGCTTTTGTCATCCAGTGGCCATGAAACTGAAAAATCATTCCTTGCACCTGAATGTGCTTTGAGCTGGAATTTCACGTTATCTTTATTGTGTGCTGATATCAGCTGCATTTATTTATTTATTCTTTAAGTAAAAGTTTCTTAAGGGGGTGAGTTCACTTCCCAAACTGCTCTTTAGATGGATCAGATGCAGATGAAGCGTTGCTGTTTCAGAGATTCGGCATCAGATCCTAGAGAAACATTCAGGACAAATATATAATCTATTTAAAAAAAATGAAAATGATAAAAATTTTACCATATTTCAGTGGTGAGATTAATTGTTATGTGCCACTAGGGGGCAGCACAAAAGGCGGCGTACGCAACTTCACCACGTTTTCATAATTTGTATTAGCCTTTATTTAAACAAGTTAGTCGCAAATCTCTTTTATGAGGGAGATTTGGTGAAGAAGAGGCAAATATGTGGCTTTTTAGCTGCAATTTCCCACAGTGTAATATTTCTGTGTATATTGAACAATACGAGCGGAACCTGTGACACTTCACACAAGTTTTTGGTCCATTGTTCAGAACGAAATGTCTCTTAGTTCAGCTTAAAATTCAGAAAGAAAGATTGAAAGCTCATGTCGTGATGCTGATGTCGAAGTGTGTCAAAGTTGTGTCAAACATTAAAACATAAAATATGTGGGTGTTAAGTTGTCGTGTTGTGTCTCTCGATGTGTCCAGAGTGCCGTACGAACCAGTGTCACAACGACGGAGCCTGTCGACTCATCACAGCCACCGGCAAGGAAGTGTGTAACTGCAGGAACGGCTACAGCGGCGCCGACTGTAGCTTCGGTGAGTTACACTGTCTGACGCTGATTCCCTGGTTAGATTATAAATATATGTAAACGCACAATGCTCATATCAGGCTGAAAATAAGGGTTCATTGGATTCACATTTTCCAGTGGCTGCACAGTCTGCGTCACCAGTGCTTGGAAGACATTATTTATGTTCCCTTCTGTGCATTTGTCCTTTACGCATGTTCCTACACATGCATGTGGGTTCATGCATGTGCGTGAAAAGGCTTTTATTAATGGCAGCAGGTGGAGACATGAGCAGGCTGCCAAACTTGTCCACAGTTGTTGTAACTGTGGCGTTTCTTCTAGACTTGTTCCAACTTATTCCAGCGTGACGAGAAAAAGATCAGTCGTCCCAGAGATTCTCATCTGCATTCACAAACAGTCTGATTGCACTTGTGTTGTTTACATACCTGCATGATACTGACTTTTTGTGTGTGTGTGTGTGTGTGCAGAGCCGGAGACTGAGTGCTATAACAGCAGGGGGAAGAGTTACCGAGGCCTGGCGAACACCACGGAGTCTGGAGCCCGGTGTCTGCCGTGGAACTCCGACCTGCTGCTCGACGAGCTGCACGTGGGCACGGTGGTCGCGGCGCAGCTCAGGGGCCTCGGCGAACACGCCTACTGCAGGTGTGTGTGTGTGTGTGTGTGTGTGTGCGTACACGTACTGTGACATCCTGCGCCTTGAATGAAAGATTCTTCAAATTACGGCTTTGAGATGATAATTACAAGATTTCCTCATGCGTTTGTCGTAAAAAACTATTTTAAAGCTCGCGCATCCACTCGCCTCCCTCGTGGTGACAAACTGTTTACAAGGCTGATCGGTCAAAAGTGTGTGTGTCAGCATGTGTCCCCCACATGCACGAGCCCTCAAATCTCCCCAGAGCCAACCAGCAGCCACGAAACCACCACGAGCAATGAAGAGGCCCATAGTGACTGATACAAATAAAAAAGAAACCTTTCTTATCTCCTGCACATTCGCTCCTCTTCCCTTTCTCACTGCTTTCACTTGTTGCTGTTGCCATGACGACCCGTCAGCCATTTGGCACATCCACAAACAGGAGGCTATATGTCCCAAAACACCACCAAACATCAAATAGACGCCAGTTTCTAGCAACTGACCGGCTCACAGACGGACTTCCTGTTAGTTTAGAGCTGGAAAAGTTGCATGCTGCAGTTTTAACATGAACCATCAACACTCTTTCAGATAGTCATTAAATCTCCATTTAGTTAAAAGCAAAAATAGATAATAATTGATGCGCGAGGCTTTGGTTGGAGATCCCGACCAGCTTTCACCTTCTGAATAGAGACAAAGCTCCTGTATAATCCCTTTAGCTTCTGTATTGTATTGAGTAATGCATGGAGCTAAAAACAGTGTTGCCACACCTCTACACACACACACACACACACACAGACACACACACACTCACTCACTCACAATGTACACTGTGTTTGTGTGTGTGTGTGCAGAAACCCAGACGGGGACAAGAAGCCGTGGTGCTACACGCTGAATGAGGACGCCATCTCCTGGGAGTACTGTGACGTCCCCTCCTGTGTGATGCCCGTGTGTGAGTAGACACACACAGGGAAGAGGTGTTGTGGAAGTTCTGGTGTCACTATCTGAACATGATGTATACAATTAACATCAAGTTGTATTGAAAAACTAGAGAGTTAGAATGTCTTCATGGACTTTAACAGAACTTCTTCTCCTTTTTGTCACCCCCTGCTGGTCATTTGTGAGAACACAGGTTCCAGGCACTTCAAGTCTGCATCCATTTTTCTGTCCAGTCTGTGTTAATGATAGACTTTGATGCTTGGTCAGACAGATGATTTAGAAGTCATCATTTCCTTTCCAGTAGAAGTTATTGTCGCCCCTGAGAAGCTAGATGTCTATTTTCTTATGAACCTTCTCAAGGAAGACGTATTCTTATTTCATTTGTCTGTCCTTGTCCTAAACCGCTCTTTAAATCTCTGACTTGTCATTTAAAAAAAGTATGAAACAGAGTTTTCCTGAAGGCCAGTTCCTGCATCATTCAATCTCTGAGTCTTTGTCTCTGCCTTTGATTAAATGACACAGTCTGTGACTCTCGCCATCTGAGAAACATTCAGGAACTAAAAACACAGCTTAAATCTGCTGAGTCACTGCTGCTGCAATAAAAAGCAGAATTCAGAGTGAGGTCAGCAACAAGCCTTTTCCCTCAAGACGTGGGTTAAGAAGAGAGAGGAGGCAAATAGGTCAGGTGAAGCCAAATGTTTACGTGGTGAGGGGGATTCATCCGTTTGTCTGTGTGCCAGGTTCAGGAACCGAATCCCAAAACTCATCATTTTATTTAGATAAAGAGAGAGGAGCTACCTGTTAGACCAGTTTGTGATGATACCTCCTGTTTTGGTGATTTATAACCAGGCACTTGTTTCCCTGTGCAGCTTCTTCTCGGAGGATTATCCCATTCAAAAAACCAAGCTCCCGCAAGCCGGGCGGGGAGCCAGTGTGCGGGAAGCAGCACAAGAAGAGGCTGTCGCCCGCCAGGGGCCGAATCATGGGAGGAACCTCTGCTCTGCCGGGCACCCACCCCTGGATGGCGGCCATTTATATCGACAATTCCAACTTCTGTGCCGGCACCCTGGTCTCCTCCTGCTGGATCGTGTCTGCTGCGCACTGCTTCTTCCGCAAGTACGGGATATACACGCATGAGTGGATGTTTGAATTCATGTTACTGCAGATCAAGGAGAGGGTTCGATGCCCTTTGGAGACCATGTGAAACGTATGAGGTCATTCTGCGCCATCCAGAGACTGTGACCCCCCTCGGCTTCACGGCTTTGCGAACGCACTATATTTAGAGCGGCGGCCAGTTCGAGGAAAACCTAAAAACACCTCGTGCACAGATGCTGTTTACGTGAGGATGCCTCCATTTGCTCCTGATGTCAACAGACGAGCAACTGTTCCAAGTTCAAAGATCTTTTGTTCAAGCGTTAAACCATTAAGATACACACGAGTGCAAAAAGCATTTTATCTTTCACAAAGAGACACATGCAAGGATTTATTCTAGGATGCACTTTCACGGCTAAACTGTTTTTCCACAATGTTGATTACACGCCACTTTACAAAATCCTCTGGTGCATATAATCATGATTGTAACTATAGGTATAGAGCACTTTTTAAACACAAAGTAGAAAGTGCTGCACAACAAGAACACAAATGGTTAGAAAACAGAAAGTACAGGAAGTGCATAAATAATAATAGAGAGAGAGAGAAAAAAGGAAGAAGACCTTGTCTCAGAAAGCTTTATCAATCCAGAGTCTTTGGGCCCAGATGGCAAAATGTATGAATAAGTATGAATGTAATAGATCGATTTCATGACCCTGCACTTGTTGGATTTTTACTGTTTCTTGTGCAAACGTGGAATAGACTGATGATAAAATGGTAACAAAGAGACGTTGGGGTATCTCAGGCTTCAACGTCTGGAGACAGTTCAAAGGAAAGTTTAATGAAATCCCCCTCAGCCAGCAGATTGTAGAGATAACTTGGCTCTGGGCTGAGGTATTGGACAGTCAGAGCCTGAATTGATTTTTTAAAACACTGTCTCCTCGCAGCCCGCTGAAGTCTCAGCTCCGCGTGGTCCTCGGCCAGCAGGGCTTCAACGTCACCGGCCCTAACACCAGGACGTTCGGCGTGGAGGAGTACGTCTTCCCCAAACAGTACTCGGTGTTTAATCCTACGCTGTATGACATCGGTAATCATTCACTACACACACACACACACACACACACACACACACACACACGCACACACACAAAAGTGACTCATAAACTGGAAGACCTCCAGTCCCCATTCAGAAAAATACAAATTCACTTAAGACCCCGGTCTGTGTGCACAGCTGTGCGTCACTGAACAGCTGTGTTGCTGTGCCGCCCCACCCCACCCCTGCAAAAACACACACACACACACAACACACACACACACACACACACACACACACACACACACACACACACACACACACACACACACACACACACCATGCATACACACGCACACAGAGTCTCCATGTCCACAACTTGCTTCATCACTTATCCCACCTCTCTTCTCCCGTTTTGATAACTTTGTATTCCCCTTCCGCCCCGCTCAGTTCTGGTCAGGCTGAAGAAGCAGGACGGCCGCTGTGTGAGGAAGACTCCGTTCATCCGGCCCATCTGTCTGCCGGAGAAGAGCACCACGTTCCCCGACGGCTACTGCTGCACCATCAGCGGCTGGGGATACAAGCACGAGAGTGAGTGGTGGAGGCGTCACGGCAGAGTCGTCGTGACAACAGCTACCTGCACTCCCATGTTTCCCAGTCACTTCACATTCAGTCAACGATCAATTACTTATTTTTGATTTATATGTGCAGTGTTTGTTTGCACTTTGGCAAATGTTGTCTTTATTGTCAATATACTTCAATATTAGAAAGATTATCTAAGAACCAGGATCAGGTTTTGGCCTCTATTCACAAAACCATGACTAAGTTTGTCTAAAAGGAATTCTACTGAGGACGGAAATTACTCACTTTTATTTATTTATTCAACCAGCTGTTAAAGACTTTGGGAAATTTGTGAAAACTTTAAAAAAAAAGCCCCATCTCACAATGACAAAGAATCCCTGAATAGAGTTTTTGTGCAATCCTGCTGAAGATCAAACAAACAAAGGCATCACAATCTATACAACAATTTACCACAATTAAGGTTGTTTAAGGAACCTGGTGGATTTTGAATTCTATAGTTTCACCTTCATATTGGGAAATACGATGGAAACACATTAATTTATGTGTCTGTGATTTACCAATAAGTGTCTTTTAGAGAGCTACAGATTCCAGACTCGTTATAAGTCACTTATGTTAGTCAGAATATACTTATTTTGAATTTAAATTTGACTTTTTTAAGGTTCTGCACATCCATGTTCCTCTACCTGCCCCTACACACACAGACACACACGCACACACACACACACAGAGGAGGCTAATCACTCTGATGAAGTGGGAGCCCTTGTGTGGAGCAGTAAAACACAACTGAGCAACACACACACCAACAGTTTTAACACCTGCTCTACCTTCATGTGTTACAGAGGACGTAGGATACTCCACCCTGCAGGAGGCCGGAGTCCGGCTGATTCCCCACGACGTCTGTAGGAAGCCCGAAGTCTACGGCAACCACGTCACCGCCGACATGATGTGTGCCGGGCTCAACGGCTGCCACGACGCCTGCCAGGTAGGAGAACAGACGAGGACACAACACACACAGACACACACAAACACACACACGCTGTATAGTCTAAAGACAAAGTAGAGTTACACCTGGTAGATACCCATGAGCCCCGGCTGCTTCCTGAACCAGAAGAGCTGCGGCTGTCACAAGTCCACCAATCTCTTTGTTTTGGAAATCTTCATATTTTAAGATTACCTCACTAAATACTTATATATTTTTAATAAGATAAGATCAAACTTTATGGATACGCCCACTGGGGAGCTCCTTCCTCTTCAGTTAAACGTGAAGGTTCCTCATGGGTAGAGCGCAGGTTCCCACTGAAGTGAAGTGTGTGGGTGTGACTCAGCTGCGTGTGGGCCTCCTTGTTATGATCTGTGCATGAATGTTTGTGTGTGTGACTGATTCTACTTGTGTATCTGTGTGTGTGTTGACTTCAGGGCGACTCTGGGGGCCCTCTGGCCTGCGCGAGGGATGATGTCAGCTTCCTGTACGGGATCATCAGCTGGGGCGAGGGCTGCGGCCGCTCTGGAAAACCTGGTGTTTACACTAAGGTTGTAAATTATATCGATTGGATCAATTCAGTGATCCGACCTAAATCCAGAGCTTTCGTGAACCAAAGTTGACCTGGACAATGTTGCTTAAATATAAGATGATGTAATGTATTTTATTATAACTATTTTTTATTAATAAAAAATGTGGAAGTTCATACAATCTTTTTTTTAACTGTGAAACATTTTTTTTAACATTTTGACTGAATAAACCTTCACTGACTTGAAACTTTGCGTCTTGGAACTTCTTCACTTGTGTCTTTCTTTTGTTGCTGTGCAAAGGTTTCAACTGTTTGACAAGTTCTTCATGAGTTTCAAATTGACTTGCTGTTGTTTGTGTTTGTTTGTTTGTGTGTGTTCAGGGTCACTAGCTACACTTTTTCAGGAGGTTTTAATTGTGTTATTTTGTGATTTGTGTTCTTTCAATGAATATATTGGCAGAACTTGAAGAAGACTGTCGGTATTTGATGTTGTACAATTTAGTTTGACGTGTTTTTTGTGTTGCATGAAAGTAAAAGTTGCAAGATGAGTTGAATGTTGATAATTCTTCATCTCATCCTGTTATAGAGTTGTGTTTTATCTATGCATGTTATTAAATGTACTAACATTGTTTTAATCCATAAACTTTTATGGTTTTAATCCATAAAAATGAATGTTATTTGTAATCCTAAAATCACGTGGGTTGTCTCTGCCAGTAGTTGTGTGTCTTTGCAGCAGTGAAGCAGCTCAGGTGGCAGCGGCCTGGTACACACACACACAGACACACACATAGGGTGGTCAGGCCATTTTCCATGTGCTTGGCTGGGGGCGAGTTTTCACCCCTCACATACACACCCTCTCACACACAGAGAGAGAGAGGGAGTAGCTATTTTGAAAGTGACCCCCTCAGTCAGTGTGTGTCTGTGTGTGTGTCCGTGTGAGAGGGACAGAGACGCTGCAGCTGTCAGGAACTATGACTGAAGATGACGGATTCAGTTGTCGTGGAGGGATACGCCAGACTCCGGGATGGAAAAAAGGTTTAAACTGCACCGCGTTGTGTTGACGGAAGTTGTGCAATTTAATCTGAGCGTTAACAAAAAAAGTTTGTTGTGCTTTTTCTTGTGTTTTGTTGTTGTTTTACAGTGGAAAACCAGGTGGCTCGTTCTACGGAAGCCGTCACCGGTAGCAGGTAGGAACGCATCGTTGTTCGCGTATTTTGCAGTTGTTTAATTGTTGTTATTGTTTGTTGTGTACGTAGATAAAGGCGCATTGTAGCTAGGGGGGAGATACAGTTGAAATGTGGAGCTGCCATGTTTGTTTCTCTGTCGTCAGGTTTGTGTTGCTGTGTTCACAACATGGGCCCAAGTCAATACAGTTTCTAAACCTGTGTGTGTGTGTTAAAGTTTTTAAATGTGTTATTGAAAAGCAACGTGCAACCTCAGAGGTAAAACAAGTACACTAATACAAATAGCAGTTAGAGCAAGTTGTGTAACACAAAATGAGAAATACATTTTTGTATAGCAACCAATCACAATCGCAACATGTAAACAAACTTCATTTAACAGTAATGGCACCAGAGCAGGATAACACAACAGGTAATATAATAGCAAATAAATACAAAGTTTTGCAAGAGCAGAAAAAATAGAACAAAATGTGTTCACCAGGTTAAATAAGAGCCAACATCTATTGTTATCCTTTGTGCGTCTTGAAAACAAAGAACTCTTGAATGCAGAGCTTCTCTTAAATGTATGAATATGTTGCTCTATCTTTAAAAACGAGCTCCCAGACCTTTATTTAATCCCATCTTCAATGTTAATGCTGATAGTTTATTTCCTGCTTGTATTTTTAGATGCATCATGATCGTGAACTTGTTGAATCTAGGCCTGTTACAGAGTTTAAAGTTCCCAGAACCCATTTATCAATGACTTGGCTCTTTTTCTTTAAATGGCTGAGCCTCTGTGGTTCCAGAGCGATGAAGTGTGTGTGTGTGTGTGTGTGTGTTTGTGTGTGTCGCTCTCAAACTGTTCCAGAGAGAGCTCTCCTGTGCTATGTGGATCTGAGCAGGTTAGACGGAGGTTGGGTGCTGCTCGTCCTCAGATCTTCGGTGTCAGTGTTATCACAGCTGTGTGCTCTCATCCCTCAGTTATGTGTGTTAGGAGGTGTGTTGGTGTGAAGGAGAGCGACGCACACGGACACACACAGTCTTGTTTTGTCAGTTGACACTGATTGTTTCACGGGGGCCAAAGACAAGACACTAAAACATCTTCTGTTTGTCAGTAAACATCCTATGTGACACTTAACATTGGAAATAAATTGTGGATTTCAGCTTTCTAGTTATATTTAGGGCAGAACTAAGTACTGTGGACATGTCAGGTTAAGTAGCATCTGCCTCAAACCGCGTTTTTCATCCTACGTCATGTCTAATCTTAACTCTCTGGTTCCTGCAGACTGCCTCGTGCTGCTGGTTTATAAAGACAAGTCCGACAAAGCGCAGGGCAACAAGGAGAGAGCCAGTGTCACCTTGGAGGAGATCTGTGGCCTGGAGGCAGGACAGTGGTATGAGGGCGTTGCTTTCACTCTGGGCATCCTCTGCCTGAACCAGGCCGCTCTGCTGGGCTTCGACAGCCGGGAGACCCTGCAGGCGTGGGACGTCCGCCTCCAGTACAGCCTCGGAGAAGGTGAGCAAATCTGTCCCTGCTTTTAACTCCCATGAATTGTGTCTGACTTTTCATGAGCAACAGATCCCAAGTGCAGAAGTTAATAGAAGCCGAGAGGAAGGAGGAAGACTTACGTGTCCGGTGGAAAGTCCCATACTTAATTTCTATAGTTCACTTAAAATGAGTGCAATGCATGATGGTATATAAATACTGCTGCTACTTGTCTTCTCCACCTTTTTATTTTGACAATAGTGTAAATAAAAGCAACACACAGGGTTCAGAGTCGTTGCAGGTTTGTTGGACTGGCAGCACTTTGTGTATCGATGATTCAAGCAGCACGGTACAGTCGTCCGGTCTGGAAGAAATAAACAAATTCAAAATTTCTTGGAAGTCAATCCGACAGACGCGTTGATCATTAACTCAGCCGAGAGGGTTATGTTTCCATTTGTGTATTACGTTAAAACTTCTAAACAGATGTCCATGAAATTTTGTTGAAAGGCTGGGGAACAAACCAGAAATCAACCCAATACGTTTCAATTCAGATCTGAATCAGAGGATTGGATTAAGGGGGTTTTCAACATTTTAAAAGTTGCGTCTGCAAGTACTTATTACTCAATGTCCTTTTCTTTTTAACCAACATTGACCCAGTTAGTATTTAATATAGTCAGGGTGTTTATCATGAGGTTATGAAATATTCTGCAGTTGTTTGCTTTGTAGATCATTCTGGTTCCTTGTCTCTTCTTCCCGTCCATTTGCTCTGGATTTTAAATGGTTTTAAAATCCTATGATTTCTATCTTTCACTTCTGTTTTGATAGATCATCAAATTTTAAAAAGTTTTTATTTTCATCATCTTTAAAAAAACAAACTGTCGTCATTTAGTCACATGGTTCTGTTTCGTCTTTCCTCCCGAAATACACGTCTGACCCTGTGGAATAGTGTAGCCTCGCGTTGACCTGTATACAGTCTGTGGGTCTATGATGCAAGTTATATAAAGAGAAACAAACAGACCCTATTATTAGCACTGTGCTGTTCAGCTGGTGGCAGGAGTCCAGACAATGTTATGGGACCTGCTTGTGTGGAGGAGAACACAGGGCTTTATTTGCATTTGTGCACGTGTCTGTCCACTGGTTTAGGGAGTTTGAAGAATGTGTTTGTGTGTCTGTCCTTTGTGTGTGTGTGGCCTGATGTTCAATGAAATTCCCCCGGAGCCCCAGGCCGAGACGAGGCACCAAGGCTGTGAGACCCGATGTCTAATTTTACATCACTTTTCCTCTTTGCTTTCGACTCCACAGATGTTGAACTGGCTTTGATCGATTTGCTTTCGGGCTTCAGATGTGAGCACGTTGTGTTCAGGGCTCCGCTCGCTGATTTCATTCTCTCCGCAGCTGTTTCTCCTTTTTTTGGGGGAATGAAATCTAATCCCTGGTGAAGTAATCGCTGTGTAGGGACTTAAAGTTTTTCAATACAGTGCAGACCTACAATGACCCCTTAGAAATGGACAAGTGACATATTTTAGTTGTTTTTTACTGATCACAGGATGAGAGAATCAATACCATTCAGATCTGCATGTTTAGATATAAAGCCTCTATAGGTGATGCAGCATGTAGACTGATCTTTTTTTACCTTCTGGTAGAGGGTACAGGAGGAGGGCTTCATGTACCACCAGTCTTAGGAACAGTTTATCACCTCAGTCGTCCATCAATCTTCTGCATATCTACTCGCCCCTGGAAAAATGTGCAAAGACATATCTCTACTTATACATGTGCTATCATTTTAAAAGTGTAATGTTTCCCCATCTGCCTTTGCAACCTGGAACTAGAATGACACCCTAGCCAAAGCCCAATAGATTCAATCAAAAATAAGTCACACCCTCTCTAAATAAGCCAGATTGTTCCTTTTTGTTTATCATCAAAATCCCTGGATTTATTCCCTCGGAAATCAGAGCACTGTTAAAGTGATAAAAATAAAAAAATTCTGGATCTGGCCTTTCATCAGGAGCCAATGCCAGAAAGTTTTATAATTTCTTGGCTCATGTCTCCTCCTTCCAAGAGTCCTTGAAATTCCTTCAATAGCTTTTGCGTCATCCTGCCAACAAACCAACCATCAGACTGTCTTTACTCGTCCTTAGTGGAGGTGATAAAATGTCTTGCTGATCCCTCTGTATGTTATTTGTATGCATGAGGTTATGTGTATGTAATGGAAACTTCTGCTACGTATGGGCATATATGTGCTGTGTGTGTATATGTATGTCTGAGACAACTTTCCTGTCTAGTTTCAAAGTCCAAAGAAAGTCGTATTCACTCATTTGTGTTGCTGCTCCATTTAATTAAACTTTATTATTCATCCCTCACAGCTCGTTAGTGAAAGTCTAAACAGTCTTAATTGTGACTCTGCAAAACCAGCACCCAAAACCTGTCTGTAATGGTCTGTTAGGTCTGTATAGGAAAACCTCATCCTTTTTATAATGTGAGTCCCTCAACTGAAGAAAAGGCCTCTGTTCTCCTTTTTGATTAAGTTTGTGTGTTTGCTCAGTTCACAGATTCAGCGTTGGAGTGTTACCAGGGACCAAGCTGGAGAGCGGACCTGCAACTCTTCATCTGTGCAACAACCTGCTGGCTCTGGCCCGGGACGTCCCCCCGGTGATCATCGGCCACTGGAACCTTCCAGACCTGCGCCGCTATGGACCTGTACCCCACGGCTTTGTGTTCGAGGGCGGAACCAGATGTGGATACTGTAAGTTGATGGCTGTTATGTTATTTCTGTGCCACATGTGGATGTGTTTAGGTAAGCAGCCCATAAAATGATATGGTGTTTGACAGATGGTTCCTGAAGGCAGAGAGTTAAGGGGTTGTTGGGCTGAAACAGCTCTGTCATGTTGGGGAAAACTGTTATGATTAATGAGCGATGCACATTTAGCAGATTAATTTAAAACCACAAAAACAGTGTGTAGTTGACAAAATGGCAGGGTTACCAAACAGGACATCAAACTTCAATCTGGAAAGTGAAAAATGGAGAAGTTGTAAATAACAAAGCCGTTTAGAGAAACAGGGAAACTGAGTCCCGACTCTGACGTTCACAAAAACCTAAAACAAAAAATTAGTTTTAAAGGAAAGTCGATCAGTCTCGCTACAACCCCATCTCCGTCATATCGTTAGTTCCCTCTTGCATCATTAGCAGCTCATTAAATCGTGATGTGAGCTGTGTTTTTTTCCTTATGGCTTCTCGACACAGACCAGATCATCACTGGCTGTGATTCATTTGCCCCTTTTTCATTCGGCTTCTGCAGCTCATTTTCATTTAAGGTTTGTTTTTTTTAAGTCGGGGATCATTGGATGAGAAATGTCCCTGCGTTGGAGTCATAACTGGGTCATTTACACATTTATAAGTTGTATTTAGAGAAGCTGTGACGAAGAATAAACACACTGAACGTTAGATGGATTTAAATGAGGCCGTCCAGGATTTTTCAGTCCTGCTTCCTGTGTTCGAGGCCCCTCTGCTCGGAGAACATCGGTGTCTGGAGTCACCGAGTGTCTCGTTCCTCTTGTTTCTGCTCGTACATCTGGCCTCCCTCAGGCGGACACATTAACTAAAGATGCTCAATGGACTTTTATGAAACAAAGAGGAGAGAAAGAGGAAAAAGCAGCCTTCAGATGTGTTTTTTTTTATCGCTGCCAGAAGGGTGAGATGTGCAGATGTCGTCATGAGTTGTACGATTTATTTATTTTTCTCTCTTGTTTGAGTGTCTCAACTTTAAAAGACGTCTCTAGCAACTTTATTTTGTTTTCCCCTGGCAGAGAGCGGTCTGGGACTTCTTCTGTTTCTGCTGCAGCTGTTGTTTAATTTAGTTGCTCTTCCAGTTTTCTGGCTCATTACAGTTTGACCTCATCTTTTCTGATTTGCTTTGCTTAACTATACGGCCAAAAGTATTGGGACACACATGCAACTTTTGTCTTGGGCCCTTTCTGTCCTGGTTCTACTTGAATGATGCTGTGTCTCTCAAACATCTTAGGTTGAAAATACCCCTGTGGCCTAGTCAGATGGGGTTTAGTTTCCCCTGGTGACTCTGCATGTTGAGGTCATATTTGACTGTGATCCTGGATTTGCTTCCATTTATAAGATTGTGGTTTTTGCTCCATGCATTCTCCTATATACCTTTTTCTTTAAGCATCTACAAATACACCTGCCATCCCCTGTAGTTTCAGCTCAGCTGCAGACTGAGCTGTTCTTTCTGCACTATACGACTGTACTTTACTGTGTTATTTAACTTTATGTTTATCATCAATCTCTAGAACATCAGTAAATGTTTGTAGTGAGTTTCTCTCTTGCCCTGTTGCTGACAAAGATGTAAACCAGACCTGAGACGATCGAAGTCGCCAAGTGACAAACAACGGGTGTTTTACGATTTACTGCGTTGCCCTGCTCCCAGTCTCCTTCACCTTGCTCTCAACCATCAGAGTCAGTTTTGTGAGGTGGTGGTTTTTAAGACTGTAAAGTTTACAACGTGCCGTTCTGTTGCTCCGTGCCTGTTGAGTACTGTTCCCCAACTGTTGATCAACTTCTCAAACAGTCCTGCTTCTCTGCGGCAGTGGCAGAAGTTTGTGGAAGGCCCCAAGAAGTCATGAGTTTCTGAGTTTGGTGTTAAAGAAGTTTCCTGGAAGTTCAAGTGTTTGTCGAACAGTGGTGGACGCCATTCATGCTTTTTGTGGCTGAGTGGAAGGAAGTCTCTGCAGCTAGGTTCTATCTAGTGTGTACAATCGAAGAATGCATCTGATGAAGTCCAGTTATTGGTGATTTGATTGGCGTATAGTTATCGCAAAGTTCACTTATTGTTACCTCAAGGCACTTAACATTCTACATTCGAGACCCTAAAAATTGATAGCTAAACCCAACAGTTCCCACGAGTGTCATGTAAACGGCAGAAGACATCTTTACAAATTGTTGTGTTTTGCCCTCTGACATTAGAAACCATTAGAAACCAGCTGCTTCACGACAACAAGAGAGACCTGCTGCAGGATATAAAGTCTGTAGAGAAGTCAAACATCAGAGTTGCTGTTTTCCTGTTTTCCCCTACGCTAACTTACACGTGTCACTGTGGTAAAGTGAACCACAGTTTACGTCTTGGAATAGATACAAAACCATTAAAGTAGAGTCGAGTGCGTGTCAACACCTGGAGGGGACGGGCGCAGGCACGGGGGGAACGCCGCAGACATCAGAGCGCCACGGTCACACGATGAGCCCGCTGGAAACACGACACTTCAGAATGTGACGTGTGATTTATTTAGCTCCATTAACTCTTCGGCAGCAGGTCCTCGCAGAACATGAAGGTCAGACACCACTTTCACTGGAATATGTTTTTTTTTAAAAGCCAATTAACAGAAATGAGGGCGAATATGAATGTTGTGTTTTAAGGGGTTTGTGTCGTTGAAGGTTGAACATTCCCGAGACATGTCATCTCTCAGCAAGGCGTGTTCACCGCACACGGAGAAGTGGTGTAACGTGTTGGAGCTGTCACTTCTAAATGAAGCGGCATTTGTGCGACCTTTTGTTCTCTTGCCGTTTGTTAGTTTATCCTCCGTGTTTCAGTCGGAGAGTCCAGCCAAGTAACCTGTGTGTGTGTGTGTGTGTGTGTGTGTGTGTGTGTGTGTGTGTGTGTGTGTGTGTGTGTGTGTGTGTGTGTGTGTGTGTGTGTGTGTGTGTGTGTGTGTGTGTGTGTGTGGTGTGTGTGTGTGTGTGTGTGTGTGTGTGTGTGTGTGTGTGTGTGTGTGTGTGTGTGTGTGTGTGTGTGTGTGTGTGTGTGTGTGTGTGTGTTGTGTGTGTGTGTGTGTGTGTGTGTGTGTGTGTGTGTGTGTGTGTGTGTGTGTGTGTGTGTGTGTGTGTGTGTGTGTGTGTGTGTGTGTGTGTGTGTGTGTGTGTGTGTGTGTGTGTGTGTGTGTGTGTGTGTGTGTGTGTGAGCAGAGCTGCTGTAGATCAGTAAATCAGTTCAAATGATTGATTAATCAAGATAATGACAGCAGATTCATTAATAATGAAAACGATGATTAGTTTCAGCCCCTGTGAAAAAACACTGTTAATCATAAATCCATCCGTTCGTGTTATCAAGTTGAAAAACCATTTAGATGCTTTAATATTTCTCAGAGGGAAACTGCAGCAGTCGCATCAAACCAGTCAAGCTGAAGGACACTCGGATGCAAATTATAAAAAGCAATCTTGAAAATCTTGGTGACTAATGATCTACTTTTTTGTTTGTTTTTATAATTAAATTATCCCCTGGCTTCAGTTTGAGTTTTTCCTTCCACTCTAAAGAGATTTTTATTTGATTTCCGTTTCCACTCATTGATTTGTTTTTCTTCCCCACACCTTTTCATGGTCTTTTTGTTTCGGTGTTTCCTTCTGCCTTACAGCTCTTTACCACCTGTTCAGCCGATATGGCAGACAAAGTTAATGCTGGTGAGCTTAGTGAAGCATTCGACAGCTTAGGAGCCGGATTTACCTCAGGAGGTGGTGGAAACCCAAACTGAGCTTTTAAGAGTGAATCCATCAGGTGGAAACTAACACGACTCCGAATGATTATTGAGAAATCTGTTGCATGTGTGAAAACTGTTGAAAGTAAAATGTGAGTGTTTTGGTTTTAACTTGTTCTGCTGCTTTAAAGACGCTCACAATACTTTTACAGCTGCTCTTTGGGCTCCTGAGGCAATGGTTCCTCTTCTATATTAAATTCAGGGTCGACTAAACAACACAATGTTGAAACACACCTATACAAATTTAATTCCATTAGTTCCTCACTTGTGTTATAGAAGGCGTTTTCACTTCCTGCTGTAAAAAAGGACCAGACTTTAATCTCCGTGCTTTTGAAGAGTTGAGCTCATTTACAGTCACGCAGCTCTATAGAGCCAGATGCTGTTTTATCAGCTTTTAGAGCGGAGAGGCAGAGTTCTTATCTTCTGTGGTCCAGACAAACTGTGCCAGCTGTTCTTTGTTTCGCTTGGAGCTTATTGTTGCTCTGTGGCCAGTGACCACAGCACCTGATGTCCACTCACCTGCTGGGAGAAGCTTGACAGGTGCTGAGTTTATTCACTTCCACATGAGTTGATGGAGTTCCACCTTTCGCTTCTTTCTTTAAATGTGAGATACTTCTTAATCGGATCTACGTCATAGCATTTACTAGATCTTAAGTTTGTAGTGTTGCAGATTTTGCAGCCGACCTTTGACCACAGGGGTGTAGGGAATGTGATTAGAGGTCACCTGTTGGACTGGGTGGTCTCAGTGACGGGGCGACACTACGACCCTTCATTTGCGACGCCTCGTAACGGACGACCATTTGTGTCGTCAGTCAGGTCAGGAGAGCACGACCTCCGACCTCTGCATCGCTGTACCCTCTTTGATGACTCAATAAATTAACAAAAAGTTAATTAACTAACCTTTCACATTACCAAAAGTTAACAATTAAAGCTGGGTCATATTTTTTATTATATTCTGTATTCTTACAGCTCTGTGGTTTGAGTCTTTTTGTATTGACAACAAACCAGTGGCAGCCTTGGGCCTTTTTATATTGTGATGGACATTTTTCACTATTTTTGACTTCTATAGTTCAATGATCTGTTTGTTCTTGTTTCATCGACCAAAGCATTGATTAATCCATCATGCATCTTTTGCAGCCCTGCCAATAATTGACTGATTTCAGTTAAAATGTTGACGTATGCTCCACTGCTGTGAAAACCCTGCGACTCACTGAAGTCTTCCTTCTACAGGGGCCGGTGTTTTCCTGCTGGCGTCTGCCGAGAGCGAGCAGATCAGCTTTCTGTTCGACTGCATCGTCCGAGGCATCTCCCCCAACAGAGGCCCTTTTGGACTGCGGCCCGTTTTGCCAGGTCAGTACGAGAGATCTCTTAATGCTGCTTTAACTGGAAGCGGGTGGAAACCCAGCTGCATGTGTGAGGTCTGCACGGACGGGGGCCAGTTTAGCTGCAAGTACCTTTTTTATTTAAAGACAGAAGGTGGATCTCCGTTTGATCCTCGCAGTATTTGGATAATGAGCCGCCGCGTTGTTGCCAAGGAGTGCGAGCAAACACTTAAGTCAACACTCAACATTATTGTTGTAGCGAAGCTGGCATGGCTCCCCCTCCTGTGCTTTCAGGGATTTATTATAGCCGTGAGGTGTGATGCATGTGTTCCTGGAATCTGTCCATTTCTGGCAGAATGAGTCAGAGAGCCGCTCCGTGCACGGACGAGCTTTCATGTGACTGAATTATAACATACAGCTGTTTGTTTTATTTGTATGTAATTGGTTAATCCTCAGAAGCAGTTTTATAATTTGAGTCGATGTAAAGATTAGGCTCATCTTAAATATCAAGAAGAGGATAACTACCGTACTTACTGTGATTATGGAACCAAACTCGGTTGTATATGTCTATGTATAGTTGAGGGTGTGATGCAGCTGGAGGAAGAGCTGAGATCAAAATAGCCATTATGTGTTTTTTTACAGTTACAGCAGAGTTGTCTGACAGGATTTCAACTAGTCTATTAAATAATATTGACATTTTAGAACTAAAATTTAAAAGTTTAAATTAAACTTTTTTCTTAAAGTTTACAAGGAAGAAACGAACATGGAACATTAGCAGAGCCAAAGGAATAGTACAATAGTACAAATAAATCCACAGGAGCACCAAGCGCTGCTCTGATTTCCATTGTGCAAACCCAATGAGTATCTGGTTCATTTCTAGGCTATAAAAGTTTAAAGCTTTTTATTGTTTTCATTTAAATGGCAAAATAAAATATCCTCAACACTTTTGATAACCGAACTAATGACCTTTAGAAGGCATTTTAGTATGTTCTTTTAGACTTTTACAGGAAATTGTGACAAATATTTAATATTTTGAGACATTAATGTATTTATTAAATATATTATAGTTTACAAGGTCTGGGATGCAAAGACTCAGGGGACAACTCTGTATATTATGTGAGTTTTCCCAGTTCTGTTAGTCTGCTAAACATTATCTGTTTCTCCCGCTGCCCACTGGTTTTAGTAATATTAGATCGAGCAACAGAATGTGTCGACACCTTTTGGTTTTCCACTCTGGCGGTTTAAAAAAAAACAACATTCTCGCCCAGTCTGCAACATAACAAGCTGTGTGTGTTTGTGTGTTTGTGTCTCGATATTCTGGTTTTCACACATCACACCCGCCCGATCGCAGGTTGAGCTCATGCTCCTATTATTGCTGGAGGTAGTAGAATAAATAGAGGGGAGGGTGTCGGAGGAGCAGGTGGGGGGGGCAGCAGCGAGGGGTTTCAAAGTCGCAGTTCACACAAGCAAGAGCAGCCAAAGCCTCCTAATCACTCCGGGCATGTATGTAACCTCATCCTCAGGATTCCACCCCCCCACCTCCCACCACCAACGCACCCCCTTCGATTGCATTCCACCCCCCACTCACCCCTCCACATCTTCCTCTGCAGACCATGATCATGTCTGCACGCTGTCGTGCGTCCATCTTTCTGAAATCCGAACATCACTGAAATGTTGGAAATGAATGAATAAGGTATAAACTCAGATTTTATGATACGTTATTGCACAATATATCTTTATTTGTCTACTAAGTGTCTGTTTATCTACTTTTCCTTCATCATAAATAGCAGGACACTTTTTAAGCCCGTTCACAGCTCGGTGTCGTCTCTGCTACTAGAGCCAGGAGGGGGGGGGCGGTGGCGTTAGTGGAGCTTAGGGGGGGATGAGCGAGCGGCAAAAATACAGCCGAGCGTGATTGGCTGTGACACCTGTCAGTTGAGCAGGTATTACCCATGATGCATGCCTTTGTGATCCCTCGGGCTGTGCTGCATTCGGTCATAGCTGTTGGCTCGTCTCATGTTGGCAACAGCAGAGAAACCTGTTCAGATGGAGAGCAGGTGGAATATGTGGCGGCAGGTTTCGATGGTGATAATCTCTCAGGTTGTGGAAGATGATATATTTCCACATTTTCAACATTTTGAGAAAAAATTAAAATATAAATAAAAGTGTTTAATATGTTTTGCTGGAGTTCAACTTCTGTATTTACAATCTGGAACCAGTATAATAGTTTCTTGAGAAAACCCTTTGAGAGGTTCTCTTGTTTTCTGGCAGAGTGATATTCAGTCAACCATGGCACCAAACACTCCACGTGGTTCTTTCTTGAACAATCTTTTCAAAGTCCTGCTACTTTTAATAATATGGTGCTGATCTGTCAAAAATGAAGGATTTATAAGTTTGTAAAATTTGTAATAAAATATAACTTTGCTGCTCAACATTCTTCATATTAACGTCAGTGATGGACTGATCTTCTGGTAGTAGCCCTCTAAAAGGACACATAGCCTAATATTACTACTTTATCCTCATTACTTTGACATTATTCTTGAATTTTTATAGTATTCTTTCCACAAGTGACCCTAATACTCGGGATGGGGTCGTGGGATTCTTGAGATGCATTGTTGCATAATTCATCTTGCAGTGGAGAATATGTGCATCTCAGATAGGACCTCCATCTCCTCGTCTTCAATGAGGGGACTTCAAACGTATAAATTCATGGATACCAGTCACATTAATATTTCAGACGGTGATAGATCTCTGAAAAAACATCGATCTGGCGTCAGAGCTGACCTTGGCGGTCTGAGCTACATTAGATCCCCTCACATCACCAGCGGCAGCAGAGCACGTACCAGCCGAGCCATGTGGCCGCGCTATTAATAAACCCTGCAGTGTTGCAAGGTGCTCCCCTGTGTGACCCTCTCCTCTCCCCGTCCAGTGTTCACCACCAGCACTTCAACCTTTGTTTGTTGATGCCGCGTTTGCTCTCGTCTCTGAAACGTTGTTTTCATGACGCCACATGAAGATGAACTAGACGCTCGTGTTTTTAAAGTGTGGAGTCTGGAGTGAGTGTGGCTGTTGTCGCAGCTGTGTCCCCGCGGAGCAAACCCCCTCAGCTGCGACACTCCTGATCTCCGTGTCAGGGACAGCAGCAACACTCAGTGAATCTCATCACTGCTCGGTTCCATTAGTTTTTCCTCTTGTGTTTTGTGGGTGAACTTACGGAGTGTTTCTGATTCTCTCTCTGGATCCAGATACCAGTGGCAGTCAGACCAGCGTGGAGGAGAAGCTGAACCACGACACTCAGGAGCTGGAGAAGCGACTGAGCATGCTCTCTCACAGGAGCAGCACAGGTAACACAAATGTGACCAACATGAAGTCCAGAAACTTAATTTGTCAGATTTGATATCACTGTGGCGGAAAAAAACACAATTTGATATGTAACATGTGATGAAAACCTCATTATATTGTGGTCCTTCTCCTCAGCCCTGTCCACGTACTGCCCGTCAGCTGGAGGAGACGACCGCAGCATATCCGGCTCCTCCGACACCTCTGACACCAGCCAATCGGACTGCAGCATCGGCAGCAGGCTGGCCATTTGGACCGAACCGATCGCTGCCCCGACGGAAAGCGTCAGCCATGTTCCCGCCAAAGTGGCGCTGCAGAGCATGGAGAAGCTCTCGGTCACTCAGGGGGCTGGAAGTCGGCCTCCAGCCAAACCCCCGCGGCAGCTTCAGGAAATCGGCCGTCAGAGTTCGTCTGACAGCGGCATCGCCACCGGCAGCCATTCCTCGTACTCTGGAAGTTTCTCCTCCTACACAGGCAGCCTGGACATCACCTCCGGGGACGACTATGGCTCGGTTTTCAATTTGCCTCCCCACTTGACTCAAGACCTGAGTCCCTGTACCTGTCCCAGCGCCCCTGGACACGAGTACCAGGTACCGACATCCCTCAGGTACCTGCACGACTCTCCCAGGAATCTTCTACAAGAGGGAAACGTGGGCGAGGAACCATCCACCTCAACTAAAGACTCTACTGAAGAGTCGGCCCAGGGGGATAAAAGCAACGTCACGACTTGTGAGCGTGACTCAGAAACTACTGACAAACAATCAACGAGCCGACACTCACAGGACCCCTCAGAGGAGAGCAAGAACAAGATGGTGGCCTCCAGCGAACATCCGGACTCCTGCCACATCTGCAGCTCCGTCACATCTGTCTCCAAAACCATCGTGGCCATCTGCTCAGTGTGCGGAGGCTTTAAGGTAAGAAGGTGGAGAGCTTATAGGGTTTGGACCAGGTTTCTGTTTATATGCTCATCAATTTATGGTTTTAATAAATGATTTGTGTCTTCAATCTTTTGCCAGAGACATGCAAAATCAGTTTTATATCAAAAATAACTATTACCCTTGTGGTCAAAACGGTCTGTCCTAAAAAAAAAGGGTCCCCTCCGTTGTGTAACCTGCTGTCGTGCAGTAGCAGCTTGTGCGAGCCGGCCTTATCATCACTGTATCATCTGTTCCGTGGCTCCCTGTCGATATGACCTTTGCGGTATCGTGCCGGCTGATGCCGCCCTGCGTTCGGTGTCACAACAGTCCCACAGCCCATCTGTCTTAGCGACTTAGTGTTTCAGCCGCCAACCTGACAGCACAGGCAGACCTCTGAGTGACTTTCACTTCTTTTCTTCTTACGCCTTCTATTAACATGGAGATGTCTCATATTTCTTAAATGCGCTACATTAGTCAGAAATGAATATTACCGGAGTTTAATTGTTTTTTGAAGCAAGACTTTCTGATCTGTAGCTTTTCTTCTTCAGGCCTCAGTCTGAGTTATGAGGTTATTTGTCTTGCTCTCTGAGGTGATGGTGATTGTTCTTCTCCGACGGATGGAGGGAAATTAAATTGTCAAAGCAGCACTTGAATGATTCATTTATTATTTAAATAGCTTCACATTAATTCTGCTTTGTTGCTTTCATCGTCTTCTCTTAAAGTTGCAATAAGTAAATGTCTTGAAAGATAGGATTATGGATGGTCTTAGGATTTTGAGATGTGCAGTTTTATATCTCAAAAGTTTGGTATGTTTTTATTTATTTTATATTTACTGGTGTGTGTGGTGATGTATAGGTTATATATGTTCAATTGGAAGTGTTGTTTAAACACCCAGCTCTTCTCATGTCACTCCATTGAATACTTGCCGTGACATCTTCAGCTCCATCTGCTGGTGGTGCATCTTGTTCATCATGTAAACTTAGTACATTTCTGCAGGATCTGTTCTTTGTTCCTCTGCCAGCTCTAATGGAACTAAATTAAACAGGAGGAGCTGATGTATCAGTGTGGGAGGGAACATCTCACCCTGAGCAACTATTAAAACGCATCACTGAGCCACATCACTGCTCCGGATGACATGTTGCATCAACACAATGAATATTGGCCTTGATGTTTGTTATGAATTCTGACTAGACTGTTTATTAATCCATAATCTGAAAACGGGCCCCAACAAATGCATGATTTCTTCCTGATGCATTCATCTTAGCTCTGTAGTGCACATGTGTTTAAGGAAATTATTTAAACCTTTTATGAAATTGAAGCTACATATTTGAAACCATTTATTTTTTAAGATTTATATCTTCAGGGAAACAAGTTGAATCCTGGCTGAGACACAGATCAGAAGATACACAGATGTATTGCAAGCCGATTGAGCATTTATTCCATATATATTGATATCAAGTTTCAGTCCCCTCCACTAGTTCGGTCTTTGTCAGCACTAGTAACACATTCAGCATTACTAGTTCGGTCCAGAGGGCCACAAGTGCAGCAAAAAGCCCACTAGTAGAGACGTTGGCTCTACTAGTGCGGCGCACAGTGTTACTAGTAAGGTTTCTGTTTTAACTAGTTGAACAAAAGTGTCACTAGTTGCTGAAAAAGAGTGACTAGTAAGATTTTTGTTCAACTAGTTCAGTAAAGTGTTACTAGTAAGGTTTCTGTTTTAACTAGTTGAACAAAAGTGTCACTAGTTGCTGAAAAAGAGTGACTAGTAAGATTTGTTGTTCAACTAGTTCAGTAAGATGCCGAACTAGTGCGACCAAATGTCCAACTAGTGCTGACAATGACCGAACTAGTGGAGGGGACTGAAACTTGATATCAAGGATATGGAATAAATGCTCAATCGGCTTGCCATACAGATGAGCACATTGCTGCCTTTTCATGGGATTATAAATGAATAAGGATCATTTCCAGCCTTTTACTTTGATGCCTCATATTTAAACACCAGACTCAGATGATTTCTCATACAAAGCCTCAAGCTAATCCAGTCATGAAATCCAAAAATCTCATTATCAAACCCTTATTAAAAATAAACCGAATTGAGGTTTGATATTTATCCAGAAACCTTATTATAGTAAGAAGAAAACACAATTAAAACCAAATAAATAGAACTTGAATTAAGAAAATGAAAATGCTAAATTAAATGGACATCTTTTCTGAACGGTTCATTGTGTAAAATAAAAGTTTTGTTGTCCATCACAAGCTGATGTGATGCGTCTGTGAAAGGCCTTTAAATTGGTCAAGGCTCTAGTTTTTCATGTTGAATCTAATGAGTATGTTTTCTTGATCTTTCCACAGGGGACACCGTGCATTCCGGCAAGTGGCTCAGTGACAGCTGCCGTAACAGGTAAGTGTAGCTGAACTGATCGAGTGCACGTTGCATGCATGAAACCATGTGATGCATGTTTTGAACAAACCGCAGCAGCCGCAGCTCTGGGACAGAAATCAAAGTGTGTGGAAGAGTTGTTGCCTCCAGAACATTATATTCTCAATCCAGCAGATCAAAGTGTTGACAAATCAGCGTTCAAATCCGAACTCGGCATTACAGCCAAGGCAGATCAGGAGAAACGGCACGTCTCCTCCGGCTCTGGAAGCTTCCATGGGGCGAGCGAGGAGTCACCGCTGCCAATAAAAGGGAGAGAGAGGTTATCCAGTCTCCTGGCGGATCTGTTGGGTTTTCCAGGCACGGACCGGCAGCCAGAGGCAAAGATTCAGAAAACCAGACTGAACCTGTACGAATCGATGAGCCCTGCTTTTGGAAACGAGCTCAAACCGGCACCAAGTGGAAGCTGCGTTCAAGATCCACAGCAGAAGGGCCGAGACGTCATCTACGAGAACTGCCTGAAGTGTCGGAGCGAGCACTGCCGCCCTCCTCCTCGAGTCGTCCCCGCTGACATGTTCCGCTTCAGGAGCGTCACCACGTTCCAAAGCTCTGCCTCAGGGCCGCACCTGAAGAGGAGCCAGGAGCAGGAGGCGGCTGCTGAGGAGACGGCGCTCCATCAAGGTCACGGCGATGGATCACGGAGCGTGGACGGGCTCTGTGATTATGAGGAGATGAATGGCCGCTCAGTGGCCACTGAAGGTAAGAGGCCTCTTTACCAGTTTCCTCTTCAGCTCATAACAAAGCGTCTACGATTCCTCTGGCGTCCGTTTCCTCTTGGCTCCTTCTGAAGAGTCTCTTCATCTTCTTTTTTATCCTTCCTGCTCTTTGTCATCAATAAAAACACACTTTTCCCTCTTGTCTTTTCTTCTTAATAAACTGCTTGTGTCCTCGTTGTGGTTTCTTTTTGTGTTGTAGCTCTTTGGTGGATCTGAAACAAAGTTTAAGTTACTGCAAGGTTTATAAAATTTGTTTTTTTAGGGTGACAAACTTTGTCACAACTTTTTAAGAAGGCCCCGTTATGAAGGGGTTTATAGTTTAAAACTAAAGATTAATAAATCATCAACTGAAGATGAACTATTTGCCCTTAATAGTACAACTTTAGCATTTAATGGACTTAAACACTTATTACCACATTTTTCACAGCGGAAGTATTTGTTAATGGCTTATAACTGATCTAGTATTTATAAATGATTAAACATATTAATTCTCGTTGCAAGTCGGACACGTTCGTATGAAATGAGAATTTATTTATTTAATATATGACAGAATTCCAGTAGTTCCACTTTTCTCATCCTCAGTGTGTCATTATAAATTCCACCAACAGTTGGTTTATAATGTTGATGCCACTATACCTGACATAATTGACTATAACATCTATTCTGATGTTTTAATCCATCATATAGAGAATTTTTAGATGATAAAACTATCCGTGTCAGTCAGATTATAGTGTTTAGATCAGATGACTCTCTGCAGCATGTTGGATCTCTGAGCATGACCACTCTGCTGTGTCTGTGTGACATTAACCAGAAATCTCTTGCTTTCATTAACAAACCTGATTTCAAAAGCCACAACAGAATAGTTTTCAGTGTTTTTACATATTTAAAACGTACTGTATGTTTCTGTCCCACCAGACAAAAGGCTCAGTAGCAGAGAGGAGAGACGCCGAGCTGATCCTGCTTATGCGATTATGGAGAATCGGGCGCCGGAGAGGAACTCCGAGGTACACCAATCCCAAAACTCTCTAATCCGCCTTGTGCTATCAACCGCTCACACATGTTGACTGGGTAACTCCTCGTGATAGGAGTTCAGTTAAATCTATTTTTTGGGGGGGGGAGGATCAGCAGGTACCTGAGACTTTATATAAAGATGGACGACATGACAGCTACCTAAGAATTAGGCCATATCATCTTGATCGCCCCCTGGTGGCTGGCTGCAGTACAGGCCATTAACCATGCCTTCTCCATGTTTAATTTGGGATTGTGGTGTTGGTCCCTTTGTGTGCACAGTGAAAACCATATGGCTACATGGCTGTGCCTCCATATTGACGAGGTAGTTCTTGTTTCTAAGTGCCAGGTTTATCCCTGAGCTCTGACTAAATCCTGAATATCAGCGTCCGTCTATAAATACTCCTGACGTGTCCTCTGAACTGTCGAGGAGAAATTCCTCATCACTTGCTTATGTAACAAACTTACTCACTGCAAATTAAAATCCACTGCGTGTGTGTGTGTGTGTGTTTCAGGCAGGGGAAAAGAAGTACGAGTTAATGGGCAGCTGTGGTCAGCAGAGGTTCCATCAAGAGACGGAAGGTTGGTGACGTCATATGATTTAAACAAAGTAACAAAGACTCTTTAGTTTTAAGTTTAATAAACAATCGGGTCAATTTGGATTCAATTTTCTACTCGATGGACAATTCTAGTTTTTTTGTAGGTGCTCTGGAGGCGTCATAGAACAAACAGGAACCATTTACAGATTTAGAAGTTGATGGCTCACACACTTGAAACCAACGCATCACCCCGTTTGTGTACGAACCGATATGAAGGAATAAATAAAATGAGGCTCGTTAAACAGCAGATTGAGGAAAGAACCTTACCCACACACACACACACACACACACACACTATGTTTACGTGACCTAATCCAGGTTAATGGGCTGTGACACTCACAGGAAGTTATTTCAATGAAGTGGTTGCATCTACACAGTGTAGACAGCTGCTGAGGTTCAGTTCAAATTAGTTTTAGTGTATGTGAACCGAGCCTAGTTCTGGTTTAATGTATGTTGTAGAACTAAGCTGAAAGCAGTGTGTAGTAGTAACAATCTTAAAGTTTCAAAGGGTGAGAGTGAGGATTTATTCCATATTTTTATGTTTGCAGAACATTGGTTTGTCTTTCTGACTTCCCCTGCATGTGTCCTATTGAAGGTTTAAATCCTTTAAAGTTGGGGGAAAATATCTCTCTATTTTTGTGGTAATAAATAGAGATTTTAAACTCGATGTGTTTTCAATAGTTGTGGTAATGAAAGCAAGTCATTGTTGTTGTTAGAATCGATGCAGAGTCTGTTCTGAGGCAGAGGGAGATTTATATACTCTCAGACTTATTTATTAAGTTGGCGTTTCATTATGTCAGTTTGAAGGTAAACTGGAAGTGACTTAGCTGTTTGCGTGATTTGTATGATCCATCAATTTATTACCTCGGCCTATCAAGTCATATTTTTGATTGCATTTGTTAGAAGGATTGTAAATACTGATTTCCATGAAACTTTATGGATGTGGATCTAGGATTTTGTATGCCTCTGCACCGGCGACAACCAGTGGCCTTGATGGAATCTCTTAAAATTTGGTACAAATCTTCCCTTGTGCTCAAGGATGAACTGATTCGATTTTGGTGGTCAAAGGTCAAGGTCACACTGACTACACGTGTTGGCGTACAACCGCAGTGCAGTATTTCAAGTTTCTTTCACTATTTTTCTCGCCTAACATTGAGAAATAGGACGTTTTTCAACATGTTCCTTGATTTCTCCGAGGGGACGGATACTTTTGAGTGTGTGCAATTTGATGCAGATCCAAATCAAAATGCGGGTTCGAGAGAATATAAATGTGGTTTTCTAAGGGCCTAGGTGGAGGAGTGGATATGATTGAGGCCATTCTCTGCTTCATATTCTCATCCATAGCTGTGTTTATATGAATTCTTTCAAGCAAGGAGATGTCATTTCAGGCCGAGGTCTTTTTCTTGTGGTGAAGAAAAGGTTGCTACCTAGATATCAGGTTAAAGATTTTACTAGATTTAACAGGTGGAATAATTGTTAATTTCTTTGATTCTGAAATACTCAGAATCAAAGCATTGGGGGAGAGTTTTATATGATATATGATGTAAAGAAGACAGCTGTTGCCCTGTACTGTTGTTCTTTAAATTCAAAAGGCTAATCACACGAAAGAGTTGAAAAGATGAATCACATGCAGGAATCAGCCACTTGTAATTTAGAACAAAGGGCTCGGTTTAGCGATGTTTCCTCTTCACAGCATCAAGCAGAACTCTCAGTGGAGTGAACTGTCATCTCTCCATAAACCCCGAGTTACGTAACAGCCAATTAAACGCAGATATGTGACGGAGCAGTGACGCATGGAGGGATACCTGCGCTGACGTGAGGTGAGAGGACAGTTGTCGGGGGACGTTTGGCCACTTAAGCGTCGCACACACACCCAGAAACATGCCCTCAGTCTAATGCACACCTGCTCGACAAAGTCCCAGCAGCTGTCACAGCGTGGCACCGAACCCATCAGTCAGGTTCACGTGGCTGCTGCTCGCTCATCTCGGCCGCCATGTCCTGCCTGCCGGCACCTCGCCTCAGCCGGCCGCTAATGGACGGGCACGTGGAAGAGGCCAAGTCCGGTGATTCAAGGGTTGTGAGGATGCAGGCGTGACGGCACCTGGACATGAAACTGTGTTGTGACAGTGTTTCTTCACAATAGCTCCTGATTTCATAGTTTTTGCTCAGAATGATGGTTTTATAACTTTGTAAAACCGTGGTGCAAGTCTTTAATGTCCTTAATGTTTCAGGTTCATTCACGTGGTTTTGGAATAATTGGGCAAATTCTCGTAAACGCCACCTCGAGCCGGAGCAGCAACACAACTTTACAATCGGGACTAGATAGTGGCTAATGTGGACTTGTCAAATGTTGGTAGCCAACACTTCGTAACCAATGCAGACGTTTTTATGATTAACGTGGACATTTAATTACCTGCTGAAGCATGTTCCCCTTAAGAAGCAGTTGACTTCATCGAGGTCTGGCTCACGCAGCTCGGCCTCTATCGCCCCCCGGAGGCTTTCGCAGAGTATATAATAAAAAGCCTCGGAGCTGTGGGTAAAGCCCAACGGTTGTAATAGCAGCCATTATAAAACACCCCACTTCGGCAGAGGCTGGCAGGATCGATTACGCATCAGGCGTCTGACGTTGGTAAAGGCTTCACCTGCAGAGACTCTGCTGGCGTCTAATTGCTTCTCGCTGATGTATGTGCGTCCTCGGGGGTAATGGCTGCTGCTGTTCACCAAGAGGAGAGAGCAGAAGAAGTCTTTTGTCCCCAAATGTTAAAGATTATCACACATTTGAAGCTGCAGCTGCATCCAGGCTATTAAGTATTTTCTGTTGTATTTTATAGTTTTACAAAACAACCTTGACACAAGCCTGTTTGTTCCATGTGGAATACATTTCCTTTGTATTAACTGTAGAGTGGTAAAAATATCCTTTTGTCTTTCAGAGTGGAGCTCATCACTGTTTCTCGCTCTGAACGTCCTCAGCTGAACGTCTCTCTCTTTGCTGTACGGATCCTTTAGAAATCATTTTCTTTATGATCTAGATATTCTCTTTGATCTTCAACCGTCTATACCTCCGTTAGAGCCCTGACCCGGCTGCTCACATCAGCTCTGTGTTGTTATTCCGTACGTCAGGTTCGCTTTGTGCCGGAGCTCGACAGGAGAATATCCTGCTTACGCAGAGTGGGGCCGTCACTTTTAACCATGAATCTGAAATGACACACAATCCGTTTGAATGAGCTTGGAAGCGTGACCCCATGCACGCCATCTCATCTGTGTTGGCATCTTTACGATGTTGTGGTTGTTGACTCGAGGTTTCTCCGGTCGCCCGTGGTGGCATCGCGTTTGCTGCTGGCATGTCGTTGTTGTTGTTGTTTACTTTGCCATTTACCCAGAATGCTTTAAAGACTCTCAGAGGGAGGGCTTTGCTTGCTGCTGTCCATTTTTGCAGCAAACGTGTCATTACTAGCGTGAGAGGTCAATGTTTCATTCCATAGGTCAACCTGAGAGGGAGCGCCCTCTGCTGACTCACACGCATTTAAACACTCTGTTTAAATAAATCGTATAATAAGTTTCCCCACAAATAAATGTTGGTATTTGTTGTAAATCAGGTAAAAGTCGGTAAAAGTCCAAACGAGGCCTAAACTTAATGAACACGTTTATTCTCACCAAATGTGAAAGTTATCTTTTTCAGCAGCGTGACCACCGCACCTTAATATTTAATATCTGTTTTTAATATCACAGGTTTTAATCTTTCATCCAGTTTCTTTAATCCAAACAAAGCTTGTGTTAATTAATTAGTCTCACATCGCTAATAAACACTCGTATCAATGCTCTGCAGAGACGGAGTTAATCTTCTCACATCTTTTCATTAGTCACAGAAGAATTCACATATTTCCTCGAATGTACTTTCCCTTGTTATTGAAGCTTGTAGATGTTCTTTGCTGAGGCATAAAAAAAACACATGGGAAGACGCATGATCGAACTCAAACATATTTCATTCTGCATCAATAAGATATTGAGCCGAGCGGCGGTGCAACTCCACTGTGCCTCTTTATCTCAGTCTGCCTTTTAGCTTTATGACAGGTGAAGCCGACCGGGGCTTCCTGGTGTCACTGGAAACCATTTATCAAGCCGTATAAATTACACAGCAAATTCACTGCAGGCACCGGTGGAGCTATAATTTGTGTGTTTGACAGGAAGAGCGATGGTAGAAGGCAACAATTTTTCTGTTAGTTCTACTCAACACCTTTTTCTGCGGACTGCACTCCTTGATCAGTCTAGACGTCTGGGATCAGTTTACTGTCAAACCTGTATTAAGTACATTCTGCACTAATGCATAAAGCTTTTAGCGTAGTTTTACACATTTAAACAGGGATTTGAGTTTGTAGTGTTGCAAAATATGGAGAAATGGAATCACTTTTTTTAAATTGTTAGTATTTATAGTCCGGTTTTCTTCTCCTTTGACCACCAAAATTGTAATTTTTTTATATTATGTTCACAAAAATGGGATGGACAATCAGAAACCTTGATGCCACTGACTGTCACATCAAAATAACTTGTGTTTATTAAACCAGGATGTTTGCTGAAGGTCTGAACATTACAATGGTAATAGTGCTGTAAGAAAATAGATAATCGATAGAGCTCTGCCTCCAGTTTACAGCAGCACGAATCATAACTCTATGGATTAATCAAAAGGGCAGTAAGTTAGCGTTTCACTGCCCCACAGCACAAAATGACTATGATGTATCTCATAATTTATCTCTGGGGCCGATTGGCTGATTATACATAATGAGCCTCGGGGGCGATTCAGTGGGATACACAGTGTTCCAGTGTTGCTGCTGATGTCTGCTGTGTGTGTTTGAATGACTTTAATTAACATATGAGCCTCGAGAGCTGCTCGGCCTGGAGGGGAAATCATCCAGCTTTGATTAAGGTTATAACATGAGCCTTATTGTTTCATTATGTTTTAATTAAGGTCATCATTGAACTTCTTTGGATACAAGTAATCAGTGACTTTAACTTTTGATTAAAAGGTTTGATAAAAAGCACTGTGAACTCAAACAGTAGGTTTTTAACGATGAAATCACACATTAATTAAAGTAAAATTTCCAATAAACCACAACTTGAATCTCTTTCTATGGCTAAAAACAGCTAAAGCATTTTGGACCTGAAACACAACAAAAGTTGTCCATAAGAACAGTTTCATACTTAAGGTTAAAAGACAATTATTCACTCGCATTGCCATCTTTTACATTTTTAATAACCTAAACCACATCGTCCTTTATACAAACACTTCATATTTACGAGAACAAAACTAAGACAATAAACTGGTAGCATCCTAATGCATAATTACAATTGAATTGTTAACTACTGGTACCTGAAAAGATATTTTAATTTGGTCTAACTGGTCTCACTTGATGTAGTTCCTTAATAAAACTACAAATGATAACGACTGTCTCAGCACTTAACCCTCCATATGGTTATTTTATGGTAATGCTGCACAGTTAATAGACCCCCGTGTGGGCTGCTCCATCTCGGGCCCTTCACCCGTATCCTGTCAGCCAGCTGGAAAGGATGTGTCCCACGTCCTTCACCTGTGAGACACGTTTTTAATGCCTTTACAATGAGCCACTTGGAAAACTCTGCTGGTTAACCCTTCCCCTTAAGGGATCCCCCTCTGATCATCTGAAATCCTTTAAAAAAAATCCACCATGGAGGGAAAAGTCCTCTGAATGAATTTCCATTGGTTTTGAATTTTTTCCAGCTCAATAATTCTGCTGTCTCAATTTGTTATTTTTTGGCCCAGTGTTCGTTTTCCCCCCGGACACACCTCTCCCGGAGCGGCCCTGCAGCGAAGGTGTGACCTATGTGAATATTCCCGTTAGTCCCACATCGAAGAAGCAACTCAACTACATGGAGCTGGAGCTGCAGGAGCCAGGGCCCGGCCCCCGAGGGCCTGTCGCTCATCTACCAGCTCAGAGTGAGTGTGATCTCATTCATGTTTGATTTTCAAAATGATCTTCTCCAGGTCAGTGTAGGACAGTCAGGGAGGCAAAGACTCAATCATCAAACATTGGAACTGAAGAATACTTACATAATGTGCTAGTGTCTTTATGAAGAGTTGATAATTTGATGACAGCTCAATTCAACTTGTTAATTAGAGCACTTCAGTACAAGGCGATCTTTAAAGTGAATATTCTTATGAACATTTTTAGACTTTAGCTTTGTGAACCACCACATTCTCTATATCATGCAGACAAATATGAAAGAGCCAATTTTAGACAAACCAGGATATCGATCCTCTAGAAATAAGATTGTGGTGTAATTCCATTTTGCTCCATCATGAGTTCCAGAAATCGCTCGCACTAAAACACAGCTGAGTCCTTGTCATAGGAGACTCTACAACGAGCTGTAATTGACAGACAAGTCGCCCATTAGCGTGCGTTCCCTCAGGAATACGAGAGAGGTTAACATGTGACGTCAGAGATACAGTTTATATCTACCCACTTATTAATCTGTCACCTGGGATGGGGTCCACAGGGCATTCAGATGGCAGCTGTGGATTCACTGGCTCCAATGGGATCCCTCTCAAAGGGACTGATAATGTGCTGTGAGGAGCTGGTTGTGATTTCCTTCACTTTGTGTAACTGTAGAAGACGTAATTCAAGCAGGACGCCACAATGTAATGATGTGAATTGATTGATATTCACACGCCGCCGAGATTAAAGCCTGACGTCTTGCTTATTTGAATTTCACACAAGGAAGGCCAGTGAATTATGGTAATGCTCGCGATGTGCGTATGGAAGACAAGAGCATGAGCGGAATCTTAAAGGCTTCAGTTGGCTCATTTGCATATTCTGATTTGCTTGGTGACGCCCGGTCGCGTTACTTCAAGCAATCATGTTGGCAGCGAGGGGCAGAGACCCACTTCCCCCCCGAACCCTCCGTCACTCCGTTTGGAAATTTGTCAGTTGTCAAAATACTGGACTTTTTAAAAGATGATTCAGCAACGTCACGGTCGCTTTATTTTTTTTAATCATATTTGTGCAAGAGCAGAGTAACGTGAGCCGTCATTTTGTAAAAACCAGGGCTAGGCATCTATTTGAGATGTTACAGTAAAGGTGCATCTCGTATAAAACAGCGACTGGTTTGTCTGAGTTTTCATAAACGACGTCTCAGCCACTGAAGCCCAAAGAGGGAACTCTGCTGGTGTTTAAGAAAATAAAAGAACATTGACATTACTGAGATCCTGAGTTTTATCAACTGGAGCCAGTAAATTAAAGGATTCAGTGACCTCTAGTGGTGAGTTAAACGAGTATCTCACATCTGAATGCTCATTTAAAACCTGTTGCTTGTCCAGCAACCAATAAATAATCTCGCAGTTGACCGGATTTAGAGGTGCTAGTCCGAATTCATTACTTTGAGACAGAGCTAATCAGTTGCTAGGGTTAGCTTAGCATCACAGTTGTTTAATATCTTACTGACATGACTGGTATCAAGCCTATCGTCATTTTGCTTAATGAAACTTTTTAATGGAAGAAATGATGAGTAAACCATCTGCGGCCAAAAGACGATGGATATTGAATTAAACATCTTTGTGTCTGGACAGGGAAGAGCTCCACCAAGTACGCACAGATTGACATCACCGCCACGGAGACGGCCCACAAGGTGGGAACGCAGCACGCTCTGGGTCGGCAGGAGGGCCTGCACACTCTGGAACGGGGAAGAAGAGGGACGCCACATTGACTCCTTCACCGCTGAGCTGTTGATCCCAGCAGGACGTTTCTGCCAGAGACCGGCTCACCACGTCGAATTATTCAAGAAGTGTGACTCTTATGTTAGGCCCTCACTGTTCCATCCAAAGATCCTGAGAATTAACTGGAGTCAAATCGATGGGAAATAGCAGAGAAGCAATCCAGCACATTTTTTGGGTGTAGTTGCTTCAAATGCCATCGGTACAATTTCTTCTGTATTCACGAGGCAGTGAAAAAAGATGGAGCCTGCTCTGAGAGGGCTGACACAGGAGCAACGTTTCAATCCCGGTCTCCTTCGGGGACTCGGACATCTCATTAAGTGGCATTATGTCAGCGCCAGAGCCTCGGGCAAACTTGGAAGGAGTGCGAGTCCTGAGCTGAGTCACCGGCCCTGATAAACCCCCACTGAGGCATTTCACAGTGTCCTCAGACCATCACCGATAACACACAGTACGCTGTTCTTCTTCTTGTTTGGGAGAACGAGGCACGATGGTGGCAGCAGAGATGTTTGTCTCATTAGGAGTTCACGCTCACCTATTCCTCAGTAATAACCCAGTCTTACTCAGAAAGCTTCACATTCAGACTAACTAAAAAGATTAAAGTTGATAAAAGTTAGACCTGGCTAATTACCGGCTCTGCCTAACTTCCATGTTCTTTTTTGCCTGAGTGTAACGAATGGATTTGTTTTTAACACATGAACAGAATATCAATGCTGCTACTGAGATTTTTTTCTGCCTTCAGTTCATATTGACTCAGAATTACTGTGGAAAATAAGTCTTCATAAATAATGAAAGCCGAGTGGATGGTGATGTCTCTAGAAATTTGAAATTAGTCCAAAAAACGACTGTTGAATTTTTTTATAACGATTTTACTGGGGTTAAAATCTCATCCTTTTTACTTATATTCCTTTTTTTTTCTGTGCACCGAGGCATTTTTAAACAAAATTGGTTTGTGTTTCGAGTTTTTTTTTCTCTCTCCTATTCTATTTTGACATTTGTAAATATGTTCTTTCTATTTAGGTGATGTAGATTGTACATTGTAAAATATACATAAGACAATGTATGTACAGTAAAGATGTAAGGCGATATTTTTTTTCCTGTAAATTATTTGTAACTTTAACTACGGCTTGGATGTGTGTTCAGTTGTAAACCTGTATAAGATACCAAATAAAAGGATATTTACAAATATTTTGGGGGTTTTCATTTAAGACTATGATGGTAATTTGACATGAGTGAACATTTAGGCTATGGTATCTGTATTAGGACTTTTTCACATTGTAATAGTCTGTTCTTATCAATGACATTTATGTATTTCAAAAGTCTACTATAGCCTCATTTAAACCTTAAAGTAGAACGATGAATAAAAGGATTTCAATTACCAATTAAGAGCCAGTTCACATTTTGTATTCGTTAATTTATGGGTGTACCCGTTATTAGACTCCCTCTGGTGGCCATAATAGACATTGCATATGTTGACCAACGTTTATTTTTAAACAGGTGAACTCTAAATTAGCGTCTATTTTTTTCCATTTGGATATTACACTAAATACTAAGTGATTTGAAATTGGAACGGAAGACACATCAGACTAATTCAGATTTACTTAACGACCTTCAATGCCGGAGCCAGAGCTTGATGACCCTTACCTGTCATGGGGCTTTCTTCTTCTTGTCCCATTGTTGAACACAGGAGGTAACAAACACCTGTGGATCAAAACACAACTATGATCTTTATTAAGCTTTTAGTTGATAAGACAGTGATTGATAAAACTAGAAGAACACTGAGGTATACCTCGAACCAAAACCTATCTAGCCATGTTAACTAGAGAAAAGTCCATACCTGTTCCACAATTTTGCAGGGAATGGTCTTCACCAGTTT